>JAPDOI010001990.1:0-112127 GCA_029168955.1 Aplectana chamaeleonis
GTAGCAGTTGCGTATTGCGTCCTTCAAAAATTCTCAGTTTAGATTCGTGGTGGGATCGCTTACATATAATAAGCGGCGTGGTGGTGTGTCTGACCGGTGTCTGACCGTACGTCTGACCGACGTCTGACCGGGTGTTTGAATTCCCTGCAATTTTGATTCCATGAGTCAGAGCGCGTTATTGTTTCACACAATACACAGAAGAAGGTTGCGGAAAGAGAGTTGAGTTTAGGGGGCGCGCACAGCACTTGCTATCGTGGTGGGACCATCATAGCTGTTGCATATTGCGTCCTATAAAGTTTCTCAGTGAAAAAATCGTGGTGGGACCACCGGGAGGTGTTATATTGCGTCCTTCAAAATTTCTCAGTGGCGATTCGTGGTGGGACCACAGTAGTAGTTGCACATTGCGTCCTTTAAAGTTTCTCAGTGGCGATCCTTACATATAATAAGTGGCGTGGTGGTGTGTCTGACCGGTGTCTGACCGCACGTCTGACCGACGTTTGACCGGGTAATTGAATTTCCCGCAATTTTTGATTCCATGAGTCAGAGCGCGTTATTGTTTCACACAATACACAGAGAAGGTCGCGGAAGAGAGTTAGGTTTAGGGGCGCGCACAGCACTGCTATCGTGGTGGAACCATCATAGCTGTTGCATATTGCGTCCTATAAAGTTTCTCAGTGAAAAAATCGTGATGGGACCACCGGGGTGTTGCATATTGCGTCCTTCAAAATTTCTCAGTGGCGATTCGTGGTGGGGACCACAGTAGTAGTTGCACATTGCGTCCTTTAAAGTTTCTCAGTGGCGATCCTTACATATAATAAGTGGTGTGGTGGTGTGTCTGACCGGTGTCTGACCGCACGTCTGACCGACGTTTGACCGGGTAATTGAATTTCCCGCAATTTTGGATTCCATGAGGCAGAGCGCGTTATTGTTTCACACAATACACAGAGAAGGTCGCGGAAAGAGAGTTAGGTTTAGGGAGCGCGCACAGCACTGTTATCGTGGTGCAGGACCATCCTAGCTGTTGCATATTGCGTCCTATAAAGTTTCTCAGTGAAAAATCGTGGTGGGACCACCGAGGGTGGTTGCGGTGGTCCTTACATATAATAAGCGGCGTGGTGGTGTGTCTGACCGGTGTCTGACAGTACGTGTGACCGACGTCTGACCGGGTGTTTGAATTTCACGCAATTTTTGATTCCATGAGTCAGAGCGCGTTATTGTTTCACACAATACACAGAGAAGGTCGCGGAAAGAGAGTTAGGTTTAGGGGGAGCGCGCACAGCACTGCTATCGTGGTGGGACCATCATAGCTGTTGCATATTGCGTCCTATAAAGTTTCTCAGTGAAAAATCGTGGTGGGACCACCGGGGGTGTTGCATATTGCATCCTTCAAAATTTCTAAGTGGCGATTCGTGGTGGGACCACAGTAGTAGTTGCATATTGCATCCTTCAAAATTTCTCAGTGGAGATTCGTGGTGGGACCACAGTAGTAGTTGCACATTGCGTCCTTTAAAGTTTCTCAGCGAAAAATCGTGGTGGGACCACCGAGGGTGTTGCATATTGCGTCCTTCAAAATTTCTCAATGGCGAATCGTGATGGGACCACAGTAGTAGTTGCACATTGCGTCCTTTAAAGTTTCTCAATGGCGAATCGTGGTGGGACCACCGTAGTAGTTGCGTATTGCGTCCTTCAAAAATTTCTCAGTGGAGATTCGTGGTGGGATCACTTACATATAATAAGCGGCGTGGTGGTGTGTCTGACCGGTGTCTGACCGTACGTCTGACCGACGTCTGACCGGGTGTTTGAATTTCCCGCAATTTTTGATTCCATGAGTCAGAGCGCGTTATTGTTTCACACAATACACAGAGAAGGTTGCGGAAAGAAAGTTAGGTTTAGGGGGAGCGCGCACAGCACTGCTATCGTGGTGGGACCATCATAGCTGTTGCATATTGCGTCCTATAAAGTTTCTCAGTGAAAAATCGTGGTGGGACCACCGGGGGTGTTGCATATTGCGTCCTTCAAAATTTCTCAGTGGCGATTCGTGGTGGGACCACAGTAGTGGTTGCACATTGCGTCCTTTAAAGTTTCTCAGTGGCGATCCTTACATATAATAAGTGGCGTGGTGGTGTGTCTGACCGGTGTCTGACCGCACGTCTGACCGACGTTTGACCGGGTAATTGAATTTCCCGCAATTTTTGATTCCATGAGTCAGAGCGCGTTATTGTTTCACACAATACACAGAGAAGGTCGCGGAAAGAGAGTTAGGTTTAGGGGAGCGCGCACAGCACTGCTATCGTGGTGGGACCATCCTAGCTGTTGCATATTGCGTCCTATAAAGTTTGTCAGTGAAAAATCGTGGTGGGACCACCGAGGGTGGTTGCGGTGGTCCTTACATATAATAAGCGGCGTGGTGGTGTGTCTGACCGGTGTCTGACAGTACGTGTGACCGACGTCTGACCGGGTGTTTGAATTTCACGCAATTTTTGATTCCATGAGTCAGAGCGCGTTATTGTTTCACACAATACACAGAGAAGGTCGCGGAAAGAGAGTTAGGTTTGGGGGAGCGCGCACAGCACTGCTATCGTGGTGGGACCATCACAGCTGTTGCATATTTCGTCCTATAAAGTTTCTCAGTGAAAAATCGTGGTGGGACCACCGAGGGTGTTGCATATTGCGTCCTTCAAAATTTCTCAGTGGCGATTCGTGGTGGGACCACCGAGGATGTTGCATATTGCCTCCTTTAAAGTTTCTCAGCGGAAAATCGTGGTGGGACCACCGAGGTGGTTGCATATTGCGTCCTTCAAAATTTCTCAGTGGCGATTCGTGGTGGGACCACCGAGGATGTTGCATATTGCCTCCTTTAAAGTTTCTCAGCGAAAAATCGTGGTGCGACCACCGTAACAGTTGCGTATTGCGTCCTTCAAAAATTCTCAGTGGAGATTCGTGGTGGGATCCTTACATATAATAAGCGGCGTGGTGGTGTGTCTGACCGGTGTCTGACCGTACGTCTGACCGACGTCTGACCGGGTGTTTGAATTTCCCGCAATTTTTGATTCCATGGAGTCAGAGCGCGTTATTGTTTCACACAATACACAGAGAAGGTTGCGGAAGAGAGTTAGGTTTAGGGGAGCGCGCACAGCACTGCTATCGTGGTGGGACCATCATAGCTGTTGCATATTGCGTCCTATAAAGTTTCTCAGTGAAAAATCGTGGTGGGACCACCGGGGTGTTGCATATTGCGTCCTTCGAAATTTCTCAGTGGCGATTCGTGGTGGGACCACAGTAGTAGTTGCACATTGCGTCCTTTAAAGTTTCTCAGTGGCGATCCTTACATATAATAAGTGGCGTGGTGGTGTGTCTGACCGGTGTCTGACCGCACGTCTGACCGACGTTTGACCGGGTAATTGAATTTCCCGCAATTTTTGATTCCATGAGTCAGAGCGCGTTATTGTTTCACACAATACACAGAGAAGGTTGCGGAAAGAGAGTTAGGTTTAGGGGGGAGCGCGCACAGCACTGCTATCGTGGTGGAACCATCATAGCTGTTGCATATTGCGTCCTATAAAGTTTCTCAGTGAAAAATCGTGATGGGACCACCGGGGGTGTTGCATATTGCGTCCTTCAAAATTTCTCAGTGGCGATTCGTGGTGGGACCACAGTAGTAGTTGCACATTGCGTCCTTTAAAGTTTCTCAGTGACGATCCTTACATATAATAAGTGGCGTGGTGGTGTGTGTCTGACCGGTGTCTGACCGCACGTCTGACCGACGTTTGACCGGGTAATTGAATTTCCGCAATTTTTGATTCCATGAGTCAGAGCGCGTTATTGTTTCACACAATACACAGAGAAGGTTGCGGAAAGAGAGTTAGGTTTAGGGGGAGCGCGCACAGCACTGCTATCGTGGTGGAACCATCATAGCTGTTGCATATTGCGTCCTATAAAGTTTCTCAGTGAAAAATCGTGATGGGACCACCGGGGGTGTTGCACATTGCGTCCTTTAAAGTTTCTCAGTGGCGATCCTTACATATAATAAGTGGTGTGGTGGTGTGTCTGACCGGTGTCTGACCGCACGTCTGACCGACGTTTGACCGGGTAATTGAATTTCCGCAATTTTGGATTCCATGAGTCAGAGCGCGTTATTG
Organism: Aplectana chamaeleonis; assembly: GCA_029168955.1. NCBI lineage: Eukaryota > Metazoa > Nematoda > Chromadorea > Rhabditida > Cosmocercidae > Aplectana > Aplectana chamaeleonis. The sequence continues at coordinate 4,140 of JAPDOI010001990.1, forward strand.
TTTCACACAATACACAGAGAAGGTCGCGGAAAGAGTTAGGTTTAGGGAGCGCGCACAGCACTGCTATCGTGGTGGGACCATCATAGCTGTTGCATATTGCGTCCTATAAAGTTTCTCAGTGAAAAATCGTGGTGGGACCACCGAGGGTGGTTGCGGTGGTCCTACATATAATAAGCGGCGTGGTGGTGTGTCTGACCGGTGTCTGACGGTACGTGTGACCGACGTCTGACCGGGTGTTTGAATTTCACGCAATTTTTGATTCCATGAGTCAGAGCGCGTTATTGTTTCACACAATACACAGAGAAGGTCGCGGAAAAGAGAGTTAGGTTTAGGGGAGCGCGCACAGCACTGCTATCGTGGTGGGACCATCATAGCTGTTGCATATTGCGTCCTATAAAGTTTCTCAGTGAAAAATCGTGGTGCGACCACCGAGGGTGTTGCATATTGCGTCCTTTCAAAATTTCTCAGTGGCGAATCGTGGTTCGACCACCGTAGCAGTTACATTGCGTCCTTTAAAGTTTCTCAATGGCGAATCGTGGTGGGACAACAGTAGTATCTGCATATTGCGTCCTTTAAAGTGTCTCAGTGGCGAATCGTGGTGGGACCACCGTATTAGTTGCATATTGCGTCCATTAAAGTTTCTCAGTGTCGAATCGTGTTGGGACCACCGTAGTAGTCGCATATTGCGTCCTTCGAAGTTTCTCAATAGCGAATCGTGTTGGGACCATTGTAGTAGTTGCATATTGCGTCCTTCAAAATTTCTCAGCGGCGAATCGTGGTGGGACCACAGTAGTAGTTGCATATTGCGTCCTTCAAAATTTCTCAGTGGAGATTCGTGGTGGGATCCTTACATATAATAAGCGGCGTGGTGGTGTGTCTGACCGGTGTCTGACCGTACGTCTGACCGACGTCTGACCGGGTGTTTGAATTTCACGCAATTTTTGATTCCATGAGTCAGAGCGCGTTATTGTTTCACACAATACACAGAGAAGGTTGCGGAAAGAGAGTTAGGTTTAGGGGAGCGCGCACAGCACTGCTATCGTGGTGGGACCATCATAGCTGTTGCATATTGCGTCCTATAAAGTTTCTCCAGTAAAAAATCGTGGTGGGACCACCGAGGAGTGTTGCATATTGCGTCCTTCGAAATTTCTCCAGTGGCGATTCGTGGTGGGACCACAGTAGTAGTTGCACATTGCGTCCTTCAAAAGTTTCTCAGTGGCGATCCTTACATATAATAAGCGGCGTGGTGGTGTGTCTGACCGGTGTCTGACCGCACGTCTGACCGACGTTTGACCGGGTAATTGGATTTCCCGCAATTTTTGATTCCATGAGTCAGAGCGCGTTATTGTTTCACACAATACACAGAGAAGGTCGCGGGAAGAGAGTTAGGTTTAGGGGAGCGCGCACAGCACTGCTATCGTGGTGGAACCATCATAGCTGTTGCATATTGCGTCCTATAAAGTTTCTCAGTGAAAAAATCGTGATGGGACCACCGAGGGTGTTGCACATTGCGTCCTTTAAAGTTTCTCAGTGGCGATCCTTACATATAATAAGTGGTGTGGTGGTGTGTCTGACCGGTGTCTGACCGTACGTCTGACCGACGTTTGACCGGGTAATTGAATTTCACGCAATTTTTGATTCCATGAGTCAGAGCGCGTTATTGTTTTCACAATACACAGAGAAGGTCGCGGAAAGAGAGTTAGGTTTAGGGGAGCGCGCACAGCACTGCTATCGTGGTGGGACCATCATAGCTGTTGCATATTGCGTCCTATAAAGTTTCTCAGTGAAAAATCGTGGTGCGACCACCGAGGGTGTTGCATATTGCGTCCTTCAAAATTTCTCAGTGGCGATTCGTGGTTCGACCACCGTAGGATGTTGCACATTGCGTCCTTTAAAGTTTCTCAATGGCGAATCGTGGTGGGACCACCGTAGTAGTTGCATATTGCGTCCTTCAAAATTTCTCAGTGGAGATTCGTGGTGGGACCACCGTAGTAGTAGTTGCACATTGCGTCCTTTAAAGTTTCTCAATGGCGAATCGTGGTAGCGACCACCGTAGTAGTTGCGTATTGCGTCCTTCAAAATTCTCAGGAGATTCGTGGTGGATCCTTGCATATAATAAGCGGCGTGGTGGTGTGTCTGACTGGTGTTCGACCGTACGTCTGACCGACGTCTGACCGGGTGTTTGAATTTCACGCAATTTTGATTCCATGAGTCAGAGCGCGTTATTGTTTCACACAATACACAGAGAAGGTTGCGGAAAGAGAGTTAGGTTTAGGGGAGCGCGCACAGCACTGCTATCGTGGTGGGACCATCATAGCTGTTGCATATTGCGTCCTTTAAAGTTTCTCAATGGCGAATCGTGGTGGGACCACCGGGGTGTTGCATATTGCGTCCTTCAAAATTTCTCAGTGGCGATTCGTGATGGGACCACAGTAGTAGTTGCACATTGCGTCCTTTAAAGTTTCTCAATGGCGAATCGTGGTGGGACCACCGTAGTAGTAGCATATTGCGTCCTTCAAAATTTCTCAGTGGAGATTCGTGGTGGGATCCTTACATATAATAAGCGGCGTGGTGGTGTGTCTGACCGGTGTCTGACCGTACGTCTGACCGACGTCTGACCGGGTGTTTGAATTTCACGCAATTTTTGATTCCATGAGTCAGAGCGCGTTATTGTTTCACACAATACACAGAGAAGGTTGCGGAAAGAGAGTTAGGTTTAGGGGAGCGCGCACAGCACTGCTATCGTGGTGGGACCATCATAGCTGTTGCATATTGCGTCCTATAAAGTTTCTCAGTGAAAAATCGTGGTGGGACCACCGGGGTGTTGCATATTGCGTCCTTCAAAATTTCTCAGTGGCGATTCGTGGTGGGACCACAGTAGTAGTTGCACATTGCGTCCTTTAAAGTTTCTCAGTGGCGATCCTTACATATAATAAGTGGCGTGGTGGTGTGTCTGACTGGTGTCTGACCGCACGTCTGACCGACGTTTGACCGGGTAATTGAATTTCCCGCAATTTTTGATTCCATGAGTCAGAGCGCGTTATTGTTTCACACAATACACAGAGAAGGTCGCGGAAAGAGAGTTAGGTTTAGGGGGAGCGCGCACAGCACTGCTATCGTGGTGGGACCATCATAGCTGTTGCATATTGCGTCCTATAAAGTTTCTCAGTGAAAAATCGTGGTGGGACCACCGAGGGTGGTTGCGGTGGTCCTTACATATAATAAGCGGCGTGGTGGTGTGTCTGACCGGTGTCTGACAGTACGTGTGACCGACGTCTGACCGGGTGTTTGAATTTCACGCAATTTTTGATTCCATGAGTCAGAGCGCGTTATTGTTTCACACAATACACAGAGAAGGTCGCGGAAAGAGAGTTAGGTTTAGGGGGAGCGCGCACAGCACTGCTATCGTGGTGGGACCATCACAGCTGTTGCATATTTCGTCCTATAAAGTTTCTCAGTGAAAATCGTGGTGGGACCACCGAGGGTGTTGCATATTGCGTCCTTCAAAATTTCTCAGTGGCGATTCGTGGTGGGACCACCGAGGATGTTGCATATTGCCTCCTTTAAAGTTTCTCAGCGAAAAATCGTGGTGGGACCACCGAGGTGGTTGCATATTGCGTCCTTCAAAATTTCTCAGTGGCGATTCGTGGTGGGACCACCGAGGATGTTGCATATTGCCTCCTTTAAAGTTTCTCAGCGAAAAATCGTGGTGCGACCACCGTAGCAGTTGCGTATTGCGTCCTTCAAAAATTCTCAGTGGAGATTCGTGGTGGGATCCTTACATATAATAAGCGGCGTGGTGGTGTGTCTGACCGGTGTCTGACCGTACGTCTGACCGACGTCTGACCGGGTGTTTGAATTTCCCGCAATTTTTGATTCCATGAGTCAGAGCGCGTTATTGTTTCACACAATACACAGAGAAGGTTGCGGAAAGAGAGTTAGGTTTAGGGGGAGCGCGCACAGCACTGCTATCGTGGTGGGACCATCATAGCTGTTGCATATTGCGTCCTATAAAGTTTCTCAGTGAAAAATCGTGGTGGGACCACCGGGGTGCTGATTGCGATCTCAGTGATTCGTGGGACCACAGTAGTAGTTGCACATTGCGTCCTTTAAAGTTTCTCAGTGGCGATCCTTACATATAATAAGTGGCGTGGTGGTGTGTCTGACCGGTGTCTGACCGCACGTCTGACCGACGTTTGACCGGGTAATTGAATTTCCCGCAATTTTTGATTCCATGAGTCAGAGCGCGTTATTGTTTCACACAATACACAGAGAAGGTTGCGGAAAGAGAGTTAGGTTTAGGGAGCGCGCACAGCACTGCTATCGTGGTGGAACCATCATAGCTGTTGCATATTGCGTCCTATAAAGTTTCTCAGTGAAAAATCGTGATGGGACCACCGGGGGTGTTGCATATTGCGTCCTTCAAAATTTCTCAGTGGCGATTCGTGGTGGGACCACAGTAGTAGTTGCACATTGCGTCCTTTAAAGTTTCTCAGTGGCGATCCTTACATATAATAAGTGGTGTGGTGGTGTGTCTGACCGGTGTCTGACCGCACGTCTGACCGACGTTTGACCGGGTAATTGAATTTCCCGCAATTTTGGATTCCATGAGTCAGAGCGCGTTATTGTTTCACACAATACACAGAGAAGGTCGCGGAAAGAGAGTTAGGTTTAGGGGGAGCGCGCACAGCACTGCTATCGTGGTGGGACCATCATAGCTGTTGCATATTGCGTCCTATAAAGTTTCTCAGTGAAAAATCGTGGTGGGACCACCGAGGGTGGTTGCGGTGGTCCTTACATATAATAAGCGGCGTGGTGGTGTGTCTGACCGGTGTCTGACAGTACGTGTGACCGACGTCTGACCGGGTGTTTGAATTTCACGCAATTTTTGATTCCATGAGTCAGAGCGCGTTATTGTTTCACACAATACACAGAGAAGGTCGCGGAAAGAGAGTTAGGTTTAGGGGGAGCGCGCACAGCACTGCTATCGTGGTGGGACCATCATAGCTGTTGCATATTGCGTCCTATAAAGTTTCTCAGTGAAAAATCGTGGTGCGACCACCGAGGGTGTTGCATATTGCGTCCTTCAAAATTTCTCAGTGGCGAATCGTGGTTCGACCACCGTAGCAGTTGCACATTGCGTCCTTTAAAGTTTCTCAATGGCGAATCGTGGTGGGACCACCGTAGTAGTTGCATATTGCGTCCTTCAAAATTTCTCAGTGGAGATTCGTGGTGGGACCACAGTAGTAGTTGCACATTGCGTCCTTTAAAGTTTCTCAATGGCGAATCGTGGTGGGACCACCGTAGTAGTTGCATATTGCGTCCTTCAAAATTTCTCAGTGGAGATTCGTGGTGGGACCACAGTAGTAGTTGCACATTGCGTCCTTCAAAATTTCTCAGTGGCGAATCGTGGTTCGACCACCGTAGCAGTTGCACATTGCGTCCTTTAAAGTTTCTCAATGGCGAATCGTGGTGGGACCACCGAGGGTGTTGCATATTGCGTCCTTCAAAATTTCTCAATGGCGAATCGTGATGGGACCACAGTAGTAGTTGCACATTGCGTCCTTTAAAGTTTCTCAATGGCGAATCGTGGTGGGACCACCGTAGTAGTTGCATATTGCGTCCTTCAAAATTTCTCAGTGGAGATTCGTGGTGGGATCCTTACATATAATAAGCGGCGTGGTGGTGTGTCTGACCGGTGTCTGACCGTACGTCTGACCGACGTCTGACCGGGTGTTTGAATTTCACGCAATTTTTGATTCCATGAGTCAGAGCGCGTTATTGTTTCACACAATACACAGGGAAGGTTGCGGAAAGAAAGTTAGGTTTAGGGGGAGCGCGCACAGCACTGCTGTCTCGTGGTGGGACCATCATAGCTGTTGCATATTGCGTCCTATAAAGTTTCTCAGTAAAAAATCGTGGTGGGACCACCGGGGGTGTTGCATATTGCGTCCTTCGAAATTTCTCAGTGGCGATTCGTGGTGGGACCACAGTAGTAGTTGCACATTGCGTCCTTTAAAGTTTCTCAGTGGCGATCCTTACATATAATAAGTGGCGTGGTGGTGTGTCTGACCGGTGTCTGACCGCACGTCTGACCGACGTTTGACCGGGTAATTGAATTTCCCGCAATTTTTGATTCCATGAGTCAGAGCGCGTTATTGTTTCATACAATACACAGAGAAGGTCGCGGAAAGAGAGTTAGGTTTAGGGGGAGCGCGCACAGCACTGCTATCGTGGTGGGACCATCATAGCTGTTGCATATTGCGTCCTATAAAGTTTCTCAGTGAAAAATCGTGGTGGGACCACCGAGGGTGGTTGCGGTGGTCCTTACATATAATAAGCGGCGTGGTGGTGTGTCTGACCGGTGTCTGACAGTACGTGTGACCGACGTCTGACCGGGTGTTTGAATTTCACGCAATTTTTGATTCCATGAGTCAGAGCGCGTTATTGTTTCACACAATTCACAGAGAAGGTCGCGGAAAGAGAGTTAGGTTTAGGGGGAGCGCGCACAGCACTGCTATCGTGGTGGGACCATCATAGCTGTTGCATATTTCGTCCTATAAAGTTTCTCAGTGAAAAATCGTGGTGGGACCACCGAGGGTGTTGCATATTGCGTCCTTCAAAATTTCTCAGTGGCGATTCGTGGTTCGACCACCGTAGCATGTTGCATATTGCGTCCTTCAAAATTTCTCAGTGGAGATTCGTGGTGGGATCCTTACATATAATAAGTGGCGTGGTGGTGTGTCTGACCGGTGTCTGACCGCACGTCTGACCGACGTTTGACCGGGTAATTGAATTTCCCGCAATTTTTGATTCCATGAGTCAGAGCGCGTTATTGTTTCACACAATACACAGAGAAGGTCGCGGAAAGAGAGTTAGGTTTAGGGGGAGCGCGCACAGCACTGCTATCGTGGTGGGACCATCATAGCTGTTGCATATTGCGTCCTATAAAGTTTCTCAGTGAAAAATCGTGGTGGGACCACCGAGGGTGGTTGCGGTGGTCCTTACATATAATAAGCGGCGTGGTGGTGTGTCTGACCGGTGTCTGACAGTACGTGTGACCGACGTCTGACCGGGTGTTTGAATTTCACGCAATTTTTGATTCCATGAGTCAGAGCGCGTTATTGTTTCACACAATACACAGAGAAGGTCGCGGAAAGAGAGTTAGGTTTAGGGGGAGCGCGCACAGCACTGCTATCGTGGTGGGACCATCATAGCTGCTGCATATTCCGTCCTATAAAGTTTCTCAGTGAAAAATCGTGGTGCGACCACCGAGGGTGTTGCATATTGCGTCCTTTAAAGTGTCTCAGTGGCGAATCGTGGTGGGACCACCGTATTAGTTGCATATTGCGTCCTTTAAAGTTTCTCAGTGTCGAATCGTGGTGGGACCACCGTTGTAGTTGCATATTGCGTCCTTCGAAATTTCTCAGTGGCGAATCGTGGTGGGACCACAGTAGTGGTTGCATATTGCGTCCTTTAAAGTGTCTCAATGGCGAATCGTGGTGGGACCACCGTATTAGTTGCATATTGCGTCCTTCATTATTTCTCAGTGGAGATTCGTGGTGGGACCACAGTAGTAGTTGCACATTGCGTCCTTCAAAATTTCTCAGTGGCGAATCGTGGTTCGACCACCGTAGCAGTTGCACATTGCGTCCTTTAAAGTTTCTCAATGGCGAATCGTGGTGGGACCACCGAGGGTGTTGCATATTGCGTCCTTCAAAATTTCTCAGTGGCGATTTGTGATGGGACCACAGTAGTAGTTGCATATTGCGTCCTTTAGAGTTTAGAGAGACATATAATAAGCGGCGTGGTGGTGTGTCTGACCGGTGTCTGACCGTACGTCTGACCGACGTCTGACCGGGTGTTTGAATTTCCCGCAATTTTCGATTCCATGAGTCAGAGCGCGTTATTGTTTCACACAATACACAGAGAAGGTTGCGGAAAGAAAGTTAGGTTTAGGAGCGCGCACAGCACTGCTATCGTGGTGGGACCATCATAGCTGTTGCATATTGCGTCCTATAAAGTTTCTCAGTGAAAAATCGTGGTGGGACCACCGGGGGTGTTGCATATTGCGTCCTTCAAAATTTCTCAGTGGCGATTCGTGGTGGGACCACAGTAGTAGTTGCACATTGCGTCCTTTAAAGTTTCTCAGTGGCGATCCTTACATATAATAAGTGGCGTGGTGGTGTGTCTGACCGGTGTCTGACCGCACGTCTGACCGACGTTTGACCGGGTAATTGAATTTCCCGCAATTTTTGATTCCATGAGTCAGAGCGCGTTATTGTTTCACACAATACACAGAGAAGGTCGCGGAAAGAGAGTTAGGTTTAGGGGGAGCGCGCACAGCACTGCTATCGTGGTGGGACCATCATAGCTGTTGCATATTGCGTCCTATAAAGTTTCTCAGTGAAAAATCGTGGTGGGACCACCGAGGGTGGTTGCGGTGGTCCTTACATATAATAAGCGGCGTGGTGGTGTGTCTGACCGGTGTCTGACAGTACGTGTGACCGACGTCTGACCGGGTGTTTGAATTTCACGCAATTTTTGATTCCATGAGTCAGAGCGCGTTATTGTTTCACACAATACACAGAGAAGGTCGCGAAAGAGAGTTAGGTTTAGGGGGAGCGCGCACAGCACTACTATCGTGGTGGGACCATCATAGCTGTTGCATATTGCGTCCTATAAAGTTTCTCAGTGAAAAATCGTGGTGCGACCACCGAGGGTGTTGCATATTGCGTCCTTCAAAATTTCTCAGTGGCGAATCGTGGTTCGACCACCGTAGCAGTTGCATATTGCATCCTTCAAAATTTCTCAGTGGAGATTCGTGTTGGGATCCTTACATATAATAAGTGGCGTGGTGGTGTGTCTGACCGGTGTCTGACCGCACGTCTGACCGACGTTTGACCGGGTAATTGAATTTCCCGCAATTTTTGATTCCATGAGTCAGAGCGCGTTATTGTTTCACACAATACACAGAGAAGGTCGCGGAAAGAGAGTTAGGTTTAGGGGGAGCGCGCACAGCACTGCTATCGTGGTGGGACCATCATAGCTGTTGCATATTGCGTCCTATAAAGTTTTACTCAGTGAAAAATCGTGATGGGACCACCGAGGGTGGTTGCGGTGGTCCTTACATATAATAAGCGGCGTGGTGGTGTGTCTGACCGGTGTCTGACAGTACGTGTGACCGACGTCTGACCGGGTGTTTGAATTTCACGCAATTTTTGATTCCATGAGTCAGAGCGCGTTATTGTTTCACACAATACACAGAGAAGGTCGCGGAAAGAGAGTTAGGTTTAGGGGGAGCGCGCACAGCACTGCTATCGTGGTGGGACCATCACAGCTGTTGCATATTTCGTCCTATAAAGTTTCTCAGTGAAAAATCGTGGTGGGACCACCGAGGGTGTTGCATATTGCGTCCTTCAAAATTTCTCAGTGGCGATTCGTGGTGGGACCACCGAGGATGTTGCATATTGCGTCCTTTAAAGTTTCTCAGCGAAAAATCGTGGTGGGACCACCGAGGTGGTTGCATATTGCGTCCTTCGAAATTTCTCAGAGAAGATTCGTGGAGGGACCACAGTAGTAGTTGCACATTGCGTCCTTTAAAGTTTCTCAAAGGCGAATCGTGGTGCGACCACCGTAGCAGTTGCGTATCGCGTCCTTCAAAAATTCTCAGTGGAGATTCGTGGTGGGATCCTTACATATAATAAGCGGCGTGGTGGTGTGTCTGACCGGTGTCTGACCGTACGTCTGACCGACGTCTGACCGGGTGTTTGAATTTCCCGCAACTTTTGATTCCATGAGTCAGAGCGCGTTATTGTTTCACACAATACACAGAGAAGGTTGCGGAAAGAGAGTTAGGTTTAGGGGGAGCGCGCACAGCACTGCTATCGTGGTGGGACCATCATAGCTGTTGCATATTGCGTCCTATAAAGTTTCTCAGTGAAAAATCGTGGTGGGACCACCGGGGGTGTTGCATATTGCATCCTTCAAAATTTCTAAGTGGCGATTCGTGGTGGGACCACAGTAGTAGTTGCATATTGCATCCTTCAAAATTTCTCAGTGGAGATTCGTGATGGGACCACAGTAGTAGTTGCACATTGCGTCCTTTAAAGTTTCTCAGCGAAAAATCGTGGTGGGACCACCGAGGTGGTTGCATATTGCGTCCTTCAAAATTTCTCAGTGGCGATTCGTGGTGGGACCACCGAGGATGTTGCATATTGCCTCCTTTAAAGTTTCTCAGCGAAAAATCGTGGTGCGACCACCGTAGCAGTTGCGTATTGCGTCCTTCAAAAATTCTCAGTGGAGATTCGTGGTGGGATCCTTACATATAATAAGCGGCGTGGTGGTGTGTCTGACCGGTTTCTGACCGTACGTCTGACCGACGTCTGACCGGGTGTTTGAATTTCCCGCAATTTTTGATTCCATGAGTCAGAGCGCGTTATTGTTTCACACAATACACAGAGAAGGTCGCGGAAAGAGAGTTAGGTTTAGGGGGAGCGCGCACAGCACTGCTATCGTGGTGGAACCATCATAGCTGTTGCATATTGCGTCCTATAAAGTTTCTCAGTGAAAAATCGTGATGGGACCACCGGGGGTGTTGCATATTGCGTCCTTCAAAATTTCTCAGTGGCGATTCGTGGTGGGACCACAGTAGTAGTTGCACATTGCGTCCTTTAAAGTTTCTCAGTGACGATCCTTACATATAATAAGTGGCGTGGTGGTGTGTCTGACCGGTGTCTGACCGCACGTCTGACCAACGTTTGACCGGGTAATTGAATTTCCCGCAATTTTTGATTCCATGAGTCAGAGCGCGTTATTGTTTCACACAATACACAGAGAAGGTCGCGGAAAGAGAGTTAGGTTTAGGGGGAGCGCGCACAGCACTGCTATCGTGGTGGAACCATCATAGCTGTTGCATATTGCGTCCTATAAAGTTTCTCAGTGAAAAATCGTGATGGGACCACCGGGGGTGTTGCATATTGCGTCCTTCAAAATTTCTCAGTGGCGATTCGTGGTGGGACCACAGTAGTAGTTGCACATTGCGTCCTTTAAAGTTTCTCAGTGGCGATCCTTACATATAATAAGTGGTGTGGTGGTGTGTCTGACCGGTGTCTCACCGCACGTCTGACCGACGTTTGACCGGGTAATTGAATTTCCCGCAATTTTGGATTCCATGAGTCAGAGCGCGTTATTGTTTCACACAATACACAGAGAAGGTCGCGGAAAGAGAGTTAGGTTTAGGGGGAGCGCGCACAGCACTGCTATCGTGGTGGGACCATCATAGCTGTTGTATATTGCGTCCTATAAAGTTTCTCAGTGAAAAATCGTGGTGGGACCACCGAGGGTGGTTGCGGTGGTCCTTACATATAATAAGCGGCGTGGTGGTGTGTCTGACCGGTGTCTGACAGTACGTGTGACCGACGTCTGACCGGGTGTTTGAATTTCACGCAATTTTTGATTCCATGAGTCAGAGCGCGTTATTGTTTCACACAATACACAGAGAAGGTCGCGGAAAGAGAGTTAGGTTTAGGGGGAGCGCGCACAGCACTGCTATCGTGGTGGGACCATCACAGCTGTTGCATATTTCGTCCTATAAAGTTTCTCAGTGAAAAATCGTGGGGACCACCGAGGGTGTTGCATATTGCGTCCTTCAAAATTTTTCAGTGGCGATTCGTGGTGGGACCACCGAAGATGTTGCATATTGCCTCCTTTAAAGTTTCTCAGCGAAAAATCGTGGTGGGACCACCGAGGTGGTTGCATATTGCGTCCTTCAAAATTTCTCAGTGGCGATTCGTGGTGGGACCACCGAGGATGTTGCATATTGCCTCCTTTAAAGTTTCTCAGCGAAAAATCGTGGTGCGACCACCGTAGCAGTTGCGTATTGCGTCCTTCAGAAATTCTCAGTGGAGATTCGTGGTGGGATCCTTACATATAATAAGCGGCGTGGTGGTGTGTCTGACCGGTGTCTGACCGTATGTCTGACCGACGTCTGACCGGGTGTTTGAATTTCCCGCAATTTTTGATTCCATGAGTCAGAGCGCGTTATTGTTTCACACAATACACAGAGAAGGTTGCGGAAAGAGAGTTAGGTTTAGGGGGAGCGCGCACAGCACTGCTATCGTGGTGGGACCATCATAGCTGTTGCATATTGCGTCCTATAAAGTTTCTCAGTGAAAAATCGTGGTGGGACCACCGGGGGTGTTGCATATTGCGTCCTTCAAAATTTCTCAGTGGCGATTCGTGGTGGGACCACAGTAGTAGTTGCACATTGCGTCCTTTAAAGTTTCTCAGTGGCGATCCTTACATATAATAAGTGGCGTGGTGGTGTGTCTGACCGGTGTCTGACCGCACGTCTGACCGACGTTTGACCGGGTAATTGAATTTCCCGCAATTTTTGATTCCATGAGTCAGAGCGCGTTATTGTTTCACACAATACACAGAGAAGGTCGCGGAAAGAGAGGTAGGTTCAGGGGAGCGCGCACAGCACTGCTATCGTGGTGGGACCATCATAGCTGTTGCATATTGCGTCCTATAAAGTTTCTCAGTGAAAAATCGTGGTGGGACCACCGAGGGTGGTTGCGGTGGTCCTTACATATAATAAGCGGCGTGGTGGTGTGTCTCACCGGTGGATGACAGTACGTGTGACCGACGTCTGACCGGGTGTTTGAATTTCACGCAATTTTTGATTTCATGAGTCAGAGCGCGTTATTGTTTCACACAATAAACAGAGAAGGTCGCGGAAAGAGAGTTAGGTTTAGGGGAGCGCGCACAGCACTGCTATTGTGGTGGGACCATCACAGCTGTTGCATATTTCGTCCTATAAAGTTTCTCAGTGAAAAATCGTGGTGGGACCACCGAGGGTGTTGCATATTGCGTTCTTCAAAATTTTTCAGTGGCGATTCGTGGCGGGACCACCGAGGATGTTGCATATTGCCTCCTTTAAAGTTTCTCAGCGAAAAATCGTGGTGGGACCACCGAGGTGGTTGCATATTGCGTCCTTCAAAATTTCTCAGTGGCGATTCGTGGTGGGACCACCGAGGATGTTGCATATTGCCTCCTTTAAAGTTTCTCAGCGAAAAATCGTGGTGCGACCACCGTAGCAGTTGCGTATTGCGTCCTTCAAAAATTCTCAGTGGAGATTCGTGGTGGGATCCTTACATATAATAAGCGGCGTGGTGGTGTGTCTGACCGGTGTCTGACCGTATGTCTGACCGACGTCTGACCGGGTGTTTGAATTTCCCGCAATTTTTGATTCCATGAGTCAGAGCGCGTTATTGTTTCACACAATACACAGAGAAGGTTGCGGAAAGAGAGTTAGGTTTAGGGGAAGCGCGCACAGCACTGCTATCGTGGTGGGACCATCATAGCTGTTGCATATTGCGTCCTATAAAGTTTCTCAGTGAAAAATCGTGGTGGGACCACCGGGGGTGTTGCATATTGCGTCCCTCAAAATTTCTCAGTGGCGATTCGTGGTGGGACCACAGTAGTAGTTGCACATTGCGTCCTTTAAAGTTTCTCAGTGGCGATCCTTACATATAATAAGTGGCGTGGTGGTGTGTCTGACCGGTGTCTGACCGCACGTCTGACCGACGTTTGACCGGGTAATTGAATTTCCCGCAATTTTTGATTCCATGAGTCAGAGCGCGTTATTGTTTCACACAATACACAGAGAAGGTCGCGGAAAGAGATTTAGGTTCAGGGGGAGCGCGCACAGCACTGCTATCGTGGTGGGACCATCATAGCTGTTGCATATTGCGTCCTATAAAGTTTCTCAGTGAAAAATCGTGGTGGGACCACCGAGGGTGGTTGCGGTGGTCCTTACATATAATAAGCGGCGTGGTGGTGTGTCTGACCGGTGGATGACAGTACGTGTGACCGACGTCTGACCGGGTGTTTGAATTTCACGCAATTTTTGATTCCATGAGTCAGAGCGCGTTATTGTTTCACACAATAAACAGAGAAGGTCGCGGAAAGAGAGTTAGGTTTAGGGGGAGCGCGCACAGCACTGCTATCGTGGTGGGACCATCACAGCTGTTGCATATTTCGTCCTATAAAGTTTCTCAGTGAAAAATCGTGGTGGGACCACCGAGGGTGTTGCATATTGCGTCCTTCAAAATTTCTCAGTGGCGATTCGTGGTGGGACCACCGAGGATGTTGCATATTGCCTCCTTTAAAGTTTCTCAGCGAAAAATCGTGGTGCGACCACCGTAGCAGTTGCGTATTGCGTCCTTCAAAAATTCTCAGTGGAGATTCGTGGTGGGATCCTTACATATAATAAGCGGCGTGGTGGTGTGTCTGACCGGTGTCTGACCGCACGTCTGACCGACGTTTGACCGGGTAATTGAATTTCCCGCAATTTTTGATTCCATGAGTCAGAGCGCGTTATTGTTTCACACAATACACAGAGAAGGTCGCGGAAAGAGATTTAGGTTCAGGGGGAGCGCGCACAGCACTGCTATCGTGGTGGGACCATCATAGCTGTTGCATATTGCGTCCTATAAAGTTTCTCAGTGAAAAATCGTGGTGGGACCACCGAGGGTGGTTGCGGTGGTCCTTACATATAATAAGCGGCGTGGTGGTGTGTCTGACCGGTGGATGACAGTACGTGTGACCGACGTCTGACCGGGTGTTTGAATTTCACGCAATTTTTGATTCCATGAGTCAGAGCGCGTTATTGTTTCACACAATAAACAGAGAAGGTCGCGGAAAGAGAGTTAGGTTTAGGGGGAGCGCGCACAGCACTGCTATCGTGGTGGGACCATCACAGCTGTTGCATATTTCGTCCTATAAAGTTTCTCAGTGAAAAATCGTGGTGGGACCACCGAGGGTGTTGCATATTGCGTCCTTCAAAATTTCTCAGTGGCGATTCGTGGTGGGACCACCGAGGATGTTGCATATTGCCTCCTTTAAAGTTTCTCAGCGAAAAATCGTGGTGCGACCACCGTAGCAGTTGCGTATTGCGTCCTTCAAAAATTCTCAGTGGAGATTCGTGGTGGGATCCTTACATATAATAAGCGGCGTGGTGGTGTGTCTGACCGGTGTCTGACCGTACGTCTGACCGACGTCTGACCGGGTGTTTGAATTTCCCGCAATTTTCGATTCCATGAGTCAGAGCGCGTTATTGTTTGACACAATACACAGAGAAGGTCGCGGAAAGAGAGTTAGGTTTAGGGGGAGCGCGCACAGCACTGCTATCGTGGTGGGACCATCACAGCTGTTGCATATTTCGTCCTATAAAGTTTCTCAGTGAAAATCGTGGTGGGACCACAGAGGGTGTTGCATATTGCGTCCTTCAAAATTTCTCAGTGGCGATTCGTGGTGGGACCACCGAGGATGTTGCATATTGCCTCCTTTAAAGTTTCTCAGCGAAAAATCGTGGTAGGACCACCGAGGTGGTTGCATATTGCGTCCTTCAAAATTTCTCAGTGGCGATTCGTGGTGGGACCACCGAGGATGTTGCATATTGCCTCCTTTAAAGTTTCTCAGCGAAAAATCGTGGTGCGACCACCGTAGCAGTTGCGTATTGCGTCCTTCAAAAATTCTCAGTGGAGATTCGTGGTGGGATCCTTACATATAATAAGCGGCGTGGTGGTGTGTCTGACCGGTGTCTGACCGTACGTCTGACCGACGTCTGACCGGGTGTTTGAATTTCCCGCAATTTTTGATTCCATGAGTCAGAGCGCGTTATTGTTTCACACAATACACAGAGAAGGTCGCGGAAAGAGAGTTAGGTTTAGGGGGAGCGCGCACAGCACTGCTATCGTGGTGGGACCATCACAGCTGTTGCATATTGCCTCCTTTAAAGTTTATCAGCGAAAAATCGTGGTGGGACCACCGAGGTGGTTGCATATTGCGTCCTTCAAAATTTCTCAGTGCCGATTCGTGGTGGGACCACCGAGGATGTTGCATATTGCCTCCTTTAAAGTTTCTCAGCGAAAAATCGTGCTGCGACCACCGTAGCAGTTGCGTATTGCGTCCTTCAAAAATTCTCAGTGGAGATTCGTGGTGGGATCCTTACATATAATAAGCGGCGTGGTGGTGTGTCTGACCGGTGTCTGACCGTACGTCTGACCGACATCTGACCGGGTGTTTGAATTTCCCGCAATTTTTGATTCCATGAGTCAGAGCGCGTTATTGTTTCACACAATACACAGAGAAGGTTGCGGAAAGAGAGTTAGGTTTAGGGGGAGCGCGCACAGCACTGCTATCGTGGTGGGACCATCATAGCTGTTGCATATTGCGTCCTATAAAGTTTATCAGTGAAAAATCGTGGTGGGACCACCGAGGTGGTTGCATATTGCGTCCTTCAAAATTTCTCAGTGCCGATTCGTGGTGGGACCACCGAGGATGTTGCATATTGCCTCCTTTAAAGTTTCTCAGCGAAAAATCGTGCTGCGACCACCGTAGCAGTTGCGTATTGCGTCCTTCAAAAATTCTCAGTGGAGATTCGTGGTGGGATCCTTACATATAATAAGCGGCGTGGTGGTGTGTCTGACCGGTGTCTGACCGTACGTCTGACCGACGTCTGACCGGGTGTTTGAATTTCCCGCAATTTTTGATTCCATGAGTCAGAGCGCGTTATTGTTTCACACAATACACAGAGAAGGTTGCGGAAAGAGAGTTAGGTTTAGGGGGAGCGCGCACAGCACTGCTATCGTGGTGGGACCATCATAGCTGTCGCATATTGCGTCCTATAAAGTTTCTCAGTGAAAAATCGTGGTGGGACCACCGGGGGTGTTGCATATTGCGCCTTCGAAATTTCTAAGTGGCGATTCGTGGTGGGACCACAGTAGTAGTTGCACATTGCGTCCTTTAAAGTTTCTCAGTGGCGATCCTTACATATAATAAGTGGCGTGGTGGTGTGTCTGACCGGTGTCTGACCGCACGTCTGACCGACGTTTGACCGGGTGTTTGAATTTCCCGCAATTTTTGATTCCATGAGTCAGAGCGCGTTATTGTTTCACACAATACACAGAGAAGGTTGCGGAAAGAGAGTTAGGTTTAGGAAGAGCGCGCACAGCACTGCTATCGTGGTGGGACCATCATAGCTGTTGCATATTGCGTCCTATAAAGTTTCTCAGTGAAAAATCGGGGTGCGACCACCGTAGCAGTTGCATATTGCGTTCTTCAAAATTTCTCAGTGGAGATTCGTGGTGGGACCAGAGTAGTAGTTGCACATTGCGTCCTTTAAAGTTTCTCAGCGAAAAATCGTGGTGGGACCACCGAGGGTGTTGCATATTGCGTCCTTCAAAATTTCTCAATGGCGAATCGTGATGGGACCACAGTAGTAGTTGCACATTGCGTCCTTTAATGTTTCTCAATGGCGAATCGTGGTGGGACCACCGTAGTGGTTGCATATTGCGTCCTTCAAAGTTTCTCAGTGGAGATTCGTGGTGGGATCCTTACATATAATAAGCGGCGTGGTGGTGTGTCTGACCGGTGTCTGACCGTACGTCTGACCGACGTCTGACCGGGTGTTTGAATTTCCCGCAATTTTTGATTCCATGAGTCAGAGCGCGTTATTGTTTCACACAATACACAGAGAAGGTTGCGGAAAGAGAGTTAGCTTTAGGGGGAGCGCGCACAGCACTGCTATCGTGGTGGGACCATCATAGCTGTTGCATATTGCGTCCTATAAAGTTTCTCAGTGAAAAATCGTGGTGGGACCACCGGGGGTGTTGCATATTGCGTCCTTCAAAATTTCTAAGTGGCGATTCGTGGTGGGACCACAGTAGTAGTTGCACATTGCGTCCTTTAAAGTTTCTCAGTGGCGATCCTTACATATAATAAGTGGCGTGGTGGTGTGTCTGACCGGTGTCTGACCGCACGTCTGACCGACGTTTGACCGGTTGTTTGAATTTCCCGCAATTTTTGATTCCATGAGTCAGAGCGCGTTATTGTTCCACACAATACACAGAGAAGGTCGCGGAAAGAGAGTTAGGTTCAGGGGGAGCGCGCACAGCACTGCTATCGTGGTGGGACCATCATAGCTGTTGTATATTGCGTCCTATAAAGTTTCTCAGTGAGAAATCGTGGTGGGATCACCGAGGGTGTTGCGTATATTGCGTCCTTCAAAATTTCTCAATGGCGAATCGTGATGGGACCACAGTAGTAGTTGCACATTGCGTCCTTTAATGTTTTCAATGGCGAATCGTGGTGGACCACCGTAGTGGTTGTAATATTGCGTCCTTCAAAGTTTCTCAGTGAGATTCGTGGTGGATCCTTACATATAATAAGCGGCGTGGTGGTGTGTCTGACCGGTGTCTGACCGTACGTCTGACCGACGTCTGACCGGGTGTTTGAATTTCCCGCAATTTTTGATTCCATGAGTCAGAGCGCGTTAGTGTTGCACACAATACACAGAGAAGGTTGCGGAAAGAGGGTTAGGTTTAGGGGAGCGCGCACAGCACTGCTATCGTGGTGGCACCATCATAGCTGTTGCATATTGCGTCCTATAAAGTTTCTCAGTGAAAAATCGTGGTGGGACCACCGGGGGTGTTGCATATTGCGTCCTTCAAAATTTCTCAGTGGCGATTCGTGGTGGGACCACAGTAGTAGTTGCACATTGCGTCCTTTAAAGTTTCTCAGTGGCGATCCTTACATATAATAAGTGGCGTGGTGGTGTGTCTGACCGGTGTCTGACCGCACGTCTGACCGACGTTTGACCGGTTGTTTGAATTTCCCGCAATTTTCAATTCCATGAGTCAGAGCGCGTTATTGTTTCACACAATACACAGAGAAGGTCGCGGAAAGAGAGTTAGGTTTAGGGGGAGCGCGCACAGCACTGCTGTCGTGGTGGGACCATTATAGCTGTTGCATATTGCGTCCTATAAAGTTTCTCAGTAAAAAATCGTGGTGGGACCACCGAGGGTGTTGCATATTGCGTCCTATAAAGTTTCTCAGCGGAGATTCGTGGTGGGACCACAGTGGTAGTTGCACATTGCGTCCTTTGAAGTTTCTCAGTGAAAAATCGTGGTGGGACCACCGAGGGTATTGAATATTGCGTCCTTCAAAAATTCTCAGTGGCGATTCGTGGTGGGACCACAGTAGTAGTTGCACATTGCGTCCTTTAAAGTTTCTCGATGGCGAATCGTGGTTTGACCACCGTAGTAGTTGCATATTGCGTCCTTTAAAGTTTCTCAGTGGAGATTCGTGGTGGGACCACAGTAGTAGTTGCATATCGTGTCCTTTGAAGTTTCTCTGTTACGAATCGTGGTGGGACCACCAGAGTTGTTGCACGTCGTGGTGGGACCATCATAGCTGTTGCATAATTCGTCCTTTAAAAATTCTCAGTGACGAATCATGGTGGGACCACCCTATCTGTTGCATATTGAATCCGTTGAAGTTTCTCCGTTACGGATTGTGTTGGGACCACCGTAGATGTTGATTCTCGGATTTTGTGAACTCTCTTCGTATCAGATCGTGGTGGGACCGCCCCATCTATTGAGTTTTTCTAAACTTTCTTTGTTACGAGTCATGTTAGAGCACCCGTGCCTGTCGCGTATTGAGTCCTTTGAACTTGCTTCGTTTCGAGTCGTAGTGGGATAACCTTAGCTGTTGCACATTGAGCCCTTCCCCGTCTATCGTTTGTCGAAGCCAAGCGTATGCTACAAATAGTTAATGGAGGTCAGGGCCATTTGCGGTCGTGTGAATTCTTCTCAACAGATAATGGGGAGTCGTTAAAATGTTTGCCTAGAACAAAAAGTTTGGGGAGGTGACCGTTAATATTCCCGAAAATTTCAGTCAGCAGTGGAAGGGAATCATAACTCTGCTGAGATCTTACACAACGGCTCGCTTGAGTATGATGCAGAGAGGCCGAAGAAGTCGGCCTATCGTTTGGCGAAACCGAACGAATGCCACCTATAGTTGATGGAGGGAGGCAGGGAGAAGCCAGTTCATAGTTTGGCCAAGTAAAAGAATTCTACGCATGCTCAATGAAGGGATGCCGGAGAAGACGGTATACCATTTGGCGAAGACAAATGAATGCTACACATAGTTGAGAGAGGACGGCCGGAAAAACCAGCCTAACGTTCGGCAAAAACAAGCGAGTGCTACACATATTTGAGCGAGGGAGGCCGGGAGAAACCAGCTAACCGTTCAGCCATGTCATTGAATGCTACACTTTCTTAATGAACGGAGGGCGGGGAAAGACGGTTTACCGTTTGGCGAAGACAATTGAATGCTACACATAGTTGAGGGAGGAAGGCCGGGAGGGGCCAGCCCATCGTTCGGCGAAGCCTAACGAGTGCTACACAAGGTTAATGGAGGGATGCCAGCAGAACCAACCTATGGCAAAGTTAAATAAACAAGCGGCGGAGTCATGAAAGCTATTCTTCGAAGCAGAGATGCTTTGAATAAAAAGTGTGAACGAGCATTATCGTTATTGGTTAATAGATTAGTTACACTTTTCGTTTTTCGTAGGTGTGGACGGGCTATCTTGAATGGGCCGGCGAAGCCGGCCACCGAACCGGCGAAGCCGGTTCGCCAGCGGCGCTGGGCGGCGTTAGCCGCCTGGCGCAGCTGGTATTGCATATCGCTCCCTCTAATCCTCCCCACTACTTAAACGAATCTTGAGGAGGGAGAGATCAACGGCTCGGCCAGGGCCAGTGACCACCCAATGTCAATCCAGGGGACCTGCGGTCATGGCTAAGGTATGAGGCTGCCCGTATGCTGTGCAGGTTTGCAGAAGGTGTTCAGCATGGGCTCTCAGTTGCTGGAGATATTTGAATTATGTTACACTTATACTAACATTACATACATGTAATTAACTTGATTAGAGATAATTCACTTGTAACTTACATTGACGGAGATGTTTTACAAGTATAATCGTCTCTTATGTTACAAGTATTATGTTTTCACCATCAAAAACATATTACGTGCGACATTTCGCCTGCAAGCGAGGGACCGATATATTACATGTAACATACATACTTCGGTCGAGATAATTTGCAAGTAATATGCATTGGCCAATTTATATTACACGTATATTAATTCAGGCCTTGTATATTACATGTAATATGTTTTCATTTTTCTGAGAACTGCGGCGGCCGCCGACCGCCGCCCCCTTTTTACCCTTGGCAGCCGACCGCACTGTAGTTACAGACGCTACAAAGACCTCACTGAAAAAAACCTCAGATGATAAAAATAGTTTCTGGCTTGACTACTGGAACACGCTCCGAAACTGTATGTTATGGCTACAAAACCACGCAAATTTTTTTGCAAAAAAAAAGCGTTTTGGGGCGTTCTTCACAAAGCGCCTCTTCGCCGTAACTCACTTCGAAATCGACGGAATGAGTTTTTCTGGTAAATTTTGTGTTATTCCTCTCAGTGAGGCGAATGCAATGGTACGTGTAGGATGTCTTTTCAACTTGATATTTTGCTAAAAAATGGTTATTTTCTACTATAATTCACATCGACCACAGGTCAAAAGATGACGGATTTCGGCAATCATGACCGTCTTATCAGTTCCTAATGAGGGATTTTGTGGCGCAAATACTCGATTTTTGATGAAATTCTGGAGTTGAATCTATTATTTTGTAACACTATCGCATAGGACTCAATAACAGTAATTCATAAATTTTGTTTCGAATTGAAATCGAACCGTTTTGAAGCAAGTTGTGGCGATGCTGCGCTTTGAGACGCAGCAAAACGCTTTCTTTGCAAAAAAACATGCTTCTGTACTGTACTTCGGGTTATACAAATGAACTATGGAAATTCCGATAAACTTTCGGGTTTTTATACCATTATTGCTAGTATTCGTTAGTTTATATGTAGGTCTTCTAAGGTTACAGAGCTTGTGTTTCTCACTGAATGCGACATACTGAGTTCCTAGCTGGGGAAAATTATGACAAACTCTCGAGTAACAATGATGCTGACGCAGTTTTGGGTTGCAGGGTGTACTAAGCAAAAAAAAACGTAATGGTCGATTCTAATCGTTCTCGTTAAGTCAACTTCGAGTCAAAAGTAGCGTTCACATTGAATTTTGATTTTGAGTTCTCCGTAGATTTTAGATAGGCCCTCTATGCATGTACTCACCTAACGCATGTACACATTATCCACTATCCTGACTGGAGTAGGTATCCCATGTCGAATATGACAGATTTCTCCAAACGGAAAATTGTGGTGCGCAAAATTGTGGTGTTGTGCACCAGATTTGGTTTTGAATCGGCCCCGCGCGCAACGCCTTTTTCGAAATCTCAGTTCAGAGTGAACATAGAAATTAGCTCTAATTTGCATTGAAAAGAGCGCAAAAAGTTGGTGTCGTATCCCAAAAACTGTTTGGAATGGTTTACTGGTTTTCGAGTA
This sequence comes from Aplectana chamaeleonis, assembly GCA_029168955.1. NCBI lineage: Eukaryota > Metazoa > Nematoda > Chromadorea > Rhabditida > Cosmocercidae > Aplectana > Aplectana chamaeleonis. Next base: position 26,445 of record JAPDOI010001990.1, read on the forward strand.
AAAAGAGAAAGACCGCGCGTTTTTGTTGTTAATCTCCTTTTTTTCAGACGGCGTTCACGATCTTGCGGGTACACCTAAAATTGAGCTAGGAAGCTCATTTTTGGACTGGAGGCTGGAAATGAATGCAGGTCGCTCCTATTCCATTTTGAACTTGATACCTTAACTTTGAAGGGTACCTCAAAATCGTGGGTTTACATACTAAATTAGCCGTGAAGCACGAAAACTGTTTTTTTTTTCTGCTACGGCTGTGGAGACCGGGGTGTGTGGGTGAGTCTTCAGCCAATCAACACAAGTCGTCGGAGGTAAGTACTGAACTTGTCAGAATTCTTATTCATGGCATGTGATCGATCGATAATTAATATTATCGATTTTCGAGCTTTTTGCACAAAATGCGGCGATGAGTGGTGAATCCTGGTGGGATTGGTTTTCCTGGTTGGGGAATTTTGCAATTTTGCTCATCAGTCGTTATCGATAAATACCAATCAATAGTATTGATTTGTTCGCCTGTTGCACAAAATGCCGCAATGATTTTTGATTTTTGATGGCTCTAACAAATCACCTGTTAGGGAAATTCTTCTCATCATGCAAGATCAAATATTAATGATCAATAATATCGAGTTCTCACATGTTGCACCAAATGCGGCAATTAGTTTTATTTTTTATTTTTGTAACTCATATTTTTCAAAATTTGTACTCATACGACAATATCGTCTGTTAGATGCTTCATCATTCCAAAATGAAAATCGTTGAGCAAAATTGAAGTCAGAAAGGGAACCTTCAGGAAAAATATGTGAAATTTCTGAAAATTTAGCTTCCTGGCAAAAGTAGCGATTTGGTGATAGTGAAAAAAAAATTCAAACATATCTTGAAATATCTTAAAAATGATTTGGCGTGAAATAACCTGGAAAAATAAAAAAGCTAGGAAATGAAGTGAAATAACCAAAAATGCGATTTGGTGGTCGATCATTTCACAAGCTTCTCCGTTAAACTTATCAAAACGAAATCAAGCGCGCAACGGTAACATTAAGCCATTTTTGAAAGCTGTAATAAGGGAATCCGCAAGGTCAAGCTAGGTGAACTCCATTCCATATCGTGCTTGATTTCGTTTTGATAAGTTTAACGGAGAAGCTTGTGAAATGATCGACCACCAAATCGCATTTTTGGTTATTTCACTTCATTTCCTAGCTTTTTTATTTTTCCAGGTTATTTCACGCCAAATCATTTTTAAGATATTTCAAGATATTTTTGACGTTTTTTTTTCACTATCACCAAATCGTTACTTTTGCCAGGAAGCTAATTGGTATCTTAGATCGATCAACATAGGCAGGAGGAACCGTTCACATCTCGGCACCTCGTTAAAGGCACAGTCCAACCTCAGAATCGTGTTTCTGCTTTTAAGCCTATCTTGAAAACGGTCCGGCGCTGATTCCAATGATGTCTCTGGAATCGTATAAGACCTTCTGGGAACGGAGTTATGGCCTCTCAAAATTTGAGCTGCGGAAGCATGGTGGACGAGTGGTCCGAGGCTTCTAACTTCCGTCATTTGCAACCGATGTCTACGAGCGGACCTGAGTGGGTAGAGAGACTGAGAATGAAGGGAAGAACGGGGCTATTGGTCAAAAACCATCGCCCATCTTGCCGCTATTGAGCTCGAAAGATCGTAAAAGGGGCGTGCCAAAGTGGCTTCCGTGTGTGGGCGCCCGAGGAGGCTTCCCCCTATATCTCGCTTATCCGGGGGAATCGAGAGCTCGCACTTGGCAGGTGTTATAAGGGGTGGGTGCACTTCATAATTATGTGGTTTTCTCAGATTTCGCCCCTGAGCTTGGACTGTGTCTTTAAGAACTTGGCTCCACTGCAGACTCACGCTTTAATCCCAAAAATCCACACGTTGTAATTATTCGTCTTGAAGAACAAGAAAGTTTTTATGCGATAACTTCTTCTGACTTGGTAACAACTGCCTCCGAAGGATTTCGCTCCCTACACAAGTTGCACCCTTTGATCATTACACGATAGCCCAGAAATGTTCACTTTGGTGTGTTGAGAGAGCTACATGTGTTCGATGGAAGTTTTTGAAATCATTGTTGCAATCTGGCGGTCCAGAATGTATTCCATTTGGCGACCTTTTCATGTGCAGCAAACTCCAATGTAGTCCAAAGCGGAAAAATTGAACATGCAGCAAACTGAATATCACTGACTACTCGTTAGCACGGGGTTTCACAATTTTTTTGGGAAACATAAAGTCCAGTTTGGCAGAGAACAGAAATAACATCAAAAAATGGGCAGGAAACAGGAATAAAAAGTTTTTAAAAAATCAATTAAAAAAGGTTAAAGGCAGCATACACGCTCGCAAAAGTTGTAGAGATAACTACATTAGTGGGGTCGTACGGGCCCTAGAAGAGCCCTCACGAAGTTGGAAGAGTTGAAAACGAGTTAAAATGACCGTATTTGAGCCGTATTGAGTCAAAAAATCATCCTTTCCCCGCCCATCAAGACGGGCTCCGCCCCTCAATACAGATATTCAGTGCTCGATTACGGTCATTTTGGATACTTTTTTACGCCTATGACGGCGTAGGCGTTCCAGAAAGGGCCGTACGAGTACATTAGCGTCGCTATACCAACAATTTTGTTGCTAGCTCCGCTATTTCAGCAAATGCAGTACAACTCGTCCACTTCCGGACCAATATAGAATGAACCATTATATCATCATTTGAGTCTAATTTTCTCCGGTTTTTTCGTCATTTCTGAATATTAACAGCTTCAGACCTTCGATTCATTCCAGAAAATCGATATCATTTTCGAGCGTGTATGCTGCCTTTAAGCGTATGCTATGATGATTTTCACAAGATTGAACTTGCTAAAAATCTGAGCGTGGTAAATTCTATTTCGTAACAATTTCCAAGACCCAATAATCAGTTATAGCAAGTAGTATACAAGTCTAGGAAGTGCCGGTTATGAGTGTGAAAAGATGACAAGTATTTATCCAACCTTCGTTTCCGTGAGGCAGCTACGTTTGATTGGACAATCATTAGCTGAATATATGCAAGAAAAACAAACTGATTGTCGGAGCTATGTTGTTCTTTGCTAGTGTATTTTGGCAATGATCTTGGGACAATTACTGGTTTGAAAACTTGACCACGCTGCCAGAGCAAATCCCTAAGCTGTGCAAAAACCAGCTGCTATTTGTCTGCCTGACATTGCGCTCAAAAATGATTACACCCGTCAACCTCAGGTCTACTGTTTCTGCAATGGGGAAAGTTTGAAGTGTTTAAAGCAAGGAACTGCACAGATCCCGTTCAAAATTCGCCCCAAACCTTCGATGAATTTGGCCTCGTGCGACTGTATTCACTTTCGCTTAGAATCGCGATCAACGAATTTTTTTTGGTTTCTGCCAATTGTTGCCCATTTTCACAGAAAACAGAAAAATTGGCCAAAAATAGGCACAAAACAGTTTCCGCACACCCATGCTCGTTAGGCCAAGTGCATTTACTGTCGTTCTCGGGGCCTAATTCGGGTCCGCTTGCAGACCACGGGATAGGGGCTCTCTACACACCGAGGGAGGGGTTGTTTCGCGTCAAGCAGCTTCAATTCTACTCGTGACCACTCCGCTTGAATAGAGTAGTGTGACGTGTCGAACTGCAAAAACGGGACAACTCCTCCCTACGTGTGTAGAGAGCCCCTCTCAGAAAAATGAAAACATATTACATGTAATATAAAAGGCCTTGATTAATATACATGTAAAATAAATTGGCCAATGTATATGTATTACTTGCAAATTATCTCGACCGATGTATGTTACATGTAATATATCGATCCTTCGCTCGCAGGCCAACTGTCGCATGTAATATGTTTTCGATGGAGAAAACATAATACTTGTAACATAAGAGACGATTACAATATACTTGTAATACATCTCCGTCAATGTAGGTTACATGTGAATTAATTCTACTCAAGTAAATTACATGTAGTATAAGTGTAACATAATTCAATTATCTCCAGCAACTGAGGGCCTATGCTGAACACATTTTGCAAACCTGCACAGCATACGGGCCGCCTCATACCTTACCGATGAGCGCAGGCCCGTGGATTGACGCATACAATATTTTTTGAGCCAGCTTCAATCCACTGCTTCTTGCATGGAGCTGTGAGATCCAAGCTTGCTGCTTCAGTGATGAAGCAGCGAGCTTTAAGCTAATGGGATGTCCAAGAGAGCCTAAAGCTTGCTGATTCGTACTTGAAGCAGTAGCCAGGAACTTGCAGCTCCAACCCTTAAAGCATCGAGCTTCAACTTGCAGCTCTAATTAAGTTACATGAAATATAAGTGTATGTTACATGTAATATAAGTGTATGTTACATTTAATATAAGTGTAGGTTACATGCGATATAAAGGTAATATACTTGATTGTCTCAAGTATCTTACACTTTACATTACATGTAACATGTTTTCATTTTTCTGAGCTGTCCCGCGGATCACGGCTGCTGCATCATGCGACACGTGATAATCGTGTTGGTAGAAAGTAGAATAGTGCTGGGACCAAGCGGTCCAAGCACGATTATCATCGTGTCGCATGATGCAACATTCGTAGTCCGCAAATGCGGACCGGAGTTTGGCTCTGAGAACGACAGTAGTAGGGGTTACCACGAAATATGTGGTTGCAAACACCTCAGCACCCTGCGCTGCGTCAGGAACCATTCGCTCGTTTCGAAAGCCTTCAGCTGATCATTGGCCTCAAATTCACTTTTTTTGTGTTCTACCAATTCGTGAATTCCTTTCATCCGATTTATAACATATAATTTTATCACCATCTCTTTCATTTCGTGTTTTTTTTTCGTGAAGGAACACATTATTTCTGGCCAGATGAGGCTCATGCTCATTCGCTCGCAAACTTCCAATGACTCCTCAAGTCGTTGAGCACTCTGCATCGCGGCGACGCCGTCGCGCCCGCGACAAAGTATGTGCCATGCCTTACGCTCCATGTGACGCTTGGATCGCCATAAAAACGGAGATCGACTTCGTTCACCGGAAAATCTCCGAAAAATCATTTGTTTCCTCTGATAGGCTGACAATCGATTTTATCTTTAGTCACTGTATTTCTTAGGAAAGCTACAATAGTTTTGATCGTATGAGGAAATGATTTCTATCTGACAAGTTTATTTTGGCATGCAGTGATGAACATTTCCTTAACATGCTTTTGCTGATTGCCATAAGCACACGGAAACTACTAAGAATGCTACTCTTGAACTTTCTTCATCATCCGTTGCTTTCAGATACTCGAACTTCTGACGTCCATCGACAGCCATGTTTCGCAGATTTCTGAGAGCATCTACTTCAATGGATTCAAGCCGTAATCATCTCCTGGAGAATCAAATGTAACTGATGACAATTATGCAAGCATAGACATTGTAATAAATCAGAGCGATTTCAATTGTGGCCACTTCACCTTGACTTCATCCAACAACGACCGCGAAAAAAATCACCATCAGCTCCCCCTCGGCGGTAGCGGACTCCGAACGGGTTTTGGCAAAGGTCACGTCACTCCCGATCGGGAATACATTTGACAATGCAATTGAACAACGCTCATTTCACCAAACCCCATCTGCAAAAACCTCACATTACCTCAAAATGATCATATTCGCTACACAATAGCCCACAATAGACGCAGCTCACATCAATCGATTCACCATTTCTGCAACAAACCTTTTACAAAAACTTCCACATAGACCATAAATCATTGAAACTGGTCTGTTCCTCTATTGTTAACAACCGAGCTAGTATTTTTTTAATATTGGATATCTTTTTCATCAGCAGACGTTTTCTGGCAAGGGTTTCATCAATCAAAAAATGCATTCAAAAAAATCTCAACGTAGAAAAATTTTGTAGAAAAAAAATCTACATTACTCTATTCTTCTGTTTTTCCTTTTTAAGTTGATCATGGATTTACAATGACTCTTTCTATAACTATTAAACGGTTCAAAAACAAACGTGTAAGGGCATACCTAATTTATGCATTTGCGCGGTGTTTTGCACGCGGCGCGAAAAGCGAGCGCGATTATCTTTCGAATTTTCTTGCTTTGTCTGGAACACACAGTCGGCTTGGATCCTAGCGATACACTGCGTGAAGGTTGACGCAAACTTGGTGCACCTATGTTATAGCATATGTCACCGAGGTTGCGCCAACTTTCATTAGAGAACGCAAAGTATCACTAGGATCCATGCCGATTGTAAGTAGCGATTTCTGGTGAAAACTTGAAGACCGTTTTTACCGTGAGCACTGTCTTGGAGCAAAAAACGTTTCTTACGACTCGTGTTTTTGTCGAGGTTATTGTTCTCTGTTGGAGAATTTCTACGTATTGGTCTTGAGTTGAGTTACGTGCTTTTCCTAAGAACCCACCAATGATGCAACGCTCGTGTTTGTAATCAGAAGTGTCCTTGATCGGGCGCGCTTCTCATGGTGGAATTACATAGAAATGAAGAAAGCAAAAAACTGCGTAAGAGGAAAATTCCTTCTTGCTGACCTTCGATGACAAATACCACACGCAACGATGACATGTCATAGGCTTGTTCACAAGGATAATAGGGAAGGAGTATGAGACTCACGTCAGCGTGTTCGGGGAAAAACCGGGCACGCGGTGTTGGGTACAGGTTCAAGGTCCGAACCGCCATAGAGTGAAAAACGATCGCCGCCCCGCTACACGCGGAGGACAATTGGATGATCGTACTCTGCGCGTGAACATTGAGACTTTGAAAAATGATCGGAGCAAAAAACGAAAATTGCTATTTTTCTCGACTGAATGCGGGAGTTGGAAGGTCAGGCTGATGATGGATCACAAGTACTCCGATTGGTTCGCAACACCGGAAACTGGAAATTTCCCGAAATTTCATAAGCAGAGTGAAAGCATGGCCACAATGGAAGAACGTCTCGACTATAGGACATGTTGAAAAACACTGCCTAAACAAACAACATTCGGTTTTCTGAGCGGTTGTCACCTTACATACTCTTTTGCAAATCATATCAATCGCTATGACAAGTGAGGCCTGTTACCTAACCGTAGCGATTTGGAAAAGATCAGATAAGCGTTGAGAAGAACTTACGACTTATCAAATTGATAGGGATATGTTTTAAAGGCAGAAGTTACGATTAATCTTGTTTTTGAGCTTTCTAGGTGAAACACTATGCTGGCAGATGCTGGAGGGGATAGGGCCAAATGAAGCAGCGAAAACGGGCCAGAAATCGATAAAAACAGCCGCGAAGTGAAGATTTCGCTAGCCCAGAACGCGTGCTTAGCCCGCCCCTCCCCCGTTCTGACGAGCTTGTAGCGCCGCCGACGTCTTCGATGGCTAATTTCCGAGAAACCCCGCCACGTCCAGCCTGGTCGATTCGCGCACAGTCCGCCATCAGCGCGCGCCTGCGGAAACTAGCAGGGCTCATAAGCTCATCCGCGCCCTAAACCTGTACGTACGTTAGAAACCGCTACTTTAGCTGATTCTGAGCGCTTTTCTTCGCAGTTTCTTCACTGTTTGATAGCTTCCGCCCAAACAGCCCAATTTCAGGTCTAACTCGAATATGATATTCATCGTGAACACTGCCTTTGACATCATGAGCCAAACGGACCCCTTATACTGTATACCGGCACTCGTTTGCATCCATTTAGGTCAACCTATTGCCTTTCTCCGAAAATTAAATGCATATACCCTCTGTTTCCAAGAGAAATTTATTTCCGTTCATCGCTTGCGATTACGCGCGTGCGCTGCTTCTCCTTCTCCCCGCACTCTCTCGCTGTCTGTACCCTAAGCGCGCGAGGGAACAGGGTAAATTTGGCTCGGTACTAGAGGATATACAGTTCCGTGCAAAAGTCTATTCGCGTGGCATTGCCGCGAATAATCTTTTTATTCATAACTTGGCTTGCCCTTAGCGAAACTTGATGAAACTTCAGTAGGTTATGGGGCAACACAACCCTTGCTTTACACATACATGAAATTGGTTTTTGTGCGTGCAGTTTTAAAATACGGAATTTATTTATCATTTTAATGGATTTATCTCAAATTAGGACTATTCCTTCGAAACATGGCTATTCCAATTCCAAACCCGTAGTAGTTGTTCGCCATTCGAAGGTCCTCGCAACCTTGTATAACCTTGTAAAAATTAAACTCCATCAAATTTTTTTAGAAGTCATTTTGAAAGAAAATTATTCGATATTGCATCTATCAAGTGTCTCTCCTTGACGTTATCGGAAAAGAGCGAAATTCATGTTCCAGTTGTACTTTATCAGAGCTTATGAAGCACATATTTTGTAATGGTTCTGCGGCGAATAATTTCATAGGGGTGAACTTCTAAAAAATAACTCTAACCTGTTCAATTCTCGGTCTTCAGAAAAAATTCTGATAGAGGCTGTTTTCTCACAAAGCTATATAACGATTCTGAAGACCTTTGATTGGCGTATAACTGCTACGAGTTTGAATTTTTAATAGCCAAGTTTTGAGGGAATAGTCCTCATTTGAGATAATACCACAAAATGATAAATAAATTCTATATTTCGAAACTGCACGCTCAAAAACCAGTTTTGTGTATGTGTAAAGCAAGGGTTGTGTTGCCCCATGACATACTAGAGTTTCATCAAGTTTCGCTAAGAGCAAGCCAAGTTATGTATAAAAACATTATTCGCGGAAAAGCCGCGCGAGTAGACTTTTGGACTTTTGCACGGTACTGTATATGGCTATGATAGCTCCGAAGAATAAAGAGATATATAGGTTATCTTTCCTGCATTTCTTTCCTTTAGCAGTGTTCACGATAATCTACGATTTTGAGATTAATCGCTAAATCGATTGTTTGGCCCCCGAGTAGAACTGCAATGACGAAGAAATGGAGAAAACCGCACCAGAATGGCACCAAATCCTTTACTCTCACTCCACCTATTTACTCTCAGGGGAACTTTGTGTTGTGACAATGAAATCCTTCGTGGATCCGCCTTTTGCAATTCTTCATATTGTGTTGCTCCGTTCATTCCTTCGGGCCCTAACTAATACTGTTTTGCCTAAAATATTCTCCCATTTTAAATTAGCCCAATTTTTTACCGCTGACAACCACTGTGATCATGCTCATCCAACCGGACAACTAGTCCAGGCCAGAGAATAATATCTCTAAAATAAATACGATTTAGTGCGTTTCCCGCCGTTTCTTGGTAATTTTGGTAACACTTGGTAGCCAACACATTGTTTTGAGTGGAAAACTCGGGAACGAAAATCATAGTGAACACTGCCTTTAATTGTATGCATACATACGAGAGCTCCAAGCTTCGATAACACCTCATTGAACGAAATAAGTGTAGAACTAGACAAGAATAAAAATGTCATATTGCACCTTCAAGCTGGAATGCTATATATACGTATACATATATACGCATCCTTGGGCTAGATCATAGTTATCCATTCGAAAACTACAGATTTGTCTTTTTGCCATAAAGGATCTCTGAAGCATAATGCAAAATAATTGCTGTGCCCGAGAGTATGTATATTGGTTCATATGGGAGCCATTTGGATCCCAAAGATGTATACCGCAATTCCCTGAAAATCCCCTGAACGAAAAAAATAAGTGGTTCAATCGCAAAAAAATTTCTCTCACATAAAAATTTCAAAAACTGCTAATTCGCTCTTGTAGAGAATCAGAAACACAGCTACATACGGTGGCAACCTGTAGAGAAACTGCACGTAACTTCTTGTGGTTTTTGATCTTTTTTTTTATAGTTGAGAAAACCTAGCATACATTATTGTTACTTTATTCGTCCTTCATCTTTTCCAGTAGAATGCCTTCCGAAACGTGGTGAGTCTCGAAGGGCCCTTTCTCATATAGTGTAGTACTAATCAATGAATTATAATTTTCTGATACAAAACGTTTGGAAACAAAGCTCTCTCAATAACCATAACCCATAAAATATGAATTAAACACAGTTGGAAATGAGAACGTTGAACGACAAAAAGGACCAATGAGACATGCATAAGAGAGGTGATCTGAGCAGCGGATATGTTAACAGACAAGAAAGTCCGTAAGAAATCGCTGCGAGCATTGATTTATTGATTAATGCGCTGCAAAAACACGGGCCCAGTATTGAGCAAGCAAAAATACGCACCATAACAGAATAACGCACGATAACCCTAAATTATTGTCACAGGTAATTGTCGAGGGCAGGTATCCTCTGGTTCTGAGTCAAGTGTACTCTGTTCCTTGCGCGCCTGCGCGGAGCGAGGGTTGAGAGGTCGCGAAGGTCTACTAGAGACAGCGAGAAAGTGTGACAAGGAGGAGACGCAGCATACGCGCGCAGACCCACGCGTTCAACAGAAATAAGTTTCACTCCGAAACAGAGGATATCTTGGGCTTGAAAAACGGCTCCAGAGCAATCGCACCACCTATTTGGGTTCCAACGTATAGTGTGTATACAACATACTGTCGGCCCGGATCGCACTGATGCTCTGCGCATCTTAATGTGCATTGGAACAAACTCGGTGCACGTATTGTCGTTATTGAAGCCAAATTCCGGTCTGCATTTGCGGACAACTGCTGTTGCGTCATACAACAAGATGATAGTCGTGAATGGATCACGTGGTCCCTGGACGATTAGCCTTTCTCCCACCACGGTTACCATCGTGTTGCTTGATGCAGCAGCCGTAGTCCGCAAATACGGACCGAAATTCGGCTCCGAAAACGATGGTACGTTATATGTACATAACATATGCGCACCGAGTATGCGCCAACACACAATGGGGAGCACAAAGTATCGAAGCGATCAGCGCCCCGAATGTACACATACAGTACCGTCAGAAAGTCTATTCCGCTTTGGTTTTTTCGACCATAACTCATTTGTTAGCAGAGCAGTCAGCTTCGTTTTTTTATCCAAACTACAACACAATGATGGAACGAAAACACCACAAAATCGACTTCAAGCCACACTTCAACTAAAGTTCTGAACAAAAAATAAATCTATGACAGGGGAGGCTAATAAAGGAAATTAGTATGAAAAAAATATAATAACTAAAAAAAGGCTAAAGAGCAAAACGGTACTATGTTTCTGAGCAGTATACATCTAATACTTGGTAGCCATACCGTTGACATCGATCACCGCTTGACACCTTCTAGGCATAGAGGCAACAAGTTTGGAGAGATTCGGGACAGAGAAAGACTTCCAGGCTTGCTCGAGTTGTGCGAACATTTCAGTCGCAGTTCGAGCGGTTTTGCACTGAAGTGCCCGTCCCAATTCTGCCCAGAGATGCTCGATTGGATTTAGATCCGGAAACAGTCCATTACGCGGATGCGGCGCTGATCGAGCCAATCCTTGATAGACGAGAAGCATGCCTAGGATCTTTGTCTTGCTGAAATGCAAGGTCCCTAGGCATGGCAACTCGCCCAAATGGGAGCATACAGGGGATCGCCTTTATTGGTGGGTTACCATAGTTATTTGTCACTATGCCCATCGAAAGATTCCTTAATCTTTCTTGGAGGCAGAGTCCGGGCAGGATTTCGTTTTCGAGATTTTTCGTTGAATCGGAGCGTATGCTACAGGTAGTCCCATAAACGTGCCAAAACTGAGGAAAAAATGGTCTTCTCCAAATTCTATAGGCCATTTCAGTGAACCACAGGGCCAGGGTAGTCTGCACATCGTTCACGCAACTCCAAAACTGCTGTGTAAATATGGGATATATGGTCATGATTATCCATGTTTAAATGCCGTTATACCTGACTTCAACGCCCGGACGGTTTTCAGTTAGGCCAGCCTCACCTAAGTAACCCAAATTTTGTTAGTGTCAAAATTTGAAAGGGGCCTTGCTTTTAAAACTGAAAATGGACCCCATAATCGTGTTCAGTGCCCCAAACATCGGCAAAAGAAATCAAATTTTTCTCCCCAAAGATCCACAGGGCTCCCCCATGGGACTGCAGAGGTCGAAAAACAATTTCCAGCTCCAGCATCGCACGAAGGGGTTATTTAGGGCGCTTGACATGAATACGAGGTCATTTTACAGTTTTTGTTCTATGATATGGGTTATACTACGGTAGGGTCATTTACCCACCGCAACCTATCGCATATAACTCCTTTCAGAGAATCGGAGAGCAACTGCATAGAATGGTGGAATTCGAGTTTCTAGCCAAAAATTGATCTCAAAAAGGTACGATCAGTTTGGAACGTCCACCTTCTCCAAGTGACCTTCCCTTGTGAGAACCGAGCTATTTGCTGCTTCAGGTTAATGATTTGTGAGTTTGTTCCAAAAATAGTAGGGTCGCTCACGCCGAATTTTCTCTAACCTAAGAGTTTCTATCGCCAACTTCATCATTTTTCGCTTGTCAGATAGCAACGAGGTTTGCAATCGAGTCATGGCTCGCTGCGCATGGTCATCACCTTGATAGCCCTCCTCCCTCCACTCTGGGCAGATAATTATCGAGTTGATTGATCTTCAAAAGAGGCAAATCGGGTCGAAACGCTGGCTTGTAGTTCTCGACAACAAACTTATTAGCATGTTGATGTGCGTGTTTGCCGTTGCTGGGACAGGGTCAGGTATAGGCGGCGAAGTGAGCAGTTTCTACTTGACGCCACAAACCAGCTACAAATTGTAAACACACAGTGACACATACCAGACACATACTGAGACACATTCATGTACAATAAACACTATTTCACAAACATTCTTCAACGCTGCAACGGTGGGACCAGTTCAAATTGCGCCAAAAACAGTTCGGCAAAATCATTAATGGACTTCTGAAGGAAATTATCACGCATGCCAATGGACAAAAGTCTATGTAATTTCGGCTTTGTAGGCAGAACTCATTTCTTCTACATACAACGTGACTTGTATTCCGCAGCCTATGTGTTCAGCAAAGGCGGCCTAAGAGGACGAGTACTTTGGCATACCCCGATCGGACGAGCGATTTCTGTTGGACTCGAAGTGGAGAATATAAGAACGCTAACTAAGTGGAATATTGACGGACTGAAAAAAATTAACAATTTTATTATCACACAACCAGCACCAAAGCTCTTGCGATCCCTCGATTGTCGGGTGTTCAACTTTCAGATGAGGCAGGAACCTTGACATTTTTGTGAAATCAAAAGAGGGTGCGAAAATTAACCAATCTCCTCCCAATGCGCGGATTTCCGAAATGGACAAAAATGCAACCGGAAGTAGCTACAGGCTCCTTACCGCTAAAATAATTCGAAGACACGGTCCACCCCTATAGACGAATTTGGTGCTGGTGACAACGAGGGATTTCCCCGTCGTTTCTACGTATGCAGAGCTGCCTTCCCGGGATCCGACCACCGAATTCACACTGGCCCGCGATCCGACCGACGAGCTCAAATGTTCTCGCGATCAGCGTGGCGAGACTTCGGCCTACCACAGTTCGCCCGCCAGACTCCTGCGATCGGCCCGGAGAGACTTCCAGCGCCGTCTATCCGATCGATGTTACTATCGGAGGACGGCAGTTGGTAAATAGGGTGATCAATCCCTCTGAGGTGCAGTTTAGCAGTCCTAAACGGTGACCTTGCGTCATTTTCTATACGTTAGAACTTTATTTTCCTCGACTCGGACTACTCTGAAATGGTCTCTCTTGTAACACCATTGGAAGCGTATGTTTGAGACGGATGGAACTTTCTATAACTGTCCATGAGAGCATTCATCATCCAAATACTAAAAGGCACAGTACTCCCTCAGATATGAATTTGGCGATTTTTATTTCACTGCGTAGTAGACCCCACCCCTTTATAACACGTGCCAAGTGCGAGATCTCAATTCCTCCGAACAAGCGAGATATAAGCGATCACCACAGGCCCGATCCCCTTTGCTCACCACCACAGGGCCGACCCCTACGAAATTTCCGAACTCGATATCGGCTAGATGGATGGATGAAATCTCAACCAGTCATCGGTCTTCAGTCTATTGCTTATCCTGGCTCGCTCTCGTGCAACGATTTTGAATGAAGAGAAGTACAGGCCAGAGACAACTCGTCCACCAATTTTTACCCTCAAGATATAGGCATCTTCAAGGAGCCATAACTCTGTTCATAGGGGATCTTGGACGAATTCAGAGATACCACTGTGATCAGCATGTAACCCTCTCCAAGATCAGCGATAACTGAAAAATTATTTTCTGGGTCTTCTGTGCCTTCAAAGGAAGTTCACGACAGAAACCATATCCAAGTTCTGAGTGTTTTTGCGCAGGTCAGAACACAAATTAAGAGGAAATAGCGGAAAGTCCTCACAAAAATCTCAACTTTCAGAGAAAAACAGCTTCGAGGAAAACATTTCAATGACCAAAAACGCATGTTTGGTGTGTTAGATGTACTGCGAAGTTTTAAAAATCTGAACGACAGGCATGGTTTCAGATTCCAAACTTATTGTGCCAGATGACTGACGGACTACCGGGTTCTTTTGACGGAATTTGAGGCATTCGACCTCACTCACATATCTTCACGATAAGGCCTTTTTAATCAAAAAAACTCTCCCTACGTTCTTAGGTGGGCCCAGGAAATTATTCGAAGAGAAAAAACGGTGAGTGGCCTTTAAAACATTTCGAGATCAACAGTGTTCAACATTTCGGAAACTGTTCCTTTGGGTATATATCTCTTATAAGACGTAGGCAGAGTGATTCAATGGGAGTGCTGATCCGAGAGACTTTCATCATTTCCTAGACGATTTTGTCGCGATTCCCTAAAGGCAAGCGCAAAAAAAACCGTATCCAATTTTTTTGCAGGTAGGCTTACGAGGTTGTGATAAACAGCAAAGGTCACCCAAAACACTCGAGTTTTGGAGAAAAAGTCGTATAAAAGTCCCTGAGCATTCAACTTCCTTTTTTACGTTTATCATGCTGGGTTATGTGTAATACACAAACGTCGTAAATTTGATCGTCTGCACCTTTAACTCCTTGGCTTATTTAATCTTTCTGCGTTTCTATTCTCAGAAACTCTTTAAAACAAGAAACTTTCAATACACACGCTCGAATATGAGGATCTCTTAAAAAATCATCATTTTGGTCTAAAATCGTTGTGGCGCATCTGTTACTTGTTCTAGATGATCGACCGGAAAAACGCTTTTTAGGCGACAGAGCAGTTCTCACGCGGCTGCTGTGTTACGTATCATTGAGGTGTTGAGGCACGTATGAAGGCAGTGTTCACGAACCGTTTTTCTGTTTTTTCGCCTATCCTAAAAAGGCCCCATGCTGATGTCAATGATGTCTCTGAAATCGTACAAGACCTTCTGGGAACGGAGTTATGGTCCCTCAAAAATTGAGCTAAAGAAACGTGGTGGACGAGTTGTCCAAGGCTTGTATTTTCCGTTTTTTGAAGCCGATCTATGCGAGCTGACCTGAGTAAAGAGAGAGGCTGAGAATGAAGGGAAGAACGGGGCGAATGAATGGAAATCATCGCTCATCTCACGATCTCGAGTATTCATTTGTTCACGTCGGTGGGCGTGTGTTACACTTTTGGGGTTTGCCTTGCGCTCGTAGTGGCA
Source organism: Aplectana chamaeleonis (assembly GCA_029168955.1). NCBI lineage: Eukaryota > Metazoa > Nematoda > Chromadorea > Rhabditida > Cosmocercidae > Aplectana > Aplectana chamaeleonis. Next base: position 41,928 of record JAPDOI010001990.1, read on the forward strand.
ACTTCGTGTTCTTTTGGAGCGTTTCCTAGCTCGTTTTCATGCGTTCTTTCGACGTCAACGTTACAGTGTGCCCCTCCACTACCCATTCCTAGTGGAAACTGAAACACATTTTTTATCGTGAACACTGCCTTTAAGCTTTGCCAACTATCGTTCCTTAGCTCAAACTTTGGATTGGGCGGAAAAAACCGAATGTGGTTTTCTGCGCGGACGCTGCCTCTCATCGTCCTTTAAGACACAAACAGACTACGGCGCGAGGTGTTACAAGCCAACTTTTGTCCGACCCCCCCAAGTCAGGCGCTCAGCCTGTGAAAAATTATGGCGACGGCCGTGGGGGGGGAAGGTCCTCACTTCGTGACTTTTTAGAGTGAAATAATATTTAGATCAAGACTACATCGATGGATCGATTGTATCAATTAATTCTGTTAATGCAATAAATAAAATGTTTCAAAAATTTTAGTGTAATCAATTTATTACGTGAACAATGAAGAGTGAGATTAAGTCATGATCCAGCGACGATGCCACCAAATGTTTGTTAAAGGCACAGTACACCCTCAGATATGAATTTCGAGATTTTCATGTAATTGTGTAGAAGACCCCTCCTGTATAACATGTGCCAAATGCCAGATCTCATTTCCTCCAAAGAAGCCAGATATAAGCGACCACCACGGGCCCGACCCCGTTCGCTCACCACCACAGGCACGACCCCCTACCAGATTTACGAACTCGATAGCGGCCAAACGGATGGATGAATTTCAACAAGTCGTCGTTCTTCAGTTCATTACCGGACTGTCTCCTTATCCTGGCTTTCTCTCACGCAACGATTGCGAATGAAGAGAAATACAGGCCTGAGACAACTCGTCCACCACTTTATCACCCTCAGAAACTAAGCATTTTTGAAGAGCCATTACTCTGTTCAAAGGGGGTCTTGGACGATTTCAGAGATACCGCTGTGATCAGCGTGTGACTCTCTCCAAGATAAGCATGAAATCTGAAAGATAATTTTCTGGGTGTTCTGTGTCTTTAAAGGCAGTGTTCACGATGAAAAAAGTTTTCGAAATTCCACTAGGATTGGGTAGTGGAGGGACACTCTGTAACGTTAACGTCGAAAGAACGCATGAAAACGAGCCAGGAAGAGCCCCAAAAGAGCCCGAAGTTGCAACTTCGAGCGCATTGAAAACCCCAAAAGCGCATCACACGCCCACCAACGTGAACAAATGAATGCTCGAGATCGTGAGATGAGCGATGATTTTCAATCATTAGCCCCGTTTTTCCCTTCATTCTCAGCTTCTCTCTTTACTCAGGTCAGCTCGCATAGATCGGCTTCAAAAGACGGAAGTTAAAAGCCTCGGACAACTCGTCCACCATGTTTCCATAGCACAATCTTTGAGGGACCATACCTGCGTTCACAGAAGGTCTTGTATGATTTCAGAAACACCATTGGATTCAGCATGGGGCCGTTTTCAAGATAGGCGGAAAAACAGAAAAACGATTTCCATCGTGAACACTGCCTTTAAGCGACTGAACATTCACTAGTGCCCTGAGGGCACATAGGTGCGGTTTCGGGCATGAAACATAAATTTATTATACGGCTGTCTAGATGTGAAAAGGCACCCAAAATTTCATGGACGCAGCTTTAAGCCGAAAAGCCCTACATAGGGTGTGCGAAGCCTGTTTTTGTACCCTGAGGGCATATAGGTGCGATTCTGGACATGAAAACCGCATTTAATATATGGCTATCCGGATGTGAAAACGCACCCTAAATTTCATGGACGCAGCTTTGAGCCGAACAGCGCTACATAGGGAGGGGACCATGAAAAAATCGATAGCTGTGAAATATTTATAAGTTTTGTCGAATTTTTAATAAGGTAGTTTCGCGTTGCTACAGCGGAAAACCTAGTCCTGGACTCAAGTAACTAATTTAGTTCTTTTGACCGGTTAAAAACGGTGTTTGAAGACCCATTTTTAGGTGTGATACAATCGATTGTATCACACCTAATGAAGCGAAAAAAAAAACGAATTATAATTATTTATTTAATTATTCATTTATTTATTTGTACGTGGATTACAACGAGTAACTCACGAAACACAAAAAATAAGATAAACAGTAGTCAAGAACAAAGTGAGATTCTCGGGAAAAAACCAGATACAACAATATCAGACAATGACTTTATCTGCGGTAAAAGTAAGCAGCCTCTAAGTCATGTAAGTACTTTTCAATCATTTTTTTATATTGAGGAAAAGACGTTGGTATAGCGTACTTATTGGAAAGTTTCCAATATTCAGAGCCTACTTTCTGTATGAAGAGTGAAGCTCTCGAGCAACTTTCTGCTCTCGGAAAATTCAATTTCAACTGACCACCTCTAGTGTTGGACGGGGAAAATGTATAAAACGGAATCTCCAAGATGGAGCACCTTGGTCTTGGGAGCTGTCAGTGGGAGCTTCCACCTGGCTGATCAATCAACAATCGAATCGATGGCCAATTGAAGAGCAAGACAGTCGCAACTGCTTTCGATATTTTTATACACCTTGATATCATCAGCAAATCCTTTACAGGAAACATAGCATTGATTAGTTAGGCTGGGGATGTCAGAAGTGTACAAATTAAAAAGAATAGGTGAAAGGACACCGCCCTGTGGCACACCACTAGTAACTGGGTATGTTTGCGAAAACGATTCATTAATTTTTACTTTAAATGACACTTCAGTTATGGAGTTGTGTATCAATTTCACTATTCTAGGATGTATGCCAAATGAAAAAAGTTTAGAAATCAGTTCCTCAAAAGAGACTTCATCGAACGCTTTCGTAAAAATCAAAGTAAATAATGTCAGCATTGATTTTTCGATCGGGGGCTTTCGTCCAATCTTCCATTGGCGTTAACATTTGTGTTTCAGTAGACCTATGAGCTCTAAATCCATATTGATTATCAGGTATCAGCGAGTTAGTCTCGATGACGGTAACCAGTGTCGATTTTAGGATCCATTCAAGATGTTTAGCGAATGCAGATGTAATCCTGATTGGACGACTGTTAGAAGCAAGATTATGAGGCGGTTTTTTGGAAATAGGTTTAAAGGCAGTGTTCACGATAATCTTCGATTTTGAGATTACTCACTAAATCGATTGTTTGGCCCCGGGTAGAACTGAAATGACGAAGAAATCAAGAAAAACGCACCAGAAGTACATGATATCCTAAAGTATCACCTCGCCTCTTAAAGGCAGTGTTCACGATAATCTTCAATTCTGAGATTATTCGCCGTATTGATTATGTGGCCTCCGGGTATAACTGAAATAACGAAGAAATCGAGAAAAACGCACCAGAAGGACACGAAATCCTTTAATCTCACCCCGCCTCTTTACTCTCACAAGAACTGTTCGTTGTGAACCTGAGATTCTTTCTGGATCCGTCTTTTGCTGTTCTCTACTCTCTATTGCTCCGTTCTCTCCTTGAGGTCCTAACTAATCCTGCTTTGCATAAAATATTCTTCTATTTTCGATTTACTCAAATTTCCACCGGTGACAACCACCATGAACGTGTTCATCAAACCGGACATCTAGTCCATGTTATAGAATAATATCACGGAAATACGACGTTTTAATGCGTTTCTCGCCGTTTCTTCGTAATTTTGGTAACATTTGGGGGCCAACGCATTGTTTTATATGAGAAACTCGGGGACGAAATTCATCGTGAACACTGTCTTTAAGTATCACAGGAAGTGTTTGTTATGACAATGAAATCTTTTGTGGACCCGTCCTTTGCAATTCTGTACTCTCTATTGCTCCGTTCTTTCCTTAAAGGCAGTGTTCACGATGAAAATCGTTTTTCTGTTTTCCCGCCTATCTTCAAAAGAGGCCCCATGCTGATTCCAATGGTGTCTCTGAAATCATACAAGACCTTCTGTGAACGCAGGTATGGTCACTCAAAGATTGAGCTATGGAAACATGGTGAACGAGTTGTCCGAGGCTTGTAACTTCCGTCTTTCGCAGCCGATCTATGCGAGCTGACCTGAGTAAAGAGAGAAGCTGAGAATGAAGGGAAGAACGGGGCTAATGATTGAAAATCATCGCTCATCTCACGATCTCGAGCATTCATTTGTTCACGTCGGTGGGCGTGTGTTGCGCTTTTGGGGTTTGCCTTGCGCTCGAAGTGGCAAATTCGGGCTCTTTTGAAGCTTTTCCTGGCTCGTTTTTACGCGTTCTTTCGACGTCAACGTTACAGTGTGCCCCTCCACTACCCATTCCTAATGGAAACTGAAACACATTTTTTAGGCTCTAACTAATACAGTTTCGCCTCAAATATGTACTATCCCGTTTTCAATCAGACCCATTTTTCACCAATGACAATCACCGTGAACATGTTCATCCAACCGGACAACTAGTCTAGGCCAGAGAATAATGCACCGAAATAAACCGTTTTAGTGCGTTTCCCGCCGTTTCTTCGTAATTCTGGTAACACTTGCTAGCCAACACACTGTTTTGAGTGGAAAACTCGGGTAGGAAAATCATCGTGAACACTGCCTTTAATGAAGGAGTGCTTCCATCGGACGGGAATCTCACAATACATAAAGCTACACTTAAATATGTGTTCCAGAGGATAAGAAATATCAATCGCGATCTTATTAATGAAGTACGGTGGTACCTCATCAGGAGTTGTAGAAAAAGAGAGCGGCAATTCACACAAGACACTGCAGATAAATTCTTTATGGAACTATACAGAACTATCCGTTGGTGTGCTAGAAGAATTTGTATGGGACCAGTCAATTGAGAAAGCCGAATCTTGAGAAAAAAGTTTGGAGTTGTTTGGCAAGCATAGACGGCTGCATCAGAGGAAGATTAAACGCCAGCGTCGTCTTTAAAAGCAGTGTTCATGATAAAAGTCGTTTTTCTGTTCTTCCGCCTATCTTGGAAACGGTCCTACACTGATTTCAATGGTGTCCCTGGAATCGTACAAGATCGCCTAAAAACGGAGTTATAGCCCCTCAAAATTCAGCTAGGGAAGCATTGTGGACGAGTTGTCCGAATCTTGTAACTCCCGTTTTTTGCAGCCGATGTGTGCGAGCTGACCTGAGTAAAGAGAGAAGTTGAGAATGAAGGAAAGAGCGGGGCTTTCGATCAGAAACCATCGCTCATCTAACCACGAATTCAGTGCAACTGTTATAGGACGTGGGCGGAGTGGCCCAATGGGTTGGCTGACCCACCAGATTTTCACCCACGTACCGGCCGTTTTTTGTCGTACTTCCATTCTTAATCTTCTTAGAGGGTCCCAAAGCTTACGTTTTAGCCAAAAAAAAGGGCAACTTTTTCTTCGTGAAACTGCCGTTAAAGACACAGAACACCCAAAAAATTATTTTTCTGTTCTTATGCTTTTCTTGGAAAGGGTCATACGCTGATCACAGTGGTATCTTTGAAATCGCTCAAGAACCCCTGAAAAAGGAGTTATGGCTCTTTAAAGGCACAGGACACCCAGGAAATTATATTTTAGGTTCCATCCTTATCTTGGAGAAGGTCTCACTCTGTTCACAATTGTATTTCTGAAATCGTCCAAGACCTCCTACGAACGGAATTATGGCTCCTTGGAAATGCCTGTATTTTGAGGGCAAACATTTGGTGGACGAGTTGTCTCAGGCTTGTATTTCTCTTGATTCGCAGTTTCGGCACGAGAGCAAAACAGGATGAGGAGATAGATCGGAAAAAGAATGAAGAACCACGAATCGGTTGAAAATCATTAATCCATCTAGCCGCTATTGAGATCGAAAATCAGAAAGGGGGCCGGGCCTGTGGTGGTAGCTTAAGGGGGTCGGGCCTGTGGTGATCGCTTCTATCTCGCTTATTTGGAGGAATTGAGATCTCGCATTTGGCACGTGTTATACAGGAGGGTTCTTCTACACAATTACGCATTCATATCTGAGGGTGTACTGTGCCTTTAAATAAGCCTTTTAATTGAGGGCGGAAAATTGGTGGACGAGTTGTCTTAGGCTTGTATTTCTTTTCATTCGCAGCCGTTGCGCGAGAGCGAGCCAGGATAAGGACAAAGACCGGTAATGGACTGAAGAACGTAGGCTCGGTTGAAATTCATCCATCCATCCAGCCGATATCGAGGTCGAAAATCCGGAAGTGGGTCGGGCCTATGGTGGTGGCTTATATCCCACTTATTTGGAGGAATTGGGGTCTCGCACTTGGCACGTGTTATACAGGAGAGGTCTACTATACAAACAAATGAAAATCACAAAATTCATGTCTGAGGGTGTACTGTGTCTTTGAGAGTGGGGATTCCTCCGATTTTCTTCACTCTAGAGTTGATTAGCTGGAAAATGGAGCTTTGTTGGGACACTGGAGTGTTTTGCGTTCAATGTAGTTATTATACTTCGTGAGCAAACGATTGAATTTGTCCCTTATGTACTTGAAATCATTGATTGTGTCTGTGCTAGAATCAGATGGTGTCTCCATCCATGGTTTCTCCCGTTGAGCGCAAAGTCTAGAAACGTGCGGTGGGAGGTTTTCATTATTAATAAGTTGCTTTCTTAGAGGAACAAATCTGGAAATGCACTGATGCAAAGTCGATAGAAATATTTCATACTTCTCATTAACAATTAAGTGTTCTTCAAGAAGCAAACGCCAGTCTAGAGAGAGTAAGTATTGGCTCATAAGTTCGTAGTTGGCTTTCCTATAAGATCTACGAAAGCAGTACCTCGACGAATCAGCGTTCGTAGGAATACTGAACGGTATCCGAGAGTGATCACTTGAGCCTATAGGCGAACTAACTGTAACTTCTTTCGCTCTTAAATAACAGCACCTAATTCTTTTTTTTTTGATAAACGGTTCCCGCCCTATCCTCATATTTTATTCACATTAATGGCTTTCGATGGAGACTTTACTGCGTTTCTCTTGTATAGTCTCATGTGCTTTGGTATTCTTTTGAGAGCAAAATTCAGATATATCAAGCAGCGTGAGAATTAGAAAAGAAGAATGAATACAATATATAACAACAGGATTCTGTTTAAGAAGTTTGCCCATGCTGAGCTTTTCCAAAAGCTCAAATGTTACATCATACATCAATGCATCATGTTCTTTCACAGCACCCTATAGAAACCTTGAAAATTCGAAGCATTTCGCCCTGGGCGGTATTCTTCTAAAAAGCACGCACGGAGAATGGCGAAGGGCGATGTCAAGGACGAGAAGAAGCTGATTCGCCACCGCACAATGCCCTGCGCTTGTTCATCACGCCTGTTGCGACCGACAACAACGGAATATGACAGGAAACAGTTACAACAACGCAGAAAAGGCCGTCATGACGACAAAGGCGGCATGTCGTCGCGATGATTTCAGTTCGACGATGGGGTCGAAACGCGCACACGTGCTGACAGCCAATCAGATTATGAACTGTTGAGGTGAAGGACACCGAAGGAGGGAGCTGTGCGGCCATTGTGACCAGAAGGCAAAGAAGATGTGAATCCCGGCGAACCGAAAAGAAGCTCAAATATGTCCACTGATGTCAGCGAATGCTCTTCTGTCGTTTAACGGGCCTTCAATAATTAATCGTATTTTTCCAAAGCATCCGTCTCAGTCAATATATTAGCCTTGTCCGATTTTGATATGACGAGGATAATGCAACTGGACTATCAAGTAATTCAAGCTAGCAGCTGCGACGCACTTCTTCCAGCCGAGTTTCGGAGTGGATTTCTCAATGGGGCCAGATCATTTACAGGCGATTTTCAGACGATCAGACAATTTTTAGATTGTTCATAAAAAATGATGGTTCAATTTCTCAAAACTGGCTCAGAAGTTTTTTTCTGAGGGTTATTCGGGGTCCCTATTGCAAATCCTGAATCAATTAGTTCATTTTCGTGAAAACTTGGGCAGGTTTGGTTGGCACCGTTCCACCGAGTGCGAAATTTCAGGGCGAGAAAAAATCGGGGCTAGTTTCGGTGACTTTCACAGTTCTAAGACAGATTTTCCTCGAAACATTTTGCAGAGGTTATTTGGAGGGCCCAACAGGAATCTGAGACCCATTTACGATTTTCACTCTAGGCTACTGTGATGTGTATATTGAAGTGTTGCGAAAGTCTCAGATCCTGCTGAAAATTCTATGTGGGGACATTTGGGATGCTGAACAAGAATTCGTGGTCCAATCACCGATTTTTGGAATACTAAAGTACTCAGAGAAGTCCGACGACGATCCGCGGCGCTTTTGCAGGATCGTGCGTGGCCGACGACCTGACGATCCTACGCCGAGGCCGGTAAGGCGCCGGCAATGCGCGGATCCTCCTGAAAGCCGCCGCGGATCGTAGTTACTAAGCGCCGCGGACCGTCCTTTTCTGCAAATGTGACGTCAAATAGCGTGTCTTGTTGGCAAGTACACAGCAAGAACGCCTTCACATTATTTTCACGCCTAAATTAAAATGTTCAATCCCACCTTATTTCGTCGTTTCTTCTCTCCATTTATCTCCCTGCGGGCCGGATTTTCATTCCGATGGGGTCACTATGGCTTGCACAATATCACTAAGAAGCTGCAACGCAGCAATAGGCCCTAGATATACATAGTTAGGCGCTTGGTTTTGCGGGAGACATCTTCAAAAGGGGAGATTTCGAAACTGAACAGAGATTGACCTCCCGTGGAAGGCAGCAGCAGCAAAACGTGTAACGGGAGCCATACTCTGTTTCCATCTTATTGGCCATCCTAGAGGTCGGAGAACCCATACGCCAGTCTACGGCAAGAGTGGCACTTGCGGCGGCGATCGATTCGATTTTCTGGTTACGGTAAGCGGCACTGCGTGCATTTTAATTGCGTAAGCAAAACACAATGAACGAGAATATAGGGACTCTGCGCTCTACTAGATTATCCCACTCGATGGATACGGAGTTCATGTAGTATTTCGCTATCCTGGGAGCGAAATGGTTGTTACTCCACGTCTATCAATTTGTTTTCTCAAAAACAACTTATCAGTTTCTATTATAAACATGTCGTCCGTCTCTAAATGGGGGAAGCCGCGACGCTGATATGTTTGCTTTATGTATCTTCAAAATCGAGCGGTTGTTTTTGGGAAAAAACGATGGAAGAAATAGAGAAACAGGTGCTCAGCTCCCAAGATAGCGAAATAAGCGCACCATCGCGGCTTCCTAGAGATGTCGTACTCCCATGTAGTTCCAAGAATGACTGATTACGCTACTAAATATCTGGATTCGGAAGAAAATCCCCTTTTCATTGAAGAATTCCTAAAAGTTTAGCTCCCTGTCAAAAGTAATGGTTTGGTAAAGTTATAATTACGAGAATGTATAAGTCAGAGGCTGAGCAATTGTCTTAAGACTTTGGGAGATGAGGTGGTGGAGTCGTTCAATTGAAAAATGCATGTGGCCGCATTTGATCGATCGGTATAGAGATGATGGACTGCCACTGCGCCCCGTAATCACCCCATCGAGAACAAACAGCGCCGCAGATCAGCCGTTTGACCGACCCGCTATCAATTGAGCCACGGATCAGCCGTCAAGCGCCGCGGACCGTCCGGAGAGCTCATTTGCCGCCGCGAACGGGCCGTGAGTTTTTCTGAGTAGGTTTTACTTACTTACTTAAAGGCAGCGTTCACGATAAATTTCACTTCCGATATCTCCACGGTTTACGGAAGGTCTGGTGCCCTATATAGCAAGGCATGCTGGAAAAGGACACGAAAGACGCGTTTTTGAGCCAAAATAGGCCCTCTCTTGTTTACGTTGATTTTTGGGAGCGGAGGAATTGACCGCTAGAAGGATGATACCTATCAGTGCAATGAAGCGATCAGCTCACTTATCAGCTCACTTTTGTTTAACTGAGAAAACCCCACGTAACTCGGTGAGGAGAATTGTTAAGCATTCACAGACTTGGATTTGAAAACGTCATTAAGAATACGTAATTGTTATGTAGTGGAGTCCACCAAGAGTGTCTCATTTACTTATCAATAAGAAGCGGTCGATTGGAGATCGATGAACATGAAACTCGTTGCAGCACAAGAGCTCTCGCTCAATCGGTATCGAGCGTGCTGGTATGGGATTCATGCACATTGCTCCCCAGCCGACCGTTTCTTATTGATAAGTAAATGAGACACTCTTGGTGGACTCCACTATATGTATGTTCAGTTACAGTCGGCTAGATCGATCATTTACGCCTTCCTTGTGAGTTAAAGTCAGTGTTCACGACAAAAGTCGTTGTTCTGTTTTCCCGCCTATCTTGAAAACGGTCCCATGCTGATTTCAATGATATCCCTGGAATCGTACAAGACCCCCTGGAAACGGAGTTATGGCCCCACAAAATTTAGCTAGGGACGCATTGTGAACGAGTTGTCTGAGGCTTGCAACTCCCGTTTTTTGCAGCCGATGTGTGCGAGCTAACCTGAGTAAAGAGAGAAGTTGAGAATGAAGGGAAGAACGGGGCTTTTGATCGGAAACCATCGCTCATCTATCCACGAATTCAGGACAACTTTTACAGGACGTGGGCGGAGCGGCCCGATGGGTTGGCTGGCCCACGAGATTTTCACCCACTTACCAGCCGTTTTTCGTCGCGCTTCCGTTCCTAATCTTCTTAGAGAGACCCAAAGCTTACGTTTTAGCTGAAAAAAACGAGCAACTTTTTCTTCGTGAACAGTGCCTTTAAAGGCAGTGGTCACGATGAAAAACGTTATCGAAAAAACTACATAAATCAGCCTAGCTCAAAAGCAGCTGAAAAACTGTGAAGGTAGCGCGGTGAAAAACGGGCTAGAATTAGAGATTCTAGGGCCCAAGGAAGCCTGCTCGTGCACACGTGCACAGCGCCAGCCAAATAGATCGCAGTCTCATGCCGAGCAGTCAAAAATCATCGACATTGAGAGGAAGAAATAAATGCAAATCTACCTAACAAAAACAGTTGAGCAATGAAAGAAAGCACTCCAGTCAATGTTTTTGACAAGATGTGCACTTAAAACCGAAGGTTAATTGATTGAAATTCAATTTCAAGCCAGCTGATGTTCTTGATATAGGAGGTCATCGATGCCGATGATGTGGAGTGGGCTCGTCCACCATCAAAAAAACAAGAAAGTTCAGGCTTCAAATTTGACCCAAAACAGTGGTTTTTTTCACGATTTTTTGTTGTAGGTCCTACTACTCGAGACCCAGAAAAGGGTTTAGAGAGAAAAAGACGGCAACCATATTTGATCGCGACCACTGCTTTTAAGTGGCCTTTCGGTTTGTTTTTTTTTGTTCTGGTAGTGATTCGAGCGCATAATACTGCCTTCCACCTGCTCTCTTATTTCATAATTTTTTTTGTCTGTCAAGGTGCGCAATCTCAGAATAAAATTATCGTAGAAAAAACTAGAGGAGAAGTGAAAAGGGAAGTGCAACCGCAAAGTTAACGGATGAAGTTGAACAAAAATACTATTTTCCTTGTAGATATGGGATAAAATAGCAGCCACTTGGATCAGAACTTTACAAATGCTCATTACATTTTCCTCTAGTGAAAAATAGAGTGGCGTCCGTCCCTCCCTCCGTCTGTAAAGCGCGTTCATGTAAAGCGCGCGAAGCGTATGGAAGTATGAGTTACGCTACACCTGAACCGCGCGCCGTGTTGTAGATAGTGAGAAGCGTTTTTTGTAGAGCATGAAATGCGTCGTGGAAAATAGGTAAATTGACTTCCGTGAAAAGTGGATAGGAATCTGAGAGGAGTGTGTGGACCGTCTCAGCAAGTTGAGTAGTAAGCTGTCTTACCAACAAAGTCAATAAAAAGATATGCCTACCTGTAAATCGATTGCCTATTATGTTATAGGAACAGCTAATAATATCCCAACCAGCTGTCTGCAGCATTAGGAAGGTCCATACGGAAAATGTCTTCACAACGACCGCTGAACACTCAAGCCGACCGCCTGGTGCGACATATTTGTGAGACGGCATCAAGTTTTCCACCAGCAACAACTTTCAGTGAAGGAACAGAGAAATGTTTCAAAAACCGGATCACTGCAAGGGGCAAAGATGGTTTAGGAGTCGCAATAGGAAAAATTCACTACTCGCCAAAAATCTTTTCACAGCAGTCCATGTTGAATAAGAAGAGAGGAAACTCTTAATTCAAAGGCAGTGATCGCGATGAAAAACGTTATCTAAAAAAACTATAAAAATCAGCTTAGGTAGAAAACAGCTGAAAAACTATGAAGGTAGCGCGGTGAAAAACGGGCTATAATTAGAGTTTCTAGGGCCCAAAAATGCTAGTTCGTGCACACGTGCACAGCGCCGCTAAAAAAGATCGCCGCCTCATGCCGAGCAGTCAAAAATCATCGACATTCAGAGGTAGAGATGAATGCAAATTTACGTGATGAAAAAGAGTTTACCAATGAAAGCAAGCACTTCAGTCAATGTTTTTGACTAGATGAGTCCGAAGGATAATGTTCATTAATTGAAATTCAAAAAAAGCCAGCTGATGTTCTTGGTATCAGAGATCATCGATGCCGATGATGTGGAGTGGGCTCGTCCACCATCAAAAGACCAGAGAGTTTAGGCTTCAAACTTGGCCCGAAACAGCGGTTTTTTCGCGATTTTTTCTCATTGGTAAAAGAAGACAAGCATATTTTATCGCGACCACTGCCTTTAAAAGCTCTTTCATACTAAGATGTTCATGAGGAGCAGAGTTTCCTGATGGAATAGATCAGACTCAAAGTTTGCTGAGGGACGTGAAATAATACCACGGCTAAATGGATAATTAGACAAGACAGTGAAAATGGAAGTCATTCAAACGGTAGCCGATTGGTTGGTTTGTACAGTTGACCGCAATGTTAAAAGGACATGGTGCGGTTGCGGACTCGCACTAAATTCCGGTAGAATCTGGCACTTTGCCAGATTTCGTCATCAATCGGCGCCAACCGTCGTCTCTTTGCTCACGAGAATATCAGCTGTGGCGCCGATCGATGACGAAGTCTGGCAAAATGCCAGATTCTACCGTAGTTCTAGTGCGAGTCCGCAACCGCACCATGTCCTTTTAACATTGCGGTCAACTGTAAACGTAACCTTATAAAATTTTCCGCCCTGTGTGGGAAAAAAGTTGGACCAGCTCGCAAGCAACTCACTCATATGATATGGTTTCCCATTCGAATCCTGTGCGCCCAACAAATCACAACTTATTCAACTGTCAGTTCTGATGGGACGAGCGCTTCCTCCCCCCTCCTCTTAAAGGCTGTGGTCACGATGAAAAACGTTATAGAAAAAACTACAAAAATCAGCTCAGATCAAAAACAGCTGAAAAACTATGAAGGTAGAGCGGTGAAAAACGGGCTAGAATTAGAGTTTTTAGGGCCCAAAGAAGCTGTTTCGTGCACACGTGCACAGCGATGACGAAAAAGATCGCCGTCTCATGCCGAGCAGTCAAAAATCATCGACATTCAGAGGACGAAATAAATGCAAATTTAACGAAGAAAAACGGTTGAACAATGAAAGCATCACTTCAGTCAATGTTTTTGACTAGATGTGCACATAAATCCAAAGCTTCATTGATTGAAATTCAATTTCAAGCCATTTGATGTTCTTGATATAAGAGGTCACCGATGCCGATGATGTGGAGTGGGCTCGTCCACCATCAAAAGACAAGAAAGTTCAGGCTTCAAATTTGGCCCAAAACAGTGGTTTTTTCGCGATTTTTTCTTATAGGTCCTACTACTCGAGACCCAGAAAAGGGTTTAGAGAAAAAAAGACGACAAGCATATTTGATCGCGACCACTGCCTTTAATCAGCATTCATGAGTCAGGCATCCGCCCATTACCTTCGAGAAGAAGGAAAAGTAAAAACAAATTGTAACAACAACGTTCAGAAGCGTTCAAAGGAGATTGAACAACAACGTGATAGGTTTTTTGGCGGGATATTGCCTGGTTTTTCGACATCCTTCTAAAACTCTTGAATAGTGAGGCTGTGTTTCGGAAAGGCGATGGGTAACTCTCCAAGGTAGACTCTCTATGAAGAATATTTTTCTTGATCGCAGAGTTCGAGCTGGAAAGAAATTTGAAATGACAAGTATGATAAATTGTCGTTAAAGAGAACTTCCACAAGAGAGAGATAGCAGATTTCAGGTGGGTGTTGAAATCAAACGTCTCTGAGAACCAACACTTCAAGGTTAACGATGGCTACATTTGAAATAGGGCTCGTTTTTGCGAGAGAATAAAGAAATACATGTAGGTTGCACCCGAAGTAATGGCGGAGTGCGCTTCGATAGAATAAGGCTAATTTTTGAGTTGTCAAATAAAGTTTTAATACAAAATTTTCCCTGGAGTGAGTGACTCAGCTGGAGCATTCTCTTGAATAAAATTGGCACTGACGCATGGCGAAACGGGAGCGGAGTCGCTATGGCTGCGGTTTGAAGAAAAAAACTAGTGTTATGAAGAAGTAAATAGAAAAACATAGGAATCCTAGTCCATTAATGTCCAGCTGAATCTTACGAAAACTATAGGTGATCCGAAGCTGTTGTGATCTCAGCCTTCTGACAGCATCACTGGAGCTCGATGATAAAACAATCCTCGTACATTAATAGCCCAGTCTCCTCCGCAGAAAAGCCTGCGTGTTGGAGAAATACAGATCGTGAGAACTCGTATACTAAGAAAGGAGAGGAAACGTTGGATTGGGTGTGGTTGGTCGGACCGAAACTTCGAAACGAGGTGGAATACATTATCAAAATTTGTTCGTGACTCGCTGATCACAATAAGTGGGCGTCTGGCTCTGCCCGTGTGGGGGCGAAAAACTGCCGTCTGGTATGAGGATCGAGATGCCGGAAGCTGATAGTCGGCTCAACACGCTTTCTATTACTAGGGAACCTCGCATGATGATATATCAGATCAGAAAACTGATGAATGTTTTCCGGACAATTCTGGAACGGCCTCTCTGAATCTGAACTCGAATTCGGCTGCAGACGCCTGCGAAAAAATTTATAGCCGGTCAAAGTTCGTCTTTCCTACAGCTGAGCCGAACGTGACGTTTGTAGCTACATATTGGATGAATTTCGCTCAAAAAATTTCAATGAAGGCTTATTTGACGAACTGAACTTAAAGGCTAAGTCGGTTTCCTCATTTCCAAAATAATACGATGGGGATCAATGAGTTACCGATTTGAAAAGGCAAGAAGTCTCTGATTGTTTCTTGGGCGGCATTTTAATGTGTTTGGTTCCGGTAGCGTTTCAGAAAAGCGTTTCAGATCTTCCTCAAAATTTCAATAATTTTCTTTCTGAGGTGCTGATCACGAGTCTGATGTTCATTTGGCAGTTTTCGGAAGTATTCAATGTATTTTTAACAAAGGCTCCGATCGGGGAAAATTTTGAGTGCAAAACGCGTTATGCGACGATTTCCGAAATGGTTCGATAGATTAGGCTCAAATGTTTATGTGGGGGTTTTCTGAAGTGCTGAATACGAATCTGTATTCCGTTTATCGATTTTCGATAGACTAGGGTAGGTATCAATAGGAATACGGTAGCTTGATCAAAGTCTCACATTTTGCTCAAAATTTCTCTATGGGTATTACTTGGGACGCCGAACACAAATCTGAGGTCTAGTTGCTGATCTTCGATATATTAAGGTAGGTTACGCCATTCAAAAGGCATCATGCCTACCGTAACCTACAGTAGCTCTAAGTCTAGCGATAAACATTCGTTTTTTTCTGTCATTTTTATCATTTTAGTTTTATCATTTTTGAAATTGTGGGGATGGCCTTGCGAGGTTTCCTATGTAGTTAGTAGGGATGGAGCCCGTTCGCGTATGCACTTGCAATGCTCGGGTAATGGTCCTCCCATGTATAGTACCATCGCCTTCTATGAAAAACCTAACTGTGGTGCGGGGCTTGGCTGTATTTCGAAAATCGGTTGGGAACGACTGTGGAAAAGGCTCGCTGTCTGCGGTCGGGAACTAAATACACAGTCTCTGTAAGATCAAGGGTGATAATTTTTTTCCAATTGGGTTGCACGATTCGTTCCAGAGGAGACAACTCAACTATTAAAATTGAAATTTTTGAAAATTTGAAATGACTTCGTCCCTCAGTTCCTGATTAACCGATTCTGTCTGAATTCTTCAATCAATTTTCCTACCGGTCCCGAAAAAGAACAGAAGATGTGGTTTTTTTTTCTGGTGTCATCAATCAGCATGTACGTATCCCTTTCCACACGTTTCTTTCTTCACTGGAACATAGCCTCCATGGCACTGACCCAGAAAACGAAAGTGTTCTTTGGTCCTCAACATCATCGTGGCATTCAGTTCCGCAATGATCCTATAAGATTTCGAATCATTGAGATAATGATTAAGAGGTGAAAACAGTGTAAAATGGAACATTTTGAAGACAAAGAATTGATGTTCTGTGGGTTCGAAAAGAAAAAAAAACACAACTATTCGAACTATAGGCGCTGTTCAGCTTTCCTGTCCACTTTTTTTCTTGCCCGAGGACACTAAGCCTTCAGTAAGGAGCTTTCCTACACACAAACCCCACACCTGCCACAATTAATTACATGAAAGCGAAGGCGAAATGTGTGAAATGTGATGTTGATATGTTACTATGTGCGTGTGTACGAGGGAGCGTGAGAAGGGGCATGACCCCGCCCCGGGCCTGTGACCCGCCTTCGGGAGGACACCCTTCGACCCTATGAAATGTGCAGTATAAAAGCCCCGCCACCTGTGTCATGCTCGTCAACGATCTCGACCAGCATTCAGCTACTACTACTCATTCAACACTACTCGAAGACAGTTTGCCGATGACCCGTTCTCTCCTTTCTCTTCGCTTTATCATTTGCCGTCTTCATGATGCGGTTTGCGATTAATGTTGCCATGTAGTTAATGTTCCTTTCTTTCTTCCCCGCGTATTTTTGGTTTCCTAAACGAATGCTGCCATAGAAAACCCGAAATCGAAATTCTGCATCGAGTTTTACTGATAACGCTAAGGTGGATAGCTCGATACTGGTTTCGATAACCTTGACGCTGCCCCTTTGGGGTTTCCCTTAGCCCATTCAGACATATTGTCTCTAGTCGCTGATAAAGTCGGTCTGAATGAGACTGTCCGCTCAAACGGTCGGTGTGCGTGTCAAGCGGACGTCACGAACGCTTTCAAACCTGTAAGTCGATTAGAAGAAATATCAGACGAATGTTGAACGCTATCCCAATAAGCTGTCCGCAGACATGCGAAAGCTCGTCCAAAAAATGCCTTGGTGACGGTCGCTCGTCTCGCAAGCCGACCGCTTGAGCGACCGATCTAATTCGGACAGACTTTACCTATCTTCTGACCTATGATGCCTGCTGTAGTTTCCAATGTATACTCGTGAGTCAATCGGCAGAAAGTCCTCTGCAGCATTGATTGTTTCATGAGCTCACCTCAATGTCACAATAGGTACTCTCTATTAGAGGAGCTTCTGTGGCATAAGTAGTCCCCAGATTGTTGTATGCTTGTTATGGATCGCTTATGGTATTAATTGTTCTCAACTTTTGTAGTTGTCTGTTCGAAAGGAACAATAGTCAGCCCCTGCTAAAGAGTTTTTGTCCAATATGTCGTGTAGATTCCACGAACATTTGTTTTCGGCTATTGGTTTCTGATAAACGTAATCCTGAAAAAACCGAGAAATCATAGAGTGACCTGTTTTCTCCCAGAAACGCAAAATTTGGGTCCTCATTAGGAAACAAGAGAAGTAAGAGCGACGAGAAACAACTACGAAGAGGGAGAAAGTTGCGTGGGTCAACAGCCCATCGAATCAGCTCGCCCTCAATATGGAAGAGTTGTCCATCCAAAAGAACTGTTGCGGAAGTGTAGAATAAGTGCTCTTTATCTGGAGTGATTCCAACATCCAAACATGAGTATTGGAATCTTCTTGATTTCGAAGAGTTTTCGGTAGGACAAAGGGAAGTCGCTTACCAAGATCAAAGCGCAGAAGTTAAAGGCAGTGGTCGCGATCAAATATGCTTGTCGCCTTTTTCTCTCTAAACCCTTTTCTGGGTCTCGAGTAGTAGGACTTATGAGAAGAAATCGAGAAAAAAACACTGTTTTGGGCCAAATTTGAATCCTGAATATAGCAAGTTTCGGGAGGATTTTGTTCTATTATCGTTTGGAAGTAAGCACCTGCGCAAAAGCATTGAATACCGAAAGACGGTTTTCATCGACAACACTGCCTTTATTAAGGTTCACTGAACAGCATCCGTTCGGCCATCTCTGGTTATACCGCGCATTCAAGAAGACTACTCGTCAAACTTTATTCAGTTTGGAGATTGAAATATAATGAAACCAATAGAGGTTCAAGCTTAGTGAACACAATGCCTTTGGTGATCTGGAGCTTCCAAGGTTCTCCCAGAGTCATCTCCCAATAATCCTTCGCTCCTAGAGGTTTCACTACAAGTGGTACTAATCGTAAGGTGGCTTCAACTTTACTGAAGATAATGATTAGAGGTCTAATGAAATTGTAGCTTAATAAAGGGAGCATGCTTTTGGATGAATTTTCCTCTCGGAGAAGTCACTAGTGTTCCTGACCCGTGACTACCTTCCCAGAAATTAATTAACATTATCAACTTGTCTGAACCGCACTCCAAACCGTTTCAGTTTCCGATATTCCTCATTAGTTTATTTCGGGAAGTTTGAGGAACTTTCTCAACAATCGAAGATTTCTGAAACGACAGCAGTTTTAAATTGGCTAACCATCGTTGATGATTGAATGCGCTCGTAAGCATGTCCTTCACTTCCAAAGTAGCAAAGTACAACTTTTTTCCATAGAAATCAGAGCATCAGCTTCCAACTTTACGCATACGTTGCAATTTATTCGTGCCAGCCCTGACCTGCTCGTGAACTGAGTGAGTGGCGGGACTTTAAATGGTCTGTCGCCTCGCATGTGTCTATGTGTTTTGTCATTTGCGACCGTGGCAAACCCGTTTCGAAGGGGACACTCGAGAGCGATCTCGTGGGGCGTAGACGCTGTGGGGCTGGACAGGGCATAACCCGCGGCGAGGCATTTTCTACCATTTTTCTCGTTCTGTCATTGAAATGCCACCTTTTGAACAATGTGAGGCACCTTTTCAACTCGTCATCACTGCGTCTCATGAGTAAGAAATTGCTGGCTGGCCAGCTCATCGTGCTCGTTCTCGTTCTACGTGCCCTATAAATACTCCCTTCACAGACTATCTCCTCCATCACAACCGTTTTTTTTTGCAGAGACGATGCACCATATTGTGGTGCTTTTGCTATTCGCGCTGGTGCTGGCCGAAGCGGCTAAAAATGTAACGAAGAGGATGGAGCCACCTCGCGACTGCTCCGATGCTCCCAACAAAGACCTCAAGCATACATGCCTTATGGTAAGTCTTGGAAAAATCACCTCAAAGGCGAGGGTTGGGTTCTTCGGTCCCTCTCGCGTCGATGTCGTTGATGGTGTTATGGTTGCATGGAAAACACCACCGGTCACACTTCCATGCCACACTGTCGCCTATGTTTGCGAAACTTTTTTAGAGAATGGACATGCAACCAACTGGTTTGGAAATTCCTTGAAATCGTTTTTACAGATCCGCAAAATGGACCAAGCCACCAGACGGCGAATCGCACGACAAGCAGTCAGAAACGGGGTGAGCCGATTTTCTCTTTACGATACAATTACCGAATGCAAAATTTTGCCATAGGTTGTGCTCCTACTCCCTGTAACTTTGATCTATCTACATAGAATACCGGTCCGATATACAGTCACCTCGTTTACTTTCCCACTTATAACGAAACGGACTTGACACAAAAGTTCGCGGCCGCCTCGACCTTCACCAGAACTATTTCACCACATCTTTGGCGGCTCTTAGATATGTTGTACGTCGGCATGGGTCCTAGTGATACTTTGCGTTCCCCGTCGAAGATTGGCGCAAACTCGGCGCACCTATGTTATAGCATATGGCAGCGAGTTTGCGAGAACCTTCAATAAGGAACGCAAAGAATCACTAGGATTCATGCCGACTATAGTTTCCCGTGTGCGCATTTACATTCATCCAAGCTGCCAAACTTCACTTGGGCTCACGCTACTCTTCATCCGCCGAGATGAGAATTTTTTACACAATATTTTTCTATCCTTCTGCCAACAGAAACACTAGGAAACGTGTGTGTTGCCTAAGTTCACTCCCTTCCACGAGCCAAACGAGTTCACCCTAGGACTCGATGATCGAGACTCAGCTGTTGACAATTCCTACCACCATAGCTTTCTCTCATTGGTTTCACTAAGGAACCAGTGAAGTCTCCTTTAGAGGCTACCTCTAGGTTATTGACACCTTGGGCAGTAACAAATTAAACGTTGACTCTTTCAAGTTCTTATCTTCACCTCCCAACTTTTCCCATTCCTACAATTTGGAATAAGGTATGTGGCACGTGCTGCCATCCACTCGACCCTTGTTCCGACATTGGCGTAATTACAAGACATTGTTGATCGAAACATTTTTTCTTCGGCAATTGAAAGGTCCTCAGCAGCTTCAAAATCAATTTTGTCATCAGAAATTAGGCTTTCTTTCAGAACCATTTCCGAGTTCATGCAAGTCCGAGCTAAGCCAAGACACCCATTTCATGATGTATTCCCAAATACAACTTTTTTCCGAATCGTTCTGAATGTGAGATGCACCTGTAATGACCGGTTGTGTAAAGTGTGCCCGAATGAGATTGGCGAACCACGCGGCCGGCGTGCTTGGCACGCGGCCGTCGCATGTGCCGCCCTCGGACGAGTGTTGGATTTCAACGACGGCCGTCCCCTCTTCCCCTGTCTACAGAGCTGATTGATCGGCGCAGTGCTTGCTGCCAGCCGATCGTGGCCCCGTTCGTAGTCGATGGCGGCGGGGACTTTTCGCATGCTCGTCCAAGAGCGGCGAACGCGACGGCCGCCTGCCAAGCACGCCGGCCGCTTGGGCAGCCATTCTCATTCGGACGCACCTTAGCACGTCGTCGCACCACGCACGACGAAGCAAGGCAGAAAAAGGAGTGCTACTCTCATGATCTTTTCATCTGACTTGGCCAATTAGGAAGTCGCCAACTAATGCTATCAGCAATATCCGAACCACTTGGCATTATCTGGCAGCCATCGCTCCGGTGCCAGTGTGCACTAAGTCGTATGCAGATTGCTGGCCGATTGCTGTACTCACAGACAACCTATGAATAGGGGACAAAAATTAGCAAATCCGATGTACCGTTCTCCTCAAAAATCAGGAAAAGGTGGGAAACAGCAATGTGGACCACAGTCCTACCGAACCTTTCCTATAATTCACTTTCGTCCCTAATTGCTTTTCATTTTTAGAACCAGCCGAGGAGAGGAGGTCAAGGGAGGGCACCTGCAGCTCCAGCCGCACCCACTGGTCCTCCTGACTGGCTCCTGCCAATCCCCGTCCCTGCCAATGCCCGTGGACAAGTGGCATATCATCCCTATGATTGCATGACCCTACAATGTCTCTGTCCGTTCTTCGCTGTTAGTTTGATCCCATTGTATGTCTCTAGTACCCCTATACCTTTCAGACATGAAACTCCCTAATTCAGGGTCAAATGCAAAACGGTCACTGTGTTTTATCGAATGGAGTCATTCTACAGATGGCCTACAGGAAGGAATATCGAATGCTTTCCGAAGACGAAAGGAATCGTTGGCACAACGCCCTAGCAACGCTAAAAGCCAATGGGGAGTATGACCGAATGAGCAGACAACATTTCGATGTGAGCTGAGGTTCTACTCGAAAAGTTGCCAGAATGAAATCACATCCTTGCAGGTTGGTACCGGATCTGGAGCGCATTCTGGACCTGGATTTTTGCCATGGCATAGGGAGTACTTGAAGAGGTGGGACAGATTCTCGCATCAACGTTTGGTATAGCTGTAAGAAATTGCAACGCTCTTAAATATTCACAGATAGGTTAAAAACATGGTGTGAGGATATAAGACAGGATCTTTTGAAAGTTGCAAGGCTATGCTATTCTAAGTCGGCCCGACCTCGTCCCCCAGTTTTATGATGAGAAAAAAAACGGATTTACGTTTAGCTACATTATGGAACCAAAAACGATCTGGGGCATCGATGCAGATTCCGTGAGGAACTGCTCATGGCAAGTCTGTTTACCTCAAGTCGGAAGTTGATGAATCACTAAACGAGTTAGTGAGCAACCCAAATTTTCTAGGGAGAAATTCAAAGTAAAAAATCTTTGACAGAAAAAAATTCAAGGTGGGAATGTTAAGATGTATTGTCTTTAAGGCCAATGGATTATCCCATACACTCCGTCTGAAGAAAACTATGCTATTATTAATTATTGGAAACACAGCCCAGAAGAAAAAACTTCAGATTGCAAGAAACTATTTGTTGATGCAAAAGTTTTGAGAGCTGAAATGTGGGTCATCTATCATTTTTCACAGACTTGAAGAAGCCTTGCAACTTGGTTTTTCAAAATCCCCTCAATATATGAGATTAACTCAAGCAAGAGGAGTTCTTCCGCTTTTCTCAAGAGGAAAATTTATCGCAATTCTTTCAAGAAACTGTTTTCATTACTCAACCCTTCCCACCTTTCAGTGACCTTGTGAGAACTAGCCTGCGAGAACCAGCCTTGCTTTCATTGGCTAGTTGAGAACTTTTTCATTTTCTCTTTCCCAATTTCTTCTTCAGCAAATACTACACAACACTCATCGCATATGTATTTACACATTTATTTTAATTCATACCTTCTCAGAATATCCGGGTCTGTCGAGAGAGTTTATCCTTTGAATTGTACTTCCACCAAATTGCCCCCAAATGACATTGACATTCTTCGTTTTTCTCTGGGATTGATTTGACATTCGGAGTGCAAATGCGGAGATAAAGTGCTGAGTTTTTGGCATGTTGGCCGCTCAACGGTCTCGTTTCACCACGCTCTGCGCTGTGCTGCTGGGGTAATTTGAGCAGGAGATAAAGTAGGCAAATAACTCATCATCCACATATGAAAGATATAGTTCTTGCCACAAAGTGCTACATGAATCTTCGTGCTGATTTCAGCAGCGAATATGCGGCGTTTTTACTTGGTCGCGGCGGTCACAGCTGCGAGCAGAGAACACATTTTTCTGGGGAGAGTAGACCGGCTAGAGTTTTTTCGTCGCTCCAAGCGCGTGCTCTTTGTGTGTTCTCTACTCGTCGCTGCGGGCGCAGCGAGTGACTACAACTTGACCTAGGGCGGCGAACCTTACTAAGCGTTCCAACCAGCGAGCAACGAAAACTGTGTTACGCGCATATTCTAAACACTTATTTGATCATCAGTCTACTACATATTTGCAAGAAATGTACTACTTGTGAATGCCTTTGTTATTTTCTGCCTAAAAATTCAATGTGTGTGAGATGAACGCTAGTAGCTAATCATTCTAATCAGACAGATAATTTCATGAGGAGGTGCCAGTGCTGCGTGGCGAGTACAGGCCATAAAACGGCCAATGTCTCACCGTCGACTGCGTACCACGCGCTGCGCGACCGCACGCGCGTCGGAAGCAGACGGGTTTCGGCCGCCGCGCGACGTTTCGGCCGCCGCGCGGCGGCCGAAACTCGTCGCGCGGCGGCCGAAACTCGTCGTGCGGCGGCCAAAACTCGTCTGCTTCCGACGCACGCGCGGTCGCGCAGCTCGTGGTACGCAGTCGGCGATGAGACATTGGCCGTTTTATGGCCTGTACAGTCGCTGATTTCCAGTCTGCTGGACACTTTTTGTTCAGATTCGAAATCGCCCTCCGAATGGTCGATCCAACTGTTTCTATCCCGTACTGGGACAGTGTAATTGACAACTATCTGCCAGATCCAAGAGATTCAATCCTCTTCTCAAATCTCTTCGCTGGTGAGACTGACTTCTACGGCAATGTTATCCAGGGACCATTCGCTTACTGGAGAACGCTGGAAGGCAGAAGTACGATTCTCAGGTGAGTCCACGCTATCCGAGAAAGCAGCAGTGATTTTAAAAAATCGAACCGATTCAGAAACCTCGGTCGCGAAGGATCACTATTCAACGAGAATCAGGTGAACAACGTTGTGGCCCAGAATAGCATTGAGGACACTCTTGCCTACACAGCTCCTCTTGCAGGTGAGTTTCGAACAGTTCGTGTCTTTGGAATTTGTATGCGGGTTCAATCGCATTAGAGAAACATTTTTCATACTCGAATGATTCGAAAACTCACATATCTTCAGGACAATGTGGAATAATCCTCAAGTTAGAGCGTTGATTGGGACAAATCGACATATGCTGGACTTTTTCCACCAGTTTCGAAAGCCTCATCTCTCGGATATCCAATGTCTCAAACAATTCAAAAAATAAAAAAGCCTTGAACAAATTCAAGAACTGATTTCCTATTCAAATTTAAATTTTCTTACACCAGCCGGAAATCGTGTCCATTGAATTTTTGCATACAAAAAAAAGGTTTTGAATGCTTTGTTTGGATTGTCGATTGCATATGAAACGTTGATGCGGCGGCTAATGGAGAAGAGGTCTCTAAAAAATGCATCATGTAAAGCAGAGTCTTCTCCCGGGATCTTCTTACAGGCATTGTTCGCAAAGGAAACCACTGTCCATTTTCTGTATTCCATCCCATAATTGAGGACACTTGAGTTGTTTGGCTCATCAAAAAACAAATCATTCTAGGGTTAGAGTCGTTGAACACGAACAAATGAGCGAGGCCTTGCGTAAGTTTTTGCCTAACAAACCTTCTGAGCGTGCTTTTTCTAGCGAGTACTCTCATTTCTTTTTCATTTTCAAACATTTTTGACGACCAACCGAACCGAGGGACCCCCCTCCTTTTTCCATTACTAATCACCATTCACAGCCACGTCCTGTGAAACACCCGCGAAAATTAGAACACGCATATAGCGGAACACAACTGTTTTATAGATAAGGATTAGAGAGGAATTGTGATTTTTCCATCAGCTATCAAGTTCAACATTAACGTAATTATCAAAGAAGCGACTCGTTGAACTTCTTGCAAACGAAACCTTGCTCAAAGAGTGCTACGGTTCGGATGATCGTAAATGAGCCCAGTTGAATTTTGACGATTTTGAAATTTGGAGCGCGGTCGCAGACCAGCACATTGAAGTGCTGGAGCTTCCTTGTGCGAAAAGTGGTCCGTAAATCTATTGGTAACTTGGGCATTTTCCAGTTTTTGTTTGTGATCGGAAGGGAATCGAAGGGAAGTCCTTGAGAGACGATGTCCAAATGAGTGGTTTGTTAATCAATTTCTACTGGCCATGAAATGGAATTTTACACTGTTAACGACGACGATGAGTAGTAGCAGGAGCTTTTTGCTGGCGCTTTGATGACCTCGACTAGACGACAATAAACCTTTGTTAGCAGTTCTCGAGGTCACCTTCACGGCAACAAGGAAAAACTACGCTATTTACGAACTGATTGTGCCGCTAAGAAAAACCTGACCTACAGGATACGGGTTCAAGGTTTCTGATGATACGATGAGAAGAATGCAACGCCAGGCGCAATAGAAAGTTGAAGGGACACAAAGTGCAAACTACTCGCACAAACCGGCTACCATTCATCTGCTACAATGGAGACTTCTTTGAAACCATCTCGTTTTCAGGTTGTCCTTACCCGAACAACTATGGAGCCATTGAATACATTCACTCAAATGTACATCTTTGGGTTGGAGGCGACATGAAACCACCTAGCACTTCAGCCAATGAGGTATGTTAATGATGAGGGCGAAATCTAACTTTGGTTTTCTGTGTAGTTAGTCCTTTTTTACTACCTACATACACTTGAAAGATTTATCCATTCACTCAATCGTTCATCTAAGAATTAGATGAACGATTGAGATTAAGAAATAAATCTTTCAAGTGTATGTAGTTAGTGTCTTCTGTCTTGATTACATTTTATATCGGAACTATATGCGCGGTATGCCTAGACTTATAAGAATTGGTGGCCGGAGGACCGTTCAGCACATTATTTTAAAAACAGCTTCCTCTTGCAATAGTGAAGCATGCAATGATGTGCGGAAGCTCACACACCGCTGACTGGAAGACAACCATACAGAACAACCTGCAGCAGACCATTACAGGCATCGTACGCTCTGAAAACCACTCACCGTTCATTTTGTTTAGCTTTTTTGCCATTTGTTAAGCCCGCCTGAGAACGCAGGAAGAGTTTGTTGGGTGACTAGCGCAGTATTGTGAAGAAATAGGAGGTCGAATGTACGAATTCTCGCCAAAAGAGGCCGGCCCTCCGTCAGTCATAGCACAATCTCACACCAGGAGCAAAAGCGCCTTCACAGGACAAACGATCCAGTATTTCGAACTCGTTGTCTTGGGAAGTTCTAGCATCAAACTTTTGCGATGGTACACCTAATTTGTAATCAATATTTGGTGAAGAAAGACAAAAGGAACTCACCCACATAATAAGTTTGAAGCAAAAGACCACATCCGATGTTAAAAGGAAACTTCCAACGAGTACACCGAAATAGACGGAGGGGGTGGGAAGTGAATGCTCTTTGAGATTTTCAAACGAGTTTTTTCTTTCAAATGTTGGGGGTTTCGCTAGGCATTTTCGCTAATAGTCTGTACTTTAAGGGATTGCGTGCGCACAAACATGAGAAAAGAAGACACGGTCTTCTGCGCTAGGATGCCTTTGAGGCAGTAAACTCCAAATACCGTGCGGTACCGATTGCCACAAGGGCATGAAATGATGATGCCAGTTGCATTGCTATGTATATCAGACCGACCGGCTCAAACTCTCAAATGGAATTGCAGAGTATTTTATGGCTTCATGGCAATTGGTACCGCACGGTATTTTTGTCTAGTCTTTGAAGCCGTTCTCTGGTAGAGATAATATCCTCGTACCAATCCTGGAATGTGTATTTTTCCCGTACTTCTTTCAAATCAGGACAGCTGTTAGGATGTGACCTGCATGTTAGTCAGCAAAGTTCGAGCTCACGAATGCCATAGCACGCTTCATCATTGCAATGGGCAGATGCTTTTTAAGTATTTGCATACTGTGATGATCGCATCAGGGTCTGTGAATGTTTCATGCCCGACTCGTTTAGAAGTTCGTCCTTGCTCAGAATGTCTCGTAGGGCTTGTCCGGAGGAGTGGTACATGTTTGTGTTCACCTGATGGAAACTTTTTCAACTAACACGAGGATCAGGGAGCGACTTCAGTGCTTCTTCTCATAAAAAACCCTTCAGATTTCCTTCCCAAATTTTTTTTTACATTTCTCATTCTCATTTCGGCATACCCGCTTGCCAGCTTCCCAACACATTTCCTACTTCTGGCTTTCTAGAGATATTGAAAAGCGCCATCATAACGTTTCGGCTCATAATTCTCATTTTGCGAAGATCGACCCCAATTTCACGAAATTCAATCTCGATTGGAGTCATTTCTTCTTTTAACTTCCTATCTCTCAAACTTGTTGCTCAGAAGAATATGTGAAAACTCCTTGTTGATCCATTTCCAACATTTTTTTTTGTGAAAGTGAGCGTGTTGAACTCCGCTCTATGCCTTCAGTTTCATTCTATGAAGTTTTTCCATTTATCGGCTTCCAAAAGTTTTCCAACTGTCAAGTAAGATAAAGAGAGACCTCATTAGTAGCAGGCACGAGCGGAATTCCGATTTCCGAATTTCAATTTCGGGTGGTTTTGGGCCTTTCGCTTTACGAAAAAAAGCCTGAGAATTCGGAAAATATCTACGAGATCACAATTTTTCGCACTTTTCCTTGATAAAACACTAGGGGGTTAATTCAAGCGCTCAATTCGGATTCGAGGTCCGTCTTCACTTTCCACTAAGTCAGGGTTGACTGTGTTTACATGAAAACTGTTCAATAAGGAAGATTAAATGCAGTGGTCGCGATAAAATGTGCACGTCTTCTTTTCTGCTCTAAACCCTTTTCTGGATTAGGAGTAGTAGGACCTGCATATTAAAAAAAATTTGCGAAAAACCCTGGTTTTGAACCTAATTTTGAGCCTGAAATTTCCTGTTTTTTGATGGTGGACGAGCCCTCTCATACCATCGGCATCGATGATCTCCAGTATTAAGAACATCAGCTGGCTTGAAATTGGAAATCAATCAATGAACAATAGCCTCCGGTAGGACCTGCTCGAATATTTCTGTCCTCGTCGTGGCTGTGAACCAGGGTGAAGCGGGGTTGTAAAATTCCGCAACGGGGGTGGAGGGGGGTCGCAAATTTTTTGGCCCGAAGTTAATGTTTAGGGGGGGGTCGCAAAAATTTTGGACCAAAAATGAAAATTTATGGAAGTGAAAAAGTGAGAAATCTTTCCTTACTATCGAAAAATCTTTTTTTTGCAATAGAAACTAACCAAAAATTACACCTCGGGGGGGGGGGATCGCAAAAAAAATGGACTTTTTGAAGAAAAATTGATGGCAGGGAGGGGGATCGCTCTGATTTCGGAAAGTTACACAACGCCCCGCTTGACCCTGCTGTGAACGTCAATGATGTTTGACTATACGCGCATGAGACTGCGATCTTTTTGGGCGGAGCTGTGCACGTGTGCACAAATTGGCAACTTACGATCCTAATAACTCTATTTATAGCTCGTTTCATGCCGCGTAACCTTCGTAGTATTTTAGCCGTTTGCTAATCAACCTGATTTTCATAGTTTGTTCCACAACTTTTTTATCGCGACCACTACCTTCAAGCCCAAGTTTTTTTGGTAGGCACAGTTACCAGGAGAGAGTTAAAAATTTCGCTGAACGAATTAAGGATTTAAGATGAATTTTGGCGTTCCGTTTTCTAATTCCGATTGCCGATATTGAGAAGTTCCTTCCGATTCCAGAGGTTCAGAAGAAAATTCCCGCTCATCCCCGATAAGTAGGCATGTTTCCGACTTCCGGATTTCTGTATATGGTCATGTAACATGAGCATGACTCTGACAATGCCCAAAATTCATACATTCGTTTCAAAATTCTCAGTGATGTACAGCCTAAAGATTAGATCAAACATAGTGACCTACTTCTCATGCCTCACTGCTTTCAAAAGTTGCAAGTTTCCTATCTCATATGAGAGGTGCGTTACAGTGCTGCGGATATCGGCAACAGTTCCCGCTAGAACTCCTGTGGCCATGCACCTTCCGTCGCTCTTATGTGGGGAAAAGCATATTAAGTTCCTTCTAATCTATACCCATAAACTTCATTTTCACAAACGACATCAATCAATTCTCTTTTTCAACCCTTTTTTGAACGCTTTTCAGCACCTAAGGGAACGCGTGTCCACACTGCCCAACCATGGCTATTTTGAACCTGGGAACCAAATAGAACCTGTACATATTACTGGTAGGCAGATTTTAGGCACCTTGGAATTTTTTATACGAGTTAATTCCTGGAGTTTTTGTAGAATGGGGCAGTTTTTGTTCGTTTTTTTTACACTTGTTACAATGAGCCACCGGCCTTTCGTTTTTCGACAAAAATAAGGAGTCGAATTCTATCGTGGACGCTGCCTTTAAGTGTTACATTCTCTACCGAATGAGAAAATCTCACTTTTTTTTCAATTTCAAAACCTTTTCAAGCAATATCTCATATTATATTACCTAAAAATGCGTCCGTTTTAGCCACTCTTCTTCATGCATCACTCATTCGTCGACTACCTCTGGGAGCTGTGGCGTCAGCTTAAACAACCGAGATGGTTGAGGGAGCAGGTCGAGAATCCCATTTTCCCCTCACTCATATGAAGTAGCTCCTAACATCCATCATACTTCAGGCCTACTCTGCTGATCATGGGTATTGTACGAATCAGTTGCACTTCAGCTGGGCCTACATGCGACCATTCCCATACTTACAAAACCGTGACGGTGAGCTGACAAACGGAATGCTGACCTTGCTGTAGAAAGTCATCGTGCCTTTCTGCAGGACTATCCAACTCGTACACCGACCAGATGTATCGTTATGCACCCCGACCAAGCTGTTCACTTCAGAACCCAAATTGCGGCTCTCCCTACCTATTCTGTGACACCAGAGGGTAGGTACCTGCGAAGGTGTTCATTTCTAAGCGTTTCAAAAGTCGTTAATTTTAGATATCCGCATTGTGTGGCAAAAATTAAAATGAACGGAAACTGTCAAGGATTCGAGAACTTCGATTCGTGCTATGCTGGCAGATGCTGGTGGGGACGATGCATCCCGGTGAGCTAACCGTCTTCCAAAGGGAAGAGCGCCATTCTGCACTCTCATCCAAAAACATTCCGTTGCCTGAAGGGGTGGGGGAATAGACAAAACACTGACCATTCGCCTTCTCTGGATCCCTGTCTGTGATATCGCAAACAGAAAACAGAGGAGTAAGTTTAGTGCCAGGTTTCTACTTCCATGGCGAAGAGACGTTAGGATATGCTTCCTATACCCATCGGTGGGCGTCTCAGTATCGATCGATACTCATTAATGTCATTTAATGAACCCGGCATAGGACATCTCCTCCGCCTCTCCAGCTTTGCCATTCAGTAGTTTTGCCGTATTTTTGCTTTAGTTTTGCGAGATTCGAAAATTTCGGGGGTAGGTAAACTTGCACATTGACATTTGGGTCATTAAGTACGAACTGTTAGGAGTTTTGTAGAGGACAGGAGAAGCTTGAGAACGTTATGAAAAAGCATTCCGAACAGAAAGGGATGTCTCGAAATAAGCACCAATTATGTATCTTATTTGAACGAATTAGCTTAGTCAAGACTTTGAGAGACATGTTTTCGATGGAAGTTCTGAGTTATCTAGATCAACTCTTCACATAACCAGTTGCGACAGGTTCACAAAATTAGCTGAGCAAGAGTTTTGGCCTCCGCTGAAGGTTAGAGTGCTAAAGCTTAGGCTGAAACGTCCTCTGTTTTTTGATTCCTCGTCAATTTGTATGCAGTCGAAACATTTGAACTCTAGACGTGAAAGGACTCTTTACGAATACTGCAATAGCGTTTGAGTACAATGATGGCTCGGATTTAGGGAAATCGTCAATGGGCCTCGAAAATCTTGAAGAACGTGAAGGCAATGAACTCCACACTTATCATGGGACTCATTTCAACCGTGGAACAGGAGGTAGACAAGCAGAAGGGCCATTCGGCAAAACCCGTGAAAATGATTGCTCCAGTGTTCAGCAATTGTTACGACAGGTTAGTGAGCTAATTCGATGCAAGATTTGACTTCGGCTGAAGTGGAATCCTTTCAGATCACCTTGTTGCGAAGCTTGGACAAATCACGGACTCTGTGCTGCTCAACCGGAGTACATGGCAGTGTACTGTGCGGCCAGCTGCAGAACTTGTACACCTTCCTTCAATATCACAAATGGTAAGATTACGTGTAGCATTCAGGCATGATATGTTTGAAGGGGTGTCGAATCTTGTCCACTGTAAAAAAGACAAAGGGACTCTGTGAAGACGAAACCAGTAAGTCACAAGAAGGCATGGTTAAAGGCAGCATACACGCTCGTAAACGTTGTTGAGATAACAATGTGATTCGAACCGTATGGCTTACATCATAATGCCTACTCATTTTGAAGTGTCAAAAACGACCCACAATGCCGCTACATGAGTTAGAAGTTGGCCTCGCCCTGTATTTTCACGCCCCCTGTATTTGAACTTTTCCTGCAACGCAAGGTTGTTGGGTCATCTTCGCCGTCAGTGACGTGTGTGGTTCACTTGTTAGGCAATCTACCAACAGTACCGACGGTGAATATGACCCAGCAACCTTGCGTTGCAGGAAAAGGGCAAATACAGAGGGCGTGAAAATACAGGGCGGGGCCAACTTCTAACTCATGTAGCAGCATTGTGGGTCGTTTTTGACACTTCAAAATGTGTAGGCGTTGTAATCTGGGCCACACCATTCTATTTCCGTAGTTATCTCAATCACGTTTACGAGCGTATATGCTGTCTTTAAAGGATCTCAAAAGAGTTGTGCACCTCTCTAGAATCGATCAGAACTTCTCATGAACGCAGCTCTAACTTCACAAACAACACCTGAATTTCAGCGGCGAAAGTTTGTTGGATGAAACCTTAGCCGTTGAGCTGGAGTGAAGCAGAATGAACACAGAAGGTAGAGGAGTCAAATAGGAGATGTACATTGAGCACCACTGCACGTTCGTCTTCTATTAAGCCCAGAGACCCATCCCGGGCTAAAGTGCCTCTGGTTCCATTGCGGCGAGACTTTTTTATCCACCTGCTTTTGGCAGGCGTTATGCGGATGCGCCTTCATCATTCTAGTGCGGAGATCACAAGAGCAATGTCTGTGGGAATGCTGCGCCTCAGGGGCCGCCTGTCTTGATCATCCTAGGAGTCCTAATATGGTGGCCTAAACTGGTGGTACAGTTTTCCCGACAGATAGCTGCACAAGAGCGACTGCTCCTTTTCGATCAAGCAGATACTGGACGGCCAATTTCATAGACCGGGATCATACCTTCAGCGACAAGTGACGCGGCGAAATGTTTACCATCAATATCGAACTAAAATTGATATGCCTGATTTGTGCTGTCACTAACGCTGGTCGCGGTCCTAACATCTAAATTTTATGAGCACTTCATCGCTTCACTGTCGCGGGAAGTCTGGGGGTCAGCAGAGTTTAAGCCGCGGCGTTGCTCGCAGCCGCTAGCAACGCTAGATAGTACCTTATCGATTACATTGGGTGACGGAGGCGAACGAAGCAAAGGAGACAAGGAGGACGAGAAGTATTTTAAAGCCGCGACGGCCTTGCGTTTTTGCTAGCGAACGGCAGCCGACTCCACTACGATAATGTCCAAACACAAATCTCTCGCGCCAAGACCACCGACACGAACCCACGCCGCTCTTTCCAGTCGCAGGAACGGCCATACCCTCTGCGAGTTCGGGATAATACTCACTGCAACGGGCAACGCAAACCAGCGTTAAACATTGTTGAAGACGATCCAAGAAGATTCTAGCGATGCCTTGAACAAAAGTGGGCGCGGTAGCGTTTTCGTGGACAGATTTGCGTCTCATAGCCGTCGATTCTAACTATGAATTGTAACTACAGCTCCGCAGTTACACTTCCATGGCAGCCTTTTGTCGTGAGAACGCTCTTTGGACGCACCCCAAGCCAACCGAAAATTGAAATGTCTATGATGTGCTACGGTAGTCGCGCATCGCGGAAAGTATGGCTCCGGTCTAGCGATCGCTCCAATAAGAAGCCAACCCAAATCGTGTCCTACAGCTTTATAAAGCAACAAGAGTGCTGTGTAATTTTCAATGCTTTCCAGTAGAATGTGTTGATCATCACCCGATGTGCAAGCAATTCAAAGCGCAAAGTCTGTGCAAAGGCAAATCAGAGGACTTCATGACAGAGAACTGTCGCGCGTCATGCGGAACGTGTGCTATCCCGAAGAACACGAAGTGCTACCACAATGGAAAAGTAAGTCGTTCCGATGTCCCGAAGTGAACCTAAATTTGTCTAACTTTTCCACTTTCAGCTGACAATGCCAGCTGTCTCTAAGACTCTTGTGCTTTCGGTGCAGGACACGACTGATTCAGAACTGAAGCAGAGGGTGAAGCTTGCGAAGAGGTCCATCAGGAGAGGTTAAATGGTCAATCCATCGTCTAGTCACCTAATCGCAAAAAGCTTTACCCCATCGGTTCTGTGTTGTTTTGCTCGCATTTCACTTTCCGTTTAGTCTTTCGAGGCGAGGTTGTACATATTTCCTTACGGGATTTGTTTTTCTTCTTGTTCATATTGCGACGGTTTCTATAGTCATTTAAGCGGGGTTAGATTTTGACCCTTGTTCGACACTCGGAATCTATCAAGTCCAGGGTCAAGTTCTTGCTTCACTGCGAAATCCTCTTAGTTAGAGACTTATAGCCTAAGGCCAACCAGACCTTCGGCTCGTGTTGAGGAGCTCGTCCTCTTAGCACTCGATCTCCTCTCATGGTTGTACATTGCTGTTCATATTGTTGTGCTCGTTTTCATCTCACATAAAGCTTATTCTGTTACACTCATCTTCAACTTGAAAAAGTGGATGGGCGCATGTAGATACATGCATATAAGAAACAGCGTCAACTATAATAGCAGCTGCCAAATATTAAGAACAGGGTGGCTGAAAAGTACGGAATAAAAACGCTACTATTTACAATGACATGCGTAACGGGTTCAATGCCTAATGGTACTATTTCATATTTTACCACAACAGAAATGGGAGAAGTAACAGTACTCAAACAAATGACACGCATACTTCGCTTTCTGTTTTAACGGAAGCTTCGAAATTAAGAAGCACAATCTCAACACTGCGCTGCAGGCGTGCGACGCTGATGGTCCTGTTGGTGATGATCATACTAAGGAATCTTCCCTGTGAGTAGCTCCGGAGAGAGATGTTGACTGCACAAAGATTCGGACTGAGCTAAGGCAGCATCACGTGTTAAAATCCGGGCGAAGTAGTATCGACAAGAGCCACCGTCGATTACAAGTGATGGGCAGATCTACTGACTGGATTAATGATTCCAAGAGTCTGATTCCGCTCCCAGGTCAGTAGCGAACCCCCCGTCGCCACCACTCAAAGATGGCAGCCACCCTGAGGTACAGTGCGGTCGGCTGCCAAGGGTAAAAAGGCGGCCATGGGAGGCGGCCGACGCCGTTTTTGTGCGGCGTCCAATTCAGGAACGGTTTGCAGCGTTTAACGACTTGCCCGGTTGATTCTGCTTCTGT
Source organism: Aplectana chamaeleonis (assembly GCA_029168955.1). NCBI lineage: Eukaryota > Metazoa > Nematoda > Chromadorea > Rhabditida > Cosmocercidae > Aplectana > Aplectana chamaeleonis. The sequence goes on from JAPDOI010001990.1 coordinate 76,451, forward strand.
GAAACTTTTGAGGCAGTCCTGCGATTCTGCCATAGAAGTTTGAGATCGGGATGCCATCGGGTTGTAGTGCCCTGACACGTCCAACTAGAGGTGTGATGTCCGCAGTTACCCGGACGAGGTCATGTCGATGTCAGCAGGAATCTAGGGCACATTTGGAAGAGCTATGATATTTTCCACAACCTACATCTTCGCATCTGTACACAAGCGTGAAGGAATCGTTGCTGGATCAGCGGATTCATATTTTTTCAAATTTTGTTTTCTATGAAAACGCTTTTCGTTCTTTGCGCATATCTTCACTCTCTGAATCATATATCGGACAAAATTTGGCGCATGAGTTTTTTCTGTGAATATGAATGTTATTTGGGGTTTTTGTGAGAGAGCACGGATTTCGTCGATTTGACTCTGATGACATTCATCTGTCAATAGTGAGCCCAGATCGGACCCTGAGCTCAGAATTCCATCAACGAAAAAATTAAATATTTTCGCATTTACGTTTGAGATTTTCTTTGTCGCCTATTGAGAGGCTCGGCTCATTACTATTCTGTGGGTGAGCGTTTCGCTTCATTATCACGATATGGACTGACTTGGGATCAATATACTCTGAGGAGAATAGTTTTGAGCATGATGAGCTGAGTTTGGTTCCTGTTTTTTTCATGACCACTTAGGTATTCTCGTCCACACTGTGAGGTTCAATCGCAACCCTTTTTTTCTTTCATATGTGAAAAGCGCGTTGGTAAAGCTCAATTACAAGTTGTTTGACGTCGATGCAAGTATTGAACTTTTGGTATCATTATTTTTTTGCAAAAAAAAAACCGAAGTTGAATCGTTTTCTATTAAAACTTCTACATGGGTTTCAGAAATGTTCACTGAAACGCGAATAAACTTTTGCTGGAACATCATAACCCATCTCTTCTCATACGTCCACATAAACCTGCATATGAAAGAAATGCCACTAAAGTGAGCGCGAAGCACTTTTTGAAAACAAATTTCTCACCCGTTTTTCTATAAATTCGTCTCAAACTAATTTATAATGTAGAAATGTGTGCTCTCCATAGAAAGCAGAGTTATCATCGCTGCATTGCACAGTGGAGCTTTTTAAGTGTTTAAACACAACAGAAAAAAAATGAAAATTTTCAAAAAAATCAACTTTTCTTGTTTTCGTGTTTCTTATATTCTTCTATTTCTTATTGATGCGCACATAAACTTTTTCATAGCTAACTTTTTCGGAAAATCTTTTTTAGAGAAGCAATACACATGAGGACCTCATAAAAACTGGTCACGTCTCGCGGAACAATGTTGAGTAAATGGATAATTTGGAAATCTGCTATCAAAAATGACCAGATAACTCACTCACGGTGTCACATACTCAAAAGTTTTGAATCAAGTTAAATATTACTTTTGAGTAAGTGACGTGAAGTCTTCATGTAACTTGCTTCTATGTCACAAGTAACTTACTTAATATCGCAAGTAACTTACTTTTATGTCACAAGTAACTTACTTCTAGTATACAAGTAACTTACCCAGAAGTAACATTTAACTTACTCCTTAGATGCATGTGACATTGGTGTGCGACAATCACGCACCCCTGGTGCGGTCCACGACACAGACAGCCCCGCCTATTTCCACTGCAAGGCCAAATCTTCGCCAAGGTCTGCGGCGAGGAACCATCCTCCCCGAGGACCGCGGCGAAAACCGACCCCCCCCAGCCGAGAGGATACCCCTATCCCCCAGCGGTCAAAAATAAGCAGGCCTCCGGAGAGCGACCCAAAGCGAATGAGGGCCCGAGTGAGGTGAGGCACTTTATATACCGGCTGTACACGTGTTAAGCAAGTTACGACGTGACCATCCACTGAGGATCAACGGGCCAATGTAAGTTACTTGCGAGACTTAAAAGTCACAAGTATTATGGTTATGCCCATCTAAGTTACTTGCGAGTCCCAACCTCGCAAGTAACTTAAAAAATTCAGAAAAGCCACAAGTAACTTGATTTTGCCCGAATATCTCGCAAGTAACTTGATTCGAAACTTCTAGTACCTAGCTCTAAAGAAATCATCAATCAAAACAAAGAAGTAAATTTGTTAGGGTCTTTAAATAGACATTGAATTTCCGAAAAAAAAACACTTTTTTTGAATTTTTTTCAAAAATGCCCGTTCAACCAGAAAATTTTTCGGTGTATTCGTGGTTGTGCATATAAATCACTTGAATCATCCTTATAACATTTCAACCAGCATAGGCCTGTCTTACCCGAAAATGGATTACAATCGGACTCTGCAGTGCTGTATTTTAATTTTCATCCAGAGTATTTTTATTTCCAGCTCTCAGTTTTCTGACAAAATGTTTTATACACGGTATACTGCATGTTTAGCATCACTTACAAACTTCTTTGATCACAAGCCGTTGTTTTGAAAATGTTTATGAGTTTCTGAAGACTAGTCACCGTTTCATTTAAATTTCTCGAAAAAATTCAAACTTTTCGAAATTTCTTCAAACTTCTTTGGCAGAATCGCAGGGCTGCCTCGAAAGTTTCACAGAAACAGAATCAACCGGGCAAGTCGTTGAAGGCGGTAAACCGTTGCTGAATTGGACAAAAACGGCGGCCGCCGCCTTTTTACCCTTGGCAGCCGACCGCACTGTACATCGAGCCCAGGGCCCGTAGCAAACCCCCCCCCTTAACCACATGAAAATGGCAACCAACCTCAGGTACATCGTCTCTCAGGGGTGGTAGCAAACCTCTTGAAATCGCCACTTAACACGAACGTCAAAGTGGTACTTTAGTGCAATTTGATTATCAGAGGGTGACATGATGGGCAGAAGAATGTGATGCTCCGACACGGTTGCCTTCAAAATAACGTTTAGCCTTGGCCTTGAATCAGCGCTCACCGTGCAAGAGACTCGAGCGTTGCCACTGCACCATGACAACTGTTGGCGTGTCCGGCATTGCGGCCGCTCTTACACCCATCACCCGGGTCAAACGATCTCTGTTCTTAAAGGCAGTGTTCACGATGATTATGACACTCGAGTTCGACTCAAAAATAGGGTTGTTTGGTCGTCAGTTGACGAAAAGTGACGAAACACCAAAAAAAGTGCTCAGAGTAAGCTAAAATGACGGTTTCTAACAAAATTACAGGTTCAGGGTGCGGACGAGCTTACGTGACCTGCTAGTTCCAGCAAGCAAGCGCTGATGGCGAAATGTGCTTGAATCGATCAGGCTGGACGTGGCGGAGTTGTTTGGCAATCAGAAATGTCCGCGGCATTACAAGCTCGTCAGAAAGGGGGCGGGGCGGGCTTAGTAGGCCTTCTGGGCTAATGAAATGTTCACTTCGCGGCCGTTTTTATTGATTTCTGGAACGTTTTCGCTGCTTTCTTCGACCCTATCCCTTCCAGCATCTGCCAGCGTTTTAGTTTGCATGAATACTCAAAAACGAGATTCATCGGTAACACTGCCTTTAAGTTGGCTTCTGAAACGATTATTCATGAGCTCTGCATTTTCGAATAAATTTTCAAGGGTTTCGGTAGTGTAAGGACGATTTTCTGAAGCGACCTTGCTGGAGCTAGAAACTACGGGTATATATTTAGTGGAAAACAAGCTTCGAAAACACATATTAGTATTCACATTCAAAATAAACGGCCAACAGTGCAACATGATCTGATTTCTGTAGGTTTTCTCAAAAAAAATAATATCCTCAAAATGAACCAGTATGAAAACATTACAACATGATAACTATAAATAAAACACTAAGCTCATTCAAAATTATGATTCTTAGAGCTTTTCGTGCACGTTCAGTGATACAACTTTTTATGTGCAAATACCAAACTGCCCCCTCAAGTACCGAGCAGATTTTAGAAAACGACGTTTTTCGGTGTTTTTTTTGGCGCTCACAAAGATTAGTGGCTTGAAAGTGGTCCAATTTTGATTTTGAAGTCATTTTTGAATATAGTTTAGTATAGGAAACTATTCCTATTCTAAAGTGTTACAATGGGATAGATTTGAATCCAGAAGTTTATCACAAATTGCACGTCATCACTTCGAAAATTTCATCATGAACTGATCAGGCCGTCATAATAGCGGAATCTGCCTTGTTCTGACCTGTGGTCGATGGAATTCTGAGAAGGAAATGAAAATTCTAATTTATAATAGTTAGTTCATTTTGACAGGAGCTATGGCAATGCAGCGCTCTGTGCGCGCAAGAAGCGCCGCAAAACGTCGTTTTTGCAAAAAGAAATTTGCTCGGTACCGTAGGAGATGTCTGCCCTAAGAACTCGGTCAAAACCTCATATCACAATACCATGGAAAATCTTCATGGAGTTCATTTAATGGTTACTCAACGCTAAAACTTTGGGCAGTGACGGATGCCGCTCCAAGAAATCCCATATATTTCAGCAAATGCGTGCAGTGAAGCATAAATATTTCTTCTGTAAAATGTATTGCACCAAAATCGACTTCACAAAGGTGTTAGACCTCTGATATTATGCCGATTCACATATCTCAGTTAGGTAGAAATTCGTTTATGATGCAAAAGGATATATGTTTAAATTTAAACCCCACGGAATATAATGTTCCGATGCTTCTGCCCGCGATTGTAAGCTCATAACCTAGGAAATGTAGAGCAATAAAGAGTTTTAGAATATCGAGGGAGAACAACGGCAAAAACACGTCGAAAGCAAATCAATAAAAGAACGAGCAAGGCCGGCTGTCGACGGCTGGCACCAACTACGTTTAAGACAGTCTTGCTACGATGGTGACAAAAATCTACTCGGGAATAGAATTTCGGAGATGGCGATCCCACTGTCTCACCCTCTCCTCCTACACACTGTTTTGCCGCCCTCTCGCGCGAAGAACGAGATGGCGCTCTCGTCGCCATCATGGAGTAGACAGGACCACACTGAAATTGCGGATATTTCTCCCCATGAGGCCGACATAATGTCGACCTCTCGTTAAATTTTTGGATTTTTGAGCGTTTTGCAGCTCAGTGAGCGTTTCTACGAATTTGTGCTAAAAACTCAAGGTACCACTTGAGTGGCATCTCAAGCTCATCATAATGTCGAGCTCTCGCTTGGTTTGCTACCACCCCAGGTGCCACCTATGACAACCAACTTGGAGGGACCTGTTCCCAGCATACACTTCTTGGCAAAACTCTGTTGCAGGGCGGTGCCGAACAAGGATCGTATTCGCAATGACAGCGGACACGTCATCTGGGCCATGACCGCAGTTGACAAGGGGGAAACATTGCCCACTGATAGCTACGGCATGTGAAGAAACTTCGCACACAGATTATTCAATGAAATTGCTTGGAACACGTGCATCCGATTCACCCGTTTCCTATCCAATGGTCACTGAATATGCGTGGCTGGCCTCCAATTATATAATTCTACGCTTGCACTTGGACAAAATTTTATGTGTTTCACAGAAAACTTTTTCGGTTCAATTTCGTCGAATTCAATCAAACCGGTAAGCGTTCAGAGCATTTTCGGGTGTTTTTTTCGGTTCAATTTCGTCGAATTCAATCAAACCGATAAGCGTTCAGAGCATTTTCGGGTGTTCTAAATTTCAACTTACTGGGAATGAAAATTTCCGATTCTTCCATTTAGGATTCCAGATTTTCACAAATTTTTTGGAAGCCTCTAATGCACTTTCAAAATCTACAGCCTAGCTCAATTTTGATGTTAGCTTCTGACTGAATGTGAATAACTTCAATATGGCCTGGTGGAAACTTGCCAACGAAAGAATTAAGACGAACAGAATTCCAATATTTCTGAGCAAATAAATCAATTAGAACACCTGTTCTCCATTGGATTCGAGGGAAATTTAACGAATATTCTTGCAATCATGGGGATACTCGAGAAAAAGACCCCGAAAATTCACGAACCTAGAACAGTATGTATAATTGAAACCAAAAATTAGATCTCCCGAACTTTCCGAATAATCGAACACTGTAATTTGCGAATCGTTCCAATTCTGATGGTTTCATTGACACTCTGTCCTAAGAACACAAAATGTGCGGTCCGAAGTTAAGTACACACTTTTCCCAGCTACTAGTGCCTATATCCGACACTGGAACACTTTGATCTTCATTTAAAATCGCACACTCATTCAAGGATACATATGGAAGGAATCAAATTATTTACCTTTAATTTCGGAAGTAATGTACTTGTATATATACCATGCAGAGAAGCGATCTCCTGCTAACGAAAATGATTTGTAGCGATTATAGAGTCTCCACTTGTGCACCAGATAAAGTGCCAACGCGGACCCTTACGAACAATAAGGGTCTATCGATAGTACTCCTCTGGTAACAAATGGGAGAATACTGATGCAGAAAAAAAGAGAAAATAGTTGGATGTGAAAACAACCACGTATTTTTCACCATAAAAAACCCTCAAAAACGCCCATTGTGGTGCTAAAACAGAAGGTAACGCTGATAAAAACACCAAATCTCTTGGAAAATGTCGACGTTTGAAATCTTCTTCACTTTTTTAGTTTAAAATTCAAGAAAAAAATCTTATAAACACGTGCAAGTGATGAAACCCTCACTACGGAGCCCACAAATATCAGAACAAAACTAACCTGTGGCGGGAATATAGGGACGTAAAAGAGAAGGAATACAAAATACAAAGGCTCGGGGAAGAATAAGCAGCTGATGAGGCGATTGATTTCGACCATCGCAGCAGACAGCGAACTCACATCAACGGTGATCTATGCCTCTAATACTAGCGGCAGAGTTTCACAAGATTCTCCAGTTTATTACCTTTCTCATTTGGAGAGCTGCTCAGAACCAAAATGGCAGTCCTAGTATGAAGGCTTCACGCAATCATTGCATTAATTGGATCTGCCCTTACATCTCAATAGAAGTGGTCAAATCAGAGGTGGCATTAAGAATCACTGTAGCGCGCGCTACCACTGATTTCGGGCTTCTATGCACGTCGGTGTCTCATTCTTCTCACACTCCCTCCTCCGCTTAGCGCGTTTGCGCTTGTTCTGGCGCGCGCCACCACGATACTTCATACCGCCTCTGGAGTGTTTGTCACTGCAGCTTATTATCTTTTCCGCGCCGTCACCATCCCGGTCATACCCCACCCATGACCGAGATCGCAGCTGGTGCCTCTCGTGGCTGTGCGCGCTATTTCGCTCACTGTCTCGCTGATCTCGCCGCCAACATCGACCTCAGCACCTACCTCACGTCCGTAGGTGGCTCACATACCACTGGCAAATGGCTGCCTCCGCTGTCACTATCTGTCGCTGCCCACATGCATTAAGATAGGAAGGCGCTCACGTTCGGCTGCCTGGACGTGAGCCACATGCTGATGGCCCGGAGGCACCGCTGAGTTCGCAACATCAGGGGGGGTTTGCTACGGGCCCAGGTGCCACCCATAGTTGCCAACCCGGAGCGGCCCTTTTCTACTGGATAATTTTATTTGCGAAAACCAGCCATATGATGGAGTCGAACCACGCATGCTGGTCGCATCAACAGCAACTGACCCGTGCGATCATATTGCTGGCGGCATTCTCGGTATTAACAAAGCTATGAGATGAACAAAACAGTCAACAGGAATTTATTCCATCGAGATCGTTTCCTTTAGGTCTGCAGTCCATCTCAATCTGCTAAGTTGACTACAATCTATCCACGGCTATTTCTGCTTACACATTTTCAGTAGTTGCACAAGAACAAATTTTCGAATTAACAAAGAAATTCAAAAAAAGTTTCGCTTTCTTTTTTTTTGGGAAAGTGCGCAGATTATTCGAAACTTGATCAGAGTGATACTTGACGTTGAAAATGACCAACTTCCTCCCGCGCTATGCTTACCTTCTTTAAAACTACGCAGGTGATGTTTTAGTTCCAGAATTATTCCTATTCTTACAGGTCTTATGATTTTTTGCTTTTGAGAACCATGTTTGTACATGATCGCGCTGCTATTCGCTTAACAAACATCGAACTAAAATGGAGTTAAGAATAGAAGCATACCTTGATGTTTTTGAATATTTCATGCTTTCGAGTGCAATGCCTTTTTTAGAGGCAGAGAAATCATTCACAAGTTATCACGAGAATTTTGTCTGCACTGAAAACAAAGGGCGAAGAAATGAAAACAAATCTTCGACGTTTATCGCAATTTCTCAGACTTCTGGGATTTCTTTTTTTTAGCAACGATCGTACAAATTTTTATCTGAAAAGAGCTCATCTTCCTTCTCAGACGTTCGCTGTTGTCCACAGGACACGAATGAGATGTCACCTCACGCAATGCTCCCTGTAGACATCCAAAAGGGGCATGGATCGCCCCTCGAGAACTGCCCGTCGCCCCCCTCCTAGGTGCCGTAGACAACCTATCCGCGGGAACGCTTTTGCTGTAGACATCCCATCGGAGGAGGGTCTCCATCCCCGATTCCGCGTTCACATCCTATCAACATCCTGTAGACCTGATATTACCATCCCAGTGAAGCATCAACCGCTTTTTGACGTCACCCCTTAAGGGCAGCATACACACTCACAAAGATGGTGTAGATAACAGCATAAATAGGACCGCACGGCTCCTACCATGTCGTCTACGACGTTTGAAGCGTCAAAAACCATCCAGGATGACAATATGTGACAATGTTTGAGCAATCTTGCCTTCCACGTCTGTATTTCCCACCCGTTCGAGTAGGAGAATTAGACATGAAACTTGAGAAAACATGTGATAAGATAGAGTGATAGCACTACCTCATGGGAGCGCACGAGAGAAGTAGCTTGATTTGCTTGAATGTAACATGTCTGCATACCAATTAACTCTCGTCCATTTTTGAGAATGCAGCTCTACTTCGGCTGACTTTTTGAAATGTTGTTTCTCTCGTGCATTTCCATTTGGTAATGCTATCACTCTAACGTATCACATGTTTTCTCAAGTTTCTTTTCTCATTCTCGTACTCGAATGGGTGGGAAAGCCCTGGCGTGGAAGGCAAGATTGCTCAAAAATTGCCAAGTATATCTTGTTTCCGAGTGTGATTTATTTCCGTTCGTCGCGTGCGTCTGCGTGCGTACGCTGCGTCCCCTTCTTCCCACATTTTCTCGCTGTCTCTACCTTCGCTCCGCACAAGCGCGCGAGAGAACAGAGTAAATCCGGCTCGAAACCAGAGGATATTGCCATCCTGGATGGCAATATCCTTCAAACGTATTTGACGACATGGTAGGGGCCGTGCGGTCCTATTTATGCTGTTATCTCGACCACGTTTGTGAGCGTGTACGCTGCCTTTAAACGGCCTTCTTTCGAAACTTGATTATGAGGCCCGATTTTCCATATTTCAGTTCTAATCTAAGGGGAACAAAGAAATTGGACCCTCTCAATCAAATTTTCTAGAGAAAAACTAACATTGGCGTGGATCCTAATGAGACTTTTCGTTCCTCTTTGGAGGTTGGCGCAAACTCGGTGCACCTACGTAATAGCATATGACACCGAGTTTGCGCCAACCTTCGAGAGTAAACGCAAGGTCTTATCAGGATCTATACCGACGTTACATTATTTTAATAATGATGTCCTTATGCGGACAACACTCTACTGCTTCCAAATGAACTACTATAAGTTATACAAACCATTCCAAATGAAATGTACTTTGCTAGAGCCAATTTCGGACGCAGAGTCCAGATATGCCCTCTGCAGCTGCCTAGAGTCACCCTGGAAAACGTTATAGCAGTTTTTTTTCTCCGATTTTTGTACCTATTGTACCCTCGAAAAAGCGCATTAATTTTATGAAAATCCGGAAACAGACCTCATAATCGTGTTCAGGGCCCGAAACAGCCCCCCAAGGCAAAGTTTGGGTGAAAGATCATTCTCCGAGCTATGTGCAGACTGATGGCGTTCTTGACTTTTATGGATTTTCGGTTCAGCGTTCAATTATATCAATTACGGGGTATAGAAAGCGTTGAAATTTTTGTTTCCAGATTTGACTTAAAATTCAACCTGGGGGTGATTTGTGGTGCTGATCACGAATCTGAGGTTTACCTGTGGTTTTTCCTAAGTTCGACTAAATTTGTTCAAAGCTTCCCACCGGCAGAAAAATTTGACGGCAAAATCGACTTTCTGGAATGTGACAAAAGATGTGGCTCAAATCGTTCTTTTGGGGTTTATTTAGAGTGCTCAACACGAATCTGATGTCAGTTTATGGATTTTTGACAGCTTACGATAGATTACGTTGGGTATACGGTATATTTGTGCACCAACGAAATTTTTGAAAAAAATATCGATATTTTTTTCGTTCGTTCGAAATTTCGTCGAACGAATTTTTTTCAAATTGCATTCGTTCGAATTTTTTTCGAAATTGTACAGCTATAGTATACGGTAGTTCGATCAATGTCACAGATTTGTCTCAAAGTTTCTATGTGGGGGTTTTTGGGGTGCTGAATACGAATTCGATGTCCATTTGTCTGTTTTCAAACTATCAAGTTCTGCCTTCTGAATAACATGTTACCTACCGTAACCTACAGTAAACCTATAAATTCCGACAAGCGAACCCCATATTCGTGTTCAGCAGTACATGTTTATCGCAGTATCCGGAGAAAAATAAAAAAAACACCTCAAAAATTCCATGGTGGGTACCCTTACTTTGCCGCGAAGCTATAAAAACGCTCATAACTTCTTTCAGAGTGAGTCTAGGCAGGCTACGATTATACCGGAGTCACTCACATTTTCCGCTACTGGTAGCAAGAACATCCTCCCAGATTATCGCCGTATTCAATGCGCGCCGAATATGCATTCAACCCGAAGACAGGGCGGTTAGGAGCACAGTCAGAGAACGTGCTGCTAGGGAGCACGTGCTCTTATAGTGTTTTAGATTGCAGCACGTGCCTCGACAAATAAATCTTTCAATGCGTGCATGATACACATTCAACTCGATGAAAAAAGGATTTCCCAAAAATGGAAAGAATGCGAAAAACTCTTGAGGCGGGACACAGATGCCGGCAGCCTCGCTGGTTCAATTACACTAGTTTGCGGTGCTTTGCTTGCCCAGCCGCTGGAGACCTCGTCCAACCAATCGCGGCCCCAGATGGTGCTCGGCGAGCTGGCCGAGTCGCATGTCGGTGTGCCGGTCGCGTCGCTTGCCGATGTGCAGCTACGATAACGCTGGACTAGCTTGCAGCACGTGCTCCTGCGATTAAATTTTGCAGCACGCGCTGCTTTTTGGAGACGTGTCCCTGCAATACACTCCTTCAATGGGAGTGGTCACTCGAGTTGGATACATATTCAACACGCATTCGGCACGCACATTTTTGAGCTCGCAAGGTACTCCATTTCGCTGATCCCGGACTACGCTAAAACAGCTTCCCTTGTCAACCAGAAAAGGTGATATCGGCTAACTACGCTTATTTTTTTAAATCTACAACTTATTCATCTCGCTACATTTACCTTTCCTCGAGTATTGATAACATGGATGGGAATCAGGGTAAATAAACACCCCCCAATGATTAGAGATTCCTGACAAACAACTAAAAAGGACGCAATTGACACACAGAAAGGGATGGAAAAAATCAAAACCTGCCTACGAAGGCAGTTGCTGAAAGCTCCGTAAACCACGAAAACCTTCGGGTCCGTCACGGGGGACTTCGCGAGGTGCATCTCTCGGCATGCCACCAACACCCCATCCACGGAGAAACGTTATTGAAAAAAACGAATCACAGATCTCTTATGATTCAAAGACGAGAAGAATTACCATAGAAGTCTACAGCATCATACCGAAAATGAGAACTTGGACGGCACGATCTTCGTGATACATCGATTGATGGGCGCTGCCACCGCCCCTCCCGCGAATGTTCTGTAGAACAGCCCGTCGACCTGCGCAGCCGTAGACATCCCGAATTGACGTCCTGTGGACAACAACTCGGTCTGCGTCGATTTAAGGCACTCGGCGGGATTGCCGGTCGATGGGCTGTTTAACAGCCCGTCGCCCCCTGCTCAACAGCACACCGGGACGACCCCGCGTAGAGCTGCCTGTTCGCCAGCGGTGACTCGTTCTGGGCGGATCGACGTCCTGTAGACAACAGCGAACGTCTGAGTAATTCCTTGTGTTTTTTTTCTCTCAAGAATATTCATCATCACATTTAAATCTGCAGCTATTCTTGACTGCTGCTGCCGTTTCCTCCTTTCCTTGCTGTTCAGATTTTTTTTCTTCGCCTTTTTCTCATAAACACTGCACGCACTGTGTATTACGATATGTTAGTATTTGTGTGAGGTTTTTTGAGAGGGAAGAGTTTATTGAGTGTGCATTTCCGACAACGAAGAACTTGTAAAAATTTCTCTTATCGGTGGCGCAAAATTAGTGAACCATGGAATCATCCGAAAAAAATGCTAAGCGCTCTGGAGATTAAACTTTGTCGAATGCAACTTCACATTATTTTCTAGAAATCGCGAAGGAAATTCATGGAATGGAACACACAGTATAGATACTTCACGTACAGCCTTTCATGAAAAAAAGAGCCAACCTGAGTGGTCAGAAACAGAAATAATAATGGGGAAACAAACAGCGCCCGCGAAAAATCAACTGCTGATGAGCAACGATTGATTATGAAAGACGGCCAACATCCTTGCAGCAATAATCGGCACTCATTGAAGTGTTTCCCGTCGTTGTAGGCTTCATAATGACTTTTCCTTCAAGATTTATCACTTTTTAGGGGGAGGGGCTATCATTTCAATTCCCAATTCACAGCCACTGCGGGGAATTTTCGCAAGATCAGCCCAAAACTCAGAATTTCACTTGAACCTCAACGGAGATGGTCAAACGTCGTCAGGAAGGTCAAAGGATCGAGTTCTCCTCACCACGCCGTCTCCACATCGGTCATGCACGACCCATAGCTTGGCTCCCTCCCTACGCGCCTCTGCAATATGCGCTCTATTTCCGCTTTCCACTCGCAGCTCGTGCTCAGACATATAGCGGACTGCAGACGCGGCCCAAGAAACAGCGAGCCCGAATAGTTGACACACCTCATTGGATCAATGTGCGCGACTCGCTGGTTTGGCGCAGAACGCTGACAGCCAAGCACGTTTTCTGGGCCATCCGCGCCCGTGGAATCGTCGAGGCGCGGGCTATTTTGCGACTTCCCGTGCAAGTCTTCTCAACTTCCCTCGCTCATTCAGGCACTTGTCCGCGCCAAGTTTTCCACCGATCCGCGCACCTTTATTCATTGGAGCGCGTTTGCAATACATGATGTAATTCGTCGATTTTCCCCTTCCATTAGCTATTTGAAATACAAATGATAGACGAAACGTTATTGCTGGTGTATACATTTATTATTAACGCTATTCAATACCATTTCATCCAACGATGGAAAGCAATAGTACCAGTTTAGAACAGATACAGACACGTACATATAACTATATAGACATAGATGAATAAATAGTCTTCAACACCTATAAAAAATGTCCTCTAACATGGTATTCTCGACGATGGATAGTAATGATACCTCCAAAACCTAATTCTTCCTAAAAAAGATATTACCTAAATCATTTTGAGCAGCAACAGAACCTGTCGGCATACCTAGGGCATAGATAAGAGACCCAAGCGAACGAGGAAGACTCGACTAATACAAACAAACATCAGCAGTGTGTCAACGAATGAGTGAGCATGTGTGATTGAGAAACTACATTTTCTCTCAAAAACATGAGGAACACGCAACAGTCTTCGAAACCACCTTGTACACGTAGCGAGTATGTTCTAAGCTTTGCAAGCAAGATTCCAAACCCCTTCAGTTTTCTCAGTTTATGGAAAAATTTAGTTTGTGTCATCTCTGCTTTGATCCTGCTCATAGTAGTTGTTTACCTTTTTCGGACCTACTCAAAAATTTGTTGGTCAAAACAAACAAGATCCAAGAAGCCTCTATAACCTTTCTTGCCGTGGCAGTTTCTGTAACATACAGAAATTCTGAAGCAATTATTCATCTCAAGTTTAGTCATGTAATAACGCTGATAACGCTCCGTCAGCAGCAGTATGTTTTCAGAATTTCGTGATAATTAAGAATTCCATCCTAAGGCAGGCTGTATATAAGCATATCACATCATACATTTCTTCACCTTTTCACACTCAATATGGAATAAAGGATTGAATTACTCCTGGTTTGACACACTTTTCTCTTTTAGAATGACCGACTCCTCGACTTATTCAGAAATCACCCTTTTTCGAATGTTCGACTTCTCGATCTATCCGAAAATAGCCCTTTTTCGAATAATCGACTTTTCGATTTAGCCAGATTTTCCACTTTTTGAATAGTCGATCAAGTTGCTTCAATCGAAGTCGACTTTTTTCAATCGGATGATGATCATTCGATTCGGCCCAAGTATAGTATACATACGATGCATACGATGCAAAGAGAAGCTGAGGTTCAGGGAAATAGTCTGCTGCTACATGGCTACACGGCTGCTAGCTGCGAATCCATATCGACAGCATGTAGTGCATCCAGGGCAGGATATTCTGTAGGACTCTACCTCTTGCATCAGCTACCACCCTCGTAGCCCAGCCGGTGATCCTGTCTTGATCCTAGAGTGCTATTCAGCAAATTCCTGAGTCAACGGTGAAGATTACCTCTCACCTGGGTATATGATCATCGGCTCCTCTATTGTGAACGATACCAAGTCGCTTTCCAGGATCGGCCAACAGAAGCCCAGCCGGAATTCCATAAAAAAGTTGTCTACACATTTCATAGTAAGGAGCCGAGTGATAGCATACTGATCGTGGCAATATCGGTGGCTTTTTGTCCGAACATTCTTTTCACCGGTTACAGTTCGCCCTGAGGCCGTATTCATCATTGCGCTAACCCTGGGTTCGTCGATTTGGGTTCGGTTTAGCGCGTGCACAAACGCGCTAAACCTGACGCCAAACTCAACCCAATTCGATGAACCCAGGGTTTATGCTCATTCTGATATCTATATAAAAGTCAAAGCATCTACAATTCACACGGAGACCTTGAGATTGGCTAATATTTGTTCAAATTTAGATTCCTTCACGATAAAACTCAAAGAAATGAAGACAGTTTTAATTGGAATCCAATATACACCACAATTTGTAGAAGTGAATGCATCTATAAACAAAAAATGATAGCATATAAGTTTAACCTAAGAGATGGTAAGAAAAGCGTAGCACAATTGGTAAGAAGCATAACGCACTAACAATAAGTCTTCGCTCTGGATAGGTCGAATATATGTACGACATCGTGTGTTCGATACTTTCCAGAATAGAGTGAGGACAGAATATTCGATTTCGAATGAATATTTGAATTTTTTGAACGAATTTTTATTCGAACATTCGAATATTCGAAAAGTGTGAATAGTCGAACATTATTCGAATTCGACTATTCGCAAAAGGTGAAAATTCGAGCCTTATTCGAATTCGACTATTCGCAAAAGGTGAACATTCGAACACTATTCAAATTCGATTCTTCGAAAAGGTGAATATTCGAACGTTATTCGAATTTGAATACCCGCGCTGATTTACCAAAAAATATGGAAATCAGCTGTAATGTATGAAGGAATCGACATGCCCTTCAAGACTGAATTCATTTTCTTCACTGCTCCATTGTTCCATTTTTCTGAACGCAAGAGCTAAATTTTTCCCCCACACTGTCTGATGAGGCTACTAGGGCGGTTCTAACAGGGGGAGCCACATGGCAATCGCACTTGGCCACGCCCATTTTTTCATGCCGCCGCGCAATGATAACAACAACCATAGCTTCGTTGTGTGGAGCCATGTACTCCGCCAACCTTCACCTCTGGACAGGTGAAAGCGGAACCTTCATCATTGGAAAAACCGGTGACAACCGGTGAAACGCCCCGAAAAAGAATGAAAGTGACCCAACACTCATGCAAGTCATTTTCAGATTGGGTGGGTGTCACTGCCGGCTTTTCGTCCATATCTGTTTGTGCTTGCAGACCTTTGGTGAAGGTTATTTTTGGAATCCCCATATAATTCTGTATCGAATAGCGTTTTCAATTTGGAAAAATACATTCTCCTTCTTCCAGCCGATTTCAGTTCATAAAAAGCATTTTTTTCGCCTGAAATCATCGGTTTATGTGGCCATAACTTTTTTGTGCTTCTAGATAGACCTCTGGTGAACGTTGTTTTCAGAATCTTGATGGAATTCTGCGTCAACTTGTGCTTCCAGTTTGGAAAAATATTTTCTCGATTCTTCAGCCTAATTCATTTTACGAAGCACCGGTTTTTCGCCTATAACTCTTTAAAGGCAGCATACACGCTCGTAAACGTAATTGAGATAACCACGGAATTAGAATGGTATGGCACCCAACACAACGTTCACGCATTTTGAAGCGTCAAAAACGACCCACAATGACGCTACATGAGTGAGAAGTTGGCCCCTCCCCTGTATTTGCCCACCCCCTGTATTTGCGTCCTCCTCCAAAACAGGGGTGCTGGGCCATTTCCACCTTCGTCGATGTGTGTGGTTCACCTATTGTACCTATTTCACCACCCACAAACGTTGTCGACGGTGGGAATGGCCCAGCACCCCTGTTTTGGAAGAGGACGCAAATACAGGGGGCGGGGAGATACAGGGGCGGGGCCAACTTCTCACTCGTGTAGCGTCATTGTGGGTCGTTTTTGACGCTTCAAAATGCGTGAGCGTTGTGTTGTGTGCAATACCATTGCAATTCCTTAGTTATCTCAATTACGTTTACGAGCGTGTATGCTGCCTTTAACCTGGTGAAGGTTGTTTTTGAAATTTGAAAAGGTGGCGCAGTCCGCTCCTCCAAGTTGGTGTCACTGGAAACTCCTCGATTCTGTCGAAGTGAGCTGAACGCGGACATTCGTGTTCCGGCGACAAACCAGAACGTTTCGCCCGTGTGACAGGTCGGCCGATGGTTAACCTTGTCACGCCACATGCAATGGTCCTTAAAGCCACAGTCCAAGCTCAGAATCGATTTTTCGTTTTACTGCCTATCTTGGAGAAAATGTAACGCTGATCGCAATGGTGTCTCCAGAATCGCTCAGAACTGACTACGAATTGAGTTACGGCTCCTCAAAAATTTAGAATTTGAACTGGTAGAAGTTCGCGGACGAGTTGTCTCGAGCCTGTATTTTCTCGTTATTCGCAGCCGTCATTCTGAAACAGGTCACAATATAAACCAGACCGAAAACAAAAGGAAGAACATATATTTTGAATAAAATCATTCGCTTGTCCCTTCCCTATTGAGGTCGGAAACCTGCCAGTGGGCGTTGCCCATTTTTTCTTCCAATGGGGGCGTGGTCGACTTTTTCCTAGCTTTTTCTCGCTTATTTGAGCGAATTGAGATTTCGCGCTTGGCAGGGTTGCTATAGACGGCGACCGGACCAAAATATCAAAAATTACTTCTGAGGTTGGACTGTGCCTTTAAAGTTTCTGTAAAGGCTACGGCGTCCGCGGTAACCAACGCCCACTCACGTAGCCCTGTGAGTGGTGAAAGTATGCTAGGGTCTTCGGTGCAAGGACGGCATCGGAGGGTGACCAGGCTAGTTCGTAAGTCCTTTGACGTTGCCAAGACTCGCGTTGCAACACTGAACGTCGGCACGTTGTCAGGCCGCTCGAGCGGACTGGCTGTCGCTTTAGAGCGTAGACGTATTGATCTCTGTGCGGTGCAAGAGACGAGATGGTCGGGTTGTAAGTCCAAGGATATTGGCAGACTCTTCAAGGTCCTGTATCATGGCAGCCCTAGGACCACGAACGGCGTTGGCGTTGTCGTTTCTGAACGCTTCCGTGACGCGATTGCCGATGTGCATCGTTTTGACGATCGTTTGATAAAGATAGTCATTGTCAGTGAGGATCAACGATTCCATTTCTTCTCGGTGTATGCCCCGCAGACGGTTTTGTTTATTGTCGTTTCGGGTGATATGAATGGCCACGTCGGAGAAACGAGTCGAGGCTATAGTTGCCACAGAGGGTTTGGTTTCGGCCCAAGGAACACCGATGGCGAACGCATTCTCGACTATGCCGACTCACATGACTTAGTCATTGTGAACACGAAGTTTCGAAAGCGCCAGTCCCAACTTGTCACTTAGTACAGTGGCAGCAGCATGACACAAATCGACTTTGTGCTTGTTTGGCGTCGCGACGAGAAGATGGTCACAGATGCGAAGGTCGTGCAGTACGAGACAGTCGCTACACAACATCGACCGCTGATCTGCACGATAGGCATTATGCCGCCGAGACGTAAGATTGGTGAACGGTGCGGACCACCTCGAATAACGTGGTGGCGTCTGAAGAAAAGAGAAGCTGCCGTAATTTCACGTGTTCAGCTACCGCCAGTTACGACTGTGTGCGAATCTTGGTAAAAGGCAGTCAAATCAATGATTGATTCGGCGCGGGCCGAACTCCGGGTAACGAAGCCCGGGCGGCGGAGGATTGATAAAGAAACGTGGCTCTGGACAGATGAAAAGCGAATGATGGTTCAAGAGATGAAGAAAATGTACCACGCTTACCTAGCTAATACGACGGCCGATAACTGGCAGAAATACCGTGATGCGAAGAAGTCTGCGAAAAGGGCCGTTGCGAAAGCCAAGGCGGCGCACTACGGAGACCTGTATGAGAAGCTGGATACGCGTGACGGTGAACGTCTCGTGTACCGACTTGCGAAATCCCGTCAGCGTGGTACCGAAGACATCGAGAAGTTCCACAGTGTTAATGACGATCATGGTCAGCTGCTTATGGACCGTGGTAAGGTGATGAGGAGGTGGCGCGACTATTTCGAGAAAATCTCGACGGAAGAGTCCCCCCCCCATCTTCCCATCCCTGAACACCCACCTACAAGCGGTCCTGTCCAGCCTATCACCACCGAAGAAGTGAAGATGGCGTTGGGACGTATGAGGCCGCGAAAGGTGACGGGGCCAGATGATCTGGCGGCAGAGATGTGGAAATTACAATGCTGGGATTCCACTGAATGGCTTGCACAGTTTTTCAACAGGGTCGATGCAGAAAAGAAAGCGTCCAAGGACTGGCAACGAAGCACGACCATTCCGATTTGGAAGAAGAAAGGCAATCCAGCGGATTGTTCGAATTACCGTCCAATACGTTTACTGTCTCACACCATGAAAGTGTTTGAGCGCATTATCGATCTTCGAAACCGTGAAATCGTCGAGATCACGAGCAATCAGTGCGGCTTTGTTACCAACTAAGGCACGACGGACGCTCTCCACGCTGCACGACTACTGGTTGAGAAACACCGCGATAAACAGAAACCTCTCCATCTTGCTTTTCTCGATTTAGAGAAGGCGTTTGACCGAGTTCCGCATGAAGTAATTTGGATTGCATTAAAGGCAGTGGTCGCGATGAAAAACGTAATCTAAAAAAACTATAAAGATCAGCTTAGATAGAAAACAGCTGAAAAAGTATGAAGGTAGCACGGTGAAAAACGGGCTATAATTAGAGTTTTTAGGGCCCAAAGAAGCCAGTTCGTGCACACGTGCACAGCGCAGCAAAAAAAGATCGCGGTATCATGCTGAGCAGTCAAAAATCATCGACGTTCAGAGGAAGAAATAAATTCCAATTTACGTAATGAAAAGAGTTGACCAATGAAAGCAAGCACTTCAGTCAATGCTTTTGACTAGATGAGTCCGAAGGATAATGTTCATTGATTGAAATTTCATTTCAAGCCAGCTGATGTTCTTGATATCAGAGGTCATCGCTGCCGATGATGTGGAGTGGGCTCGTCCACCATCAAAAGACAAGAAAGTTCAGGCTTCAAATTAGGGCAAAAACAGCGGGTTTTTCGCGATTTTTTTCATAGGTCTTTCTACTCTAAGCCCAGAAAATAGTTTAGAGAAGAAAAGAAGACAATCATATTTTATCGCGACCACTGCCTTTAAAGGCAGTGTTCACGATGAATATGACATTCGAGTTTGACCCAAAAAAGGGGTTGTTTGGTCGTGAGCTATCGAATAGTGAAATAAACAGCGAAGAAATAGGTTCAAGAAAAGCTAAAATTACGATTTCTAACTCACGTTCAACTTCAGGGCTCGGACGAGTTTTTGCGCGCTTCGCCAGTTTCGGACGATATGATTCTCTTCTTTTTCTCTCTACACCCTTTTCTGGGTTTAGAGTAGTAGGACCTACGAAAATTTTTTAAAAAAACTGCTGTTTCGGGCCAAATTTGAAGCCTGAACATTCTTGTCTTTTGATGGCGGACGAGCCCACTTCACATCACATCATCGATGATCTCTAATATCAAAAACATCAGCTGGCTTGAAATTTAAGTTCAATCCATAAACATTGCTCATCTAGTCAAAAAGATTGACAGAAGTGCTTGCTTTCATTGTTCAACTGTTTTTATTAGGTAAATTTGCATTTATTTCTTCCTCTGAATGTCGACGATTTTTGACTGCTCGGCATGAGACTGCGATCTTTTTGAGCGGCGCTGTGCACGTCTGCACAAACTGGTTTCTTTGGGCCCTAGAAACTCTGATTCTAACCCGTTTTTCCAGGCGCTACCTTCATAGATTTTCAGCTGTTTTCGATCTGAGCTGATTTTTCTAGTTTTTTTTGATAACGTTTTTTATCGTGACCACTGCCTTTAATGGCAGCAGACACGCTCGAAAAAGTTGTTGAGATAACTACGCTACTGGGGTCATATAGCCCTTAGTAGAACGCTCACGTCGTTGGAAGCGTTGAAAACGAGTGAAAACTACTAATACTGAGTCGAAAATTTTTGTCAGCCACGCCCATGAGCTTCCAACCCCGCCCCTCAATATACGAATACGGTTTCTTCGGATGGTTTTTGAAGCTTCCAACGAGGTGAGCGTTCTAGTATAGGCTGTAAGAATCTATCGGCTTTGCTATCTCAACCGTTTTGTTGTTAATATTGGCTATTTCACCCGCGCGAGCAAACTCGTCCAATTTTACCCCATAACGAAAACAGCCGATATTCCTGTATTTATTTGCATGCAGTTTTCGTCGGTTTTTTGGTTAGTTTCCCATACTACCAGCTTCAAATCTTCGAGTTATGACATAAAATCGATACCATTTTTGAGCATGTCTGCTTAAGTTGAAGGACAAAGAATTTGTATGATGAGGCAATGAGGCAAATGATAATTCTGCCACAGAGGTACGAGGGGCTCCCAGCGGAGAAGCGAACGGCGCGTCAGGTCATTTTTACTCTAACGGCACAGCCGCGCGTTATGACTTTCAGCTCTGAGGAGCTGTACAGGGTTCAAGCCAGCAGTTATCCCACAATCAGTGTCAAAATATGTGCACTTGGGAAGGGAAAGTTTGCTCCGACCGCATCTACGTACTCCTTGCACAGACATATCGAGCCTATGATAGAGTAATGGAGCTTCTATTGCCTGGAAAAAGTAAGGTTAGAGTAACATTTGTCATCTCACCGCGCTCATAATCTGCATTTCTTGGGCTTCTATACTTTTTGCTCTTGTCAACAAAAAGGTTTTGAAAATTCGATGAAAGAAGCATAGATCACTCAAAAATGTATTTCAAAAAGTTCAATCTTGTGAAAAATTCCGTAAAGTGTGCGCTTAAAACCCTTCGTTGCTTTTTTTTAAACTTTCTGTTTTCTGTCTTCTGCCCATTTTTGGAGATTTTGTTTTGTTTTCTGTCAAACTAGATTTTCAGTTTTCTGTGCTGCAACCCCTTTGCCTCACACTTTCCCGCCATGCGGTCCCAAAACTTGATTGTGGTGTGCCCACTCCACCCACTTTTCTGTGGCTACCGAGAAAGTTGGCGGGGCGAGCGCACCATATTCAAAGTATCGGGCCGGATATTGCTATTGGTTGCTCGTTTTAAGGCGGCACGGTGTCCCAGAGGAGCTCATAGACTGGGTCAAGGTTCTCTACACTGATCCAAGTAGTCGGGTCCAAGCTGCTGCTGGAGCTTCGGCCGAATTTCCCATCTGCGTTGGCGTACACCCATGATCTGCTTTGTCTCCCCTTCTATACATATATATCGTGATAGATACTATCACAAGAGACCTGCATAGACCAGCGCAATGGACGCTTTTGTATGCGGATGATGTGATGCTCGCAGCTGAAGATAAATTGGATCTCGAGCGACAGGTGCAAAACTGCAGTGACCGATTTTCTCAATTCAGGATTCGCCTTAAAGGCAGTGGTCGCGCTCAAATATGCTCGTCTTCTTTTCCTCTCTGAACCCTTTTCTGGGTATAGAGTAGTAGAACCTATGAGAAAAAACCGCGAAAAAAACGCTGTTCTAGGCCAAATTTGAAGCCTGAACTTCCTTGTCTTTTGATGGTGGACGAGCCCACCCCACATCATCGGCATCGATGATCTCTACTATCAAGAACTTCAGCTGGCTTGAAATTGAATTTCGATCAATGAACCTTCGGATTTGTGTACACATCTAGTCAAAAGCATTGACTGAAATGCTTGCTTTCATTGTTCAACTGTTTTATTAGGTAAATTTGCATTTATTTCTTGCTCAGAGTGTCGATAATTTTCGACTGCTTGGTATGAGACTGTGATCTTTCTGTGCGCGTGTGCACGAACTGGAAGTTTAGGGTTTTAATAACTTCAATTCTAGCCCATTTTTCACCGCGCTACCTTCATAGTTTTTGAGCTGTTTTTGATCTGAGCTGATTTTTGTGGTTTTTTGGATAACGTTTTTCATCGTGACCACTGCCTTTAACGTTAGGAAGACTGAGTATCTGGCTACGGATAGAAGTGGGCGTGCCTCCATCAAGATTGATGGTATCGAGCTCCCTCGCGCTGACGTCTTCAAGTACCTTGGTTCGATGATTACATCTGACGGCAGTCTTGATAGTGAGGTCAACACTAGGGTCAGCGCTGCGTGGTTGAAATGGCGGTCAGCGACAGGAGTGCTATGCGACCGGAAGATGCCCGTTCGCCTAAAGTCGAAGATTTACCGAACTGTGGTCCGGCCTGTTGCGCTGTATGCAGCAGAGTGCTGGCCTGTTACCAAGGAAGCAGAGTGAAGGCTCGGTGTAATGGGGACGAAGATGCTACGTTGGACAGCGGGTGTCACCCGCTTGGACCACGTCACGAACGACGACATCAGGAAGCGTTTTTGTGTTGCTCCGATTGCCGAGAAGCTGCGTGAATCTCGATTGCGATGGTATGGGCACGTTTTTCGCGCTGGAAGTGATACCGTATGCAAGACTGAGCTTAACCTTGACGTGCCTGGAAGGAGACCCAAAGGACGGTCAAGGCAGAGGTGGGTTGACACGCTGCACACCGATTTGAGAATAGCCGGCGTGCACCCTGATCAGGCTCATGAAAGGGAAAAATGGCGCCAGCGCATAAGAAAAGCGAACCCCGCATTGGAGCGGGACAAACGCTGAAGAAGAGGAAGAAGAAGAAGGTGGTTTCGAAATCTACGAATTCTGCGTCGAATGATATATCGGGTTCCTAACTTTGCTCGCTCCATAAGCCAGCCAGGTCGGTGGAGTCGAGCCCGCTGCTGGCTCCAGCAGAACTGTGCGTCACTCATTTAAAGGCAGTGTTCACGATGATTTTCGTTCCCGAGTTTTTCACATAAAACAATGAGTTGGCCTCCAAGTGTTACCCAAATTACGAAGAAACGGCGAGAAACGCATTAAAACGTCGTATTTCAGTGACATTATTCTATAACGTGGATTAGTTGTCCGGTTGGATGAACATGTTCATGGTGGTTGTCACCTGTATAAAATGGGGCTAATCAGAAATGGAGGAATATTTTAGGCAAAACGGTATTAGTTATGGTCCGAAGGAAAGCACGGAGCAATAGAGAGTAGATAATTGCAGAGGACGGGTCTGGAAAAGATTTCATTGTCACTACAAACACTCCCTGTGATACTTAAAGGTACTGTTCGCGATAGAAATCGCTTTTCTGTTTTTTTTGCCTGTCTTGAAACCGGTCCCATTCTGATTCCAATGATGCTTCTGGAATCGTACAAGACCTTCTGGGAATAGAGTTATGGTCCCTCAGAAGTTGAGCTGTTGAAGCATGGTGGACGAGTTTTTCGAGGCTTGTAACTTCCATCTTTTGCAGCCGATGTATGCGAGCTGACCTGAGTAAAGAGAGAAGTTGAGAATGAAGGGAAGAACGGGGCTTTTGATCGGAAACCATCGCTCAACTCACGATTTCGAGTGTTCCTTTGTTCACGTCGAGGGGCGGAAAAAGGCGGGACCTGCCCACAGCGGCGGGGTTTTCCCACTTTTCTAAGCGGTTTTGCGGCTCCTGGGTAGCTTTTCATCCTGTTTTTTCGACGATGTTCTGATTCTAAGAGCCACGAGAAGCGTTTGTCATGGAAAATTCGAGGATGAAGTTTATCGCGAACAGTGCCTTTAAAAGGCTGACTGATACTTAAAGGCATCGTCCACGATGACTTCCGAATTTGGGTTTATGCGTTCATTCGGACTAGTGGGCCATGACAATGTCACTCAGAAAGTTTGGAGTTACAAAACCGTCTCTGATTGAAGATTCGCTTACCTCAAATTGGCTTCCTGGGTTTGGGGGGCCGGCCTTGGGGTCGATCCGTTGTTACAAGGAACAAAGCTCCTGGGTTGCTGACGGCGGGCGTGCCTTGACGCGTCGTAGGGCGCAATACACACGCCAGTCAATTTCGAATTCGGCATCGATCGAAAGCAGCCGGCAGCACTGGACGCAGCAGGTGGGTAGCCCATTTTAATTCAGTTGAAGTCGTAGTTGAGCGGCATCCTCGGTGAATTGCTTCCAACGCTGCGCCAAGGAACGAAGCGTAAAACTGTTCCTTGCATTCTCTGCGCAACTATCCCAAGTTGATGCCGGCGCGAAATTCAAATTTGCTATGAACTTTCTAAAAATGGGTTTTTCTCAAAAAGTTGACGTTTTTGAGGGGGCGTTTTGCTACCGTTAGTCACTATAGGGATAGTACAATACGAAAACATCAAAAACCCAAATATGGTTTTCATCGTGTACGATGCCTTTAAGGATTTTGGGTACTTCCGGTGCGTTTTTCTCAATTTCTTCGTCATTTTAGTTCTACCCGGAGGCTAATTAGTCAATATTGAGAATAATCTCAAAATTGGAGATTATCGTGAACACTGCCTTTAATCCATAGAGGCGAGAGCACCCTATGGAGATAACTATGGAGCTCGGCTCCACCGATCTGGCTGGCTTATGGGGCCCACAAAGTTAGAAACCCGATATATCATTCGACGCAGAATTTTACGCAAATTTCAAAACCAACCTTAACCGGAACCCTATCTTCAACGGTTAAAGAGTTATAGGCGAAAATCAGGTGTTTCGTAAAACGAATTAGGCTGAAGGATCGAGAAAATATTTTTCCAAACTGGAAACATTGGTCGACGCAGCATTCCATAAAAATTCAAAAAACTACCTTCACCAAGGGTCTATCTCTGAGCACAACAAAAGTTATGAACGAAAAAACGATAAGTTCAGGCAAAAAAAAATGCACTTTATAAACTGAAATCGGCTGGAAGATGGTGAACGTATTTTCGAAACTCAAACGCTTTTCGATGCAGAATTTTATGGGGATTCCGAAAGCAACTTCAGGAAATGGCTGCCTTCCGTTGTAAATAAGTTATAAACGAAAAACTGATTGCTCTTGTGAAAGAAACGTTATTTCATAAATTGAAATCGGCTGAGAAATTGGAAACGTATTTTTCATAAATTGAAAAAATTATTCGACGCAAAATTTCATGAAGATTTTGGAAACAGCTCTGTTCAAAGATCCATCTCAAAGGGCAAAAATTTGATGAGCGAAGAACAGGTAGTTTTTCGAAAATCGCTTGGTAAAGTTTTCCGAAAAATTTTTACTCCAAGACTGCCCAAAAGAAATTTCTGAAAATTTTTACTCCAAGACAGCCCAAAGGAAATTTCTGAAATTTTTTACTCCAAGACAGCCCAAAGGAAATTTTTCATGACCTAGGCAGATCATTTCATTAAGAATAGTGAGCTTCTGAAGGAGGTCATCTAACGGAAAAAAATTTAAAAATAAAAATACATTGAATGCAAGAAAAAGAGGATTAAGAAAACGTCAAAGCTTGAAGTTGCAAATCTATAGGGAACCTTCACCATTCCCCACTCAGGTATCCCAAACAACCCTCACCTCTCGGACCGTTGTCTCCACCCCAACGAACCTATGACACCAACCCGGGGTTTTCCTTCCCTTCCGAAATCGTTGCGGCGCGGAGAAATAGGGGTGGCCAAATGACCGCGGTAACAACCTTTGGTGGTGCTAAACACAGATTTGGAATCCGTCTACGGAGTTACGGAAGGTTGCGGCACAGTGCCGTGGTTTGCCGACGTTTTAGATTTGGCCGTGCTATCTCGCCGGGGCCACTTGGCCACTGCATAGGGCCACAGCAATTTCTCCGCACCGCAACGCTCTTGGCAGGGTAGGGAACCTGAAGTTATAATTGCGCGGCGGCACGGAAAAATGGGCGCGCCCTAGTGAGATGGCAATAGGTACTCCCCCCCCCCCTTCTAGTGACAACACCGATTTGGCTGAAGCTTCGCCAAGAGGTTTTTTAGCTGTGGATTAAGAATCTCTTATCCTTTTCGCGATTCGCGGGGGCGGTAACGACTGTCGTGGACGAGTAGCTGCTTCCTGCCCTGGTGATAAGCCCTTCTGAGCTTTTTGTTTTCAAAAATATACACACGCACCGGTGCAAGACGCGGCCGCACGCCAACACGCGACTCGGCCAGTGCACCGAGCACCAACTGGGGCTACCAGCGATTGAACATGGCCTCCAGCGTCCAGGCGGAGCCAAGTACCGCAAAATTGGGCAATTGAACCGACGGCAGCGCATTCATCCGAGTTCTTGCTCAGAACCGCGTCGTATGCCTCCCTTGGAAACTAACGTCTTGAGCGTTGAGCATCTTTTTGCGGGCGCGCTTTGCCCGTGATGGGCACGCTCTCGTTTCAAGAGGGCAAGCACTCGCCTATCGCGTGTCTCCGGGAAAGTGGGAAGATCGGAGTGAGCGTCGAGCTCCTTTTTATCTGAGAAGGTTTAGGGTTAGGTTCTTTGCCATTCGGCTACTATGACCCGCTTTAATCTTTCAGAAAGCGGACAACGGCTTTGTGACAAGCCTACCAAAGAACCTCTCCAGGCGAAATTTCAGTTATATCGGAGACTTTCCGTGATCTTTCGAAGCACAAGTGCACCTTTAATTTATGTTCAACACCTCGAATAAGCTCCTTAGGTTAAGTTAGAACGAATTTATCCGGAATTCGTTTGTTCGGAATAAAAAATGAACGAATTTATTTGAAATTCGTTCGTTCCATATAGAAAATGAACGAATTTATTCGAAATTCGTTCGGTCGGAATGAAAAATGAACGAATTTATTTGAAATTTGTTCGTTCAAAATAAAAAACGAACGAATTTATTCGAAATTTGTTCGTTCTAAATAAAAAATGAACGAATTTATTCGAAATTTGTTCGTTCGAAATAAAAAATGAACGAATTTATTTGAAATTCGTTCGTTCAAAATAAAAAACGAACGAATTTATTCGAAATTTGTTCGTTCGAAATACAAAATGAACGAATTTATTTGAAATTCGTTTGTTCGAAATAAAAAATGAACGAATTGATTTGATATTCGTTTGTTCGAAATAAAAAATGAACGAATTTATTCGAAATTTGTTCGTTCTAAATAAAAAATGAACGAATTTATTCGAAATTCGTTTGTTCGAAATAAAAAATGAACGAATTTATTTGATATTCGTTTGTTCGAAATAAAAAATGAACGAATTGATTTGATATTCGTTTGTTCGAAATAAAAAATGAACGAATTTATTCGAAATTTGTTCGTTCTAAATAAAAAATGAACGAATTTATTCGAAATTCGTTCGTTCGAAATAAAAAATGAACGAATTGATTTGATATTCGTTTGTTCGAAATAAAAAATGAACGAATTTATTTGATATTCGTTTGTTCGAAATAAAAAATGAACGAATTGATTTGATATTCGTTTGTTCGAAATAAAAAATGAACGAATTTATTCGAAATTTGTTCGTTCTAAATAAAAAATGAACGAATTTATTCGAAATTCGTTCGTTCGAAATAAAAAATGAACGAATTGATTTGATATTCGTTTGTTCGAAATAAAAAATGAACGAATTTATTCGAAATTTGTTCGTTCTAAATAAAAAATGAACGAATTTATTCGAAATTCGTTTGTTCGAAATAAAAAATGAACGAATTTATTCGAAATTCGTTTGTTCGAAATAAAAAATGAACGAATTTATTTGAAATTCGTTTGTTCGAAATAAAAAATGAACGAATTGATTTGATATTCGTTTGTTCGAAATAAAAAATGAACGAATTTATTCGAAATTTGTTCGTTCTAAATAAAAAATGAACGAATTTATTCGAAATTCGATCGTTCGAAATAAAAAATGAACGAATTTATTTGAAATTCGTTTGTTCGAAATACAAAATGAACGAATTTATTCGAAATTTGTTCGTTCGAAATAAAAAATGAACGAATTTATTCGAAATTCGTTCGTTCGAAATAAAAAATGAACGAATTTATTCGAAATTTGTTCGTTCTAAATAAAAAATGAACGAATTTATTCGAAATTCGATCGTTCGAAATAAAAAATGAACGAATTTATTTGAAATTCGTTTGTTCGAAATAAAAAATGAACGAATTTATTTGAAATTCGTTTGTTCGAAATAAAAAATGAACGAATTTATTCGAAATTCGTTCGTTCGAAATAAAAAATGAACGAATTTATTCGAAATTCGTTCGTTCGAAATAAAAAATGAACGAATTTATTCGAAATTTGTTCGTTCGAAATAAAAAATGAACGAATTTATTTGAAATTCGTTTGTTCGAAATAAAAAATGAACGAATTTATTCGAAATTCGTTCGTTCGAAATAAAAAATGAACGAATTTATTCGAAATTCGTTCGTTCGAAATAAAAAATGAACGAATTTATTTGAAATTCGTTCGTTCGAAATAAAAAATGAACGAATTTATTTGAAATTCGTTTGTTCGAAATAAAAAATGAACGAATTTATTTGAAATTCGTTCGTTCGAATTAAAAAATGAACGAATTTATTTGAAATTCGTTCGTTTGAAATAAAAAATGAACGAATTTATTTGAAATTCGTTTGTTCGAAATAAAAAATGAACGAATTTATTTGAAATTCGTTCGTTCAGAAATAAAATGAACGAATTTATACGAAATTCGTTCGTTCGAAATAAAAAAATGAACGAATTTATTCGAAATTCGTTCGTTCGAAATAAAAAATGAACGAATTTATTTGAAATTCGTTCGTTCGAAATAAAAAATGAACGAATTTATTTGAAATTCGTTCGTTCGAAATAAAAAAATGAACGAATTTATTCGAAATTCGTTCGTTCGAAATAAAAAATGAACGAATTTATTTGAAATTCGTTCGTTCGAAATAAAAAATGAACGAATTTATACGAAATTCGTTCGTTCGAAATGAAAAATGAACGAATTTATTCGAAATTCGTTTGTTCGAAATAAAAAATGAACGAATTTATTTGAAATTCGTTCGTTCGAAATAAAAAATGAACGAATTTATTTGAAATTCGTTCGTTCGAAATAAAAAATGAACGAATTTATTTGAAATTCGTTCGTTCGAAATAAAAAATGAACGAATTTATACGAAATTCGTTCGTTCGAAATAAAAAATGAACGAATTTATTTGAAATTCGTTCGTTCGAAATAAAAAATGAACGAATTTATTTGAAAATCGTTTGTTCGAAATACAAAATGAACGAATTTATTTGAAATTCGTTTGTTCGAAATAAAAAATGAACGAATTTATTCGAAATTCGTTCGTTCGAAATAAAAAATGAACGAATTTATTCGAAATTTGTTTGTCCGAAATAAAAAATGAACGAATTTATTCGAAATTCGTTCGTTCGAAATAAAAAATGAACGAATTTATTTGAAATTCTTTCGTTCGAAATGAAAAATGAACGAATTTATTTGAAATTCGTTCGTTCGAAATAAAAAATGAACGAATTTATTCGAAATTCGTTCGTTCGAAATAAAAAATGAACGAATTTATTTGAAATTCGTTCGTTCGAAATAAAAAATGAACGAATTTATTCGAAATTCGTTCGTTCGAAATAAAAAATGAACGAATTTATTTGAAATTCGTTCGTTCGAAATAAAAAATGAACGAATTTATTTGAAATTCGTTCGTTCGAAAAAAAAAAAGAACGAATTTATTTGAAATTCGTTCGTTCGAAAACATAAATATGAACGAATTTATACGAAATTCGTTCGTTCGAAATAAAAAATGAACGAATTTATTCGAAATTCGTTCGTTCGAAATAAAAAATGAACGAATTTATTTGAAATTCGTTCGTTCGAAATAAAAAATGAACGAATTTATTTGAAATTCGTTCGTTCGAAATAAAAAATGAACGAATTTATTTGAAATTCGTTTGTTCGAAATAAAAAATGAACGAATTTATTCGAAATTCGTTCGTTCGAAATAAAAAATGAACGAATTTATTCGAAATTCGTTCGTTCGAAATAAAATGAACGAATTTATTCGAAATTCGTTCGTTCGAAATAAAAAATGAACGAATTTATTTTCGAAATTCGTTCGTTCGAAATAAAAAATGAACGAATTTATTTGAAATTCGTTCGTTCGAAATAAAAATGAACGAATTTATTCGAAATTTGTTCGTTCGAAATAAAAATTGAACGAATTTATTCGAAATTTGTTCGTTCGAAATAAAAAATGAACGAATTTATTTGAAATTCGTTTGTTCGAAATAAAAAATGAACGAATTTATTTGAAATTCGTTCGTTCGAAATAAAAAATGAACGAATTTATTCGAAATTCGTTCGTTCGAAATAAAAAATGAACGAATTTATTTGAAATTCGTTCGTTCGAAATAAAAAATGAACGAATTTATTTGAAATTCGTTCGTTCGAAATAAAAAATGAACGAATTTATTCGAAATTCGTTCGTTCGAAATAAAAAATGAACGAATTTATTCGAAATTCGTTCGTTCGAAATAAAAAATGAACGAATTTATTTGAAATTCGTTCGTTCGAAATAAAAAATGAACGAATTTATTTGAAATTCGTTTGTTCGAAATAAAAAATGAACGAATTTATTTGAAATTCGTTCGTTCGAAATAAAAAATGAACGAATTTATTTGAAATTCGTTCGTTCGAAATAAAAAATGAACGAATTTATTCGAAATTCGTTCGTTCGAAATAAAAATGAACGAATTTATACGAAATTCGTTCGTTCGAAATAAAAAATGAACGAATTTATTTGAAATTCGTTCGTTCGAAATAAAAAATGAACGAATTTATACGAAATTCGTTCGTTCGAAATAAAAAATGAACGAATTTATACGAAATTCGTTCGTTCGAAATAAAAAATGAACGAATTTATTTGAAATTCGTTCGTTCGAAATAAAAAATGAACGAATTTATTTGAAATTCGTTCGTTCGAAATAAAAAATGAACGAATTTATTTGAAATTCGTTCGTTCGAAATAAAAAATGAACGAATTTATACGAAATTCGTTCGTTCGAAATAAAAAATGAACGAATTTATACGAAATTCGTTCGTTCGAAATAAAAAATGAACGAATTTATTTGAAATTCGTTCGTTCGAAATAAAAAATGAACGAATTTATTTGAAATTCGTTCGTTCGAAATAAAAAATGAACGAATTTATTCGAAATTCGTTCGTTCGAAATAAAAAATGAACGAATTTATTCGAAATTCGTTCGTTCGAAATAAAAAATGAACGAATTTATTCGAAATTCGTTCGTTCGAAATAAAAATGAACGAATTTATACGAAATTCGTTCGTTCGAAATAAAAAATGAACGAATTTATTTGAAATTCGTTTGTTCGAAATGAAAAATGAACGAATTTATTCGAAATTCGTTCGTTCGGAATAAAAATGAACAAATTTATTTGAAATTCGTTCGTTCGAAATAAAAAATGAACGAATTTATTTGAAATTCGTTCGTTCGAAATAAAAAATGAACGAATTTATTCGAAATTCGTTCGTTCGAAATAAAAAATGAACGAATTTATTTGAAATTCGTTTGTTCGAAATAAAAAATGAACGAATTTATTCGAAATTCGTTCGTTCGAAATAAAAAATGAACGAATTTATTTGAAATTCGTTCGTTCGAAATAAAAAATGAACGAATTTATTTGAAATTCGTTCGTTCGAAATAAAAAATGAACGAATTTATTCGAAATTCGTTCGTTCGAAATAAAAAATGAACGAATTTATTCGAAATTCGTTCGTTCGAAATAAAAAATGAACGAATTTATTTGAAATTCGTTTGTTCGAAATAAAAAATGAACGAATTTATTCGAAATTCGTTCGTTCGAAATAAAAAATGAACGAATTTATTTGAAATTCGTTTGTTCGAAATAAAAAATGAACGAATTTATTCGAAATTCGTTCGTTCGAAATAAAAAATGAACGAATTTCTTCGAAATTCGTTCGTTCGAAATAAAAAATGAACGAATTTATTTGAAATTCGTTCGTTCGAAATAAAAAATGAACGAATTTATTTGAAATTCGTTCGTTCGAAATAAAAAATGAACGAATTTATTTGAAACTCGTTCGTTCGAAATAAAAAATGAACGAATTTATTTGAAATTCGTTCGTTCGAAATAAAAAATGAACGAATTTATTTGAAATTCGTTCGTTCTAAATAAAAAATGAACGAATTTATACGAAACTCGTTCGTTCGAAATAAAAAATGAACGAATTTATTTGAAATTCGTTCGTTCGAAATAGAAAATGAACGAATTTATACGAAGTTCGTTCGTTCGAAATAAAAAATGAACGAATTTATTTGAAATTCGTTTGTTCGAAATAAAAAATGAACGAATTTATTTGAAATTCGTTCGTTCGAATTAAAAAATGAACGAATTTATTTGAAATTCGTTCGTTCGAATTAAAAAATGAACGAATTTATTTGAAATTCGTTCGTTTGAAATAAAAAATGAACGAATTTATTTGAAATTCGTTCGTTCGAAATAAAAAATGAACGAATTTATTTGAAATTCGTTCGTTCGAAATAAAAAATGAACGAATTTATACGAAATTCGTTCGTTCGAAATAAAAAATGAACGAATTTATTTGAAATTCGTTCGTTCGAAATAAAAAATGAACGAATTTATTTGAAATTCGTTCGTTCGAAATAAAAAATGAACGAATTTATTTGAAATTCGTTTGTTTGAAATAAAAAGTGGACGAATTTATTCGAAATTCGTTCGTTCGAAATAAAAAATGAACGATTTTTTCTGAAATTCGTTTGTTCGAAATAAAAAATGAACGAATTTATTTGAAATTCGTTCGTTCGAAATAAAAAATGAACGAATTTATTCGAAATTCGTTCGTTCGAAATAAAAAATGAACGAATTTATTCGAAATTCGTTCGTTCGAAATAAAAAATGAACGAATTTCTTCGAAATTCGTTCGTTCGAAATAAAAAATGAACGAATTTATTTGAAATTCGTTCGTTCGAAATAAAAAATGAACGAATTTATTTGAAATTCGTTTGTTCGAAATAAAAAATGAACGAATTTATTCGAAATTCGTTCGTTCGAAATAAAAAATGAACGAATTTATTTGAAATTCGTTCGTTCGAAATAAAAAATGAACGAATTTATTTGAAATTCGTTTGTTCGAAATGAAAAATGAACGAATTTATTCGAAATTCGTTCGTTCGGAATAAAAATGAACGAATTTATTTGAAATTCGTTTGTTCGAAAAATAATGAACGAATTTATTCGAAATTTGTTCGTTCGAAATAAAAAATGAACGAATTTATTTGAAATTCGTTCGTTCGAAATAAAATGAACGAATTTATTCGAAATTCGTTCGTTCGAAATAAAAAATGAACGAATTTATTTGAAATTCGTTCGTTCGAAATAAAAAATGAACGAATTTATTTGAAATTCGTTCGTTCGAAATAAAAAATGAACGAATTTATTTGAAATTCGTTCGTTCGAAATAAAAAATGAACGAATTTATTTGAAACTCGTTCGTTCGAAATAAAAAATGAACGAATTTATACGAAATTCGTTCGTTCGAAATAAGAAATGAACGAATTATTTTGAAATTCGTTCGTTCTAAATAAAAAATGAACGAATTTATTTGAAATTCGTTCGTTCGAAATAAAAAATGAACGAATTTATTTGAAATTCGTTCGTTCGAAATAAAAATGAACGAATTTATTTGAAATTCGTTTCGTTCGAAATAAAAAATGAACGAATTTATTCGAAATTCGTTCGTTCGAAATAAAATGAACGAATTTATTCGAAATTCGTTCGTTCGAAATAAAAAATGAACGAATTTATTCGAAATTCGTTCGTTCGAAATAAAAAATGAACGAATTTATTTGAAATTCGTTTGTTCGAAATAAAAAATGAACGAATTTATTCGAAATTCGTTCGTTCGAAATAAAAAATGAACGAATTTATTTGAAATTCGTTTGTTCGAAATAAAAAATGAACGAATTTATTTGAAATTCGTTTGTTCGAAATAAAAAATGAACGAATTTATTTGAAATTCGTTTGTTCGAAATAAAAAATGAACGAATTTATTCGAAATTCGTTCGTTCGAAATAAAAAATGAACGAATTTATTCGAAATTCGTTCGTTCGAAATAAAAAATGAACGAATTTATTCGAAATTCGTTCGTTCGAAATAAAAAATGAACGAATTTATTTGAAATTCGTTCGTTCGAAATAAAAAATGAACGAATTTATTTGAAATTCGTTTGTTGGAAATAAAAAATGAACGAATTTATTTGAAATTCGTTTGTTCGAAATAAAAAATGAACGAATTTATTTGAAATTCTTTCGTTCGAAATAAAAAACAAACGAATTTCTTCGAAATTCGTTCGTTCGAAATAAAAAATGAACGAATTTATTTGAAATTCGTTCGTTCGAAATAAAAAATGAACGAATTTATTTGAAATTCGTTTGTTCGAAATAAAAAATGAACGAATTTATTCGAAATTCGTTCGTTCGAAATAAAAAATGAACGAATTTATTTGAAATTCGTTTGTTCGAAATAAAAAATGAACGAATTTATTTGAAATTCGTTTGTTCGAAATAAAAAATGAACGAATTTATTTGAAATTCGTTTGTTCGAAATAAAAAATGAACGAATTTATTTGAAATTCGTTTGTTCGAAATAAAAAATGAACGAATTTATTCGAAATTCGTTCGTTCGAAATAAAATATGAACGAATTTATTCGAAATTTGTTCGTTCGAAATAAAAAATGAACGAATTTATTTGAAATTCGTTTGTTGGAAATAAAAATGAACGAATTTATTTGAAATTCGTTTGTTCGAAATAAAAAATGAACAGAATTTGAAATTCGTTTCGTTCGAAATAAAATGAACGAATTGAAATTCGTTTGTTCGAAATAAAAATGAACGAATTTATTTGAAATTCGTTTGTTCGAAAATAAAAATGAACGAATTTATTCGAAATTCGTTCGTTCGAAATAAAAATGAACGAATTTATTTGAAATTCGTTCGTTCGAAATAAAAAATGAACGAATTTATTTGAAATTCGTTTGTTCGAAATAAAAAATGAACGAATTTATTTGAAATTCGTTCGTTCGAAATAAAAATGAACGAATTTATTTGAAATTCGTTTGTTCGTTCGAAATAAAAAATGAACGAATTTATTTGAAATTCGTTCGTTCGAAATAAAAATGAACGAATTTATTTGAAATTCGTTCGTTCGAAATAAAAATGAACGAATTTA
>JAPDOI010001991.1:0-112031 GCA_029168955.1 Aplectana chamaeleonis
TGTGAACAGGCACCGGGTGTCGAATACTCTTCATCGCGAAAGGTTCTAACGTCTCAGCATGCACATTGGTCCCTCTTACTTTCAAAGACTTCTTGGTACAGGAAACAGAAAGCAAAGCCATTCATCTAAGAGCTTTGAGGCGCGAAACCATTTCCCCGACGTCAGGTTCGATTCGTTGTCCGCAGTCTCCCGAAACACACGAACAGGCAAACTTATCTTTTCTCAGAAATTGCTCTAAACAGTTTTGCTTCGCTATTTGAGTGTTGTGTAGGGACTTTTCCCTATTAACCTCTTCTTAAAGTACCTACCAACCCAAAAACATTGAAAACAATAATACGGTTTCCTAATCAGGAACACTGCCTTCAAAATGCACTCTAAACCGTTTTTTGTGTACTCTAACATATTCCAAGCAGAGCAGGATGGGTTGTCGACAAGAGCCAGGTTACCCCTTGAAGTAGTAACTCCTTAACACTCTCATGTGTTAATCATTCCGGAAGTTGTTTAATACCGCTTCCTACACTAATACCCCACAACTCAATCGATTAAAAGAGGCTAACATGTATTCTGAGCCTTTTCAACCTGAAACAGCTTATTCGTGAAGAAACTCATTCATTCCGAGCTGTTTAGTTGATTTGGTCAACAATGGGGGTGTGTATACAAGTCTGTTGGTACCTGCTCGTTGGTGCCCCTGCTTCTACTGAACCCAGCAGACGTTTGAGTGTACTCAGGGAACGTTCGAGCGATATAGCGTGCACAACTACATATATCGCGAAAGTATCCCACAAAGTGCATAAAGGTGTCGCCATCCGGATCACTAAGGCCTCTGATCCACAACACCTTAGGATCCGTACCTAGGGAGTTCATGGAGTCTTTGGCCACAAGCCACAATTTCGCCACCCTGAATTGCCGGTCATTGTCGAGTGATATCCAACAATCTGCGCTGTCCAATCTTCCAAGCTATTCCCATGCACCGTTTGCTGCTTTGCAGGAAACTCTCTTCAAGGATAGACCCGTATTCAACGTCGGAGAGTACACCATCTACTGCGGTAACGCTGACGATAGGGGAGTGGGAGGCTGTGCAGTAGCTGTAAGGAAGTACTACAGTGGTATGATCGAGGAATTCGGCTCAACGTCGTGTAGGAATGCATTTGTGCGACTGCGGGATCACAGAGGATCTAATCTGTGGATAGTGAGTGCTCATGCGCCCACCAAAACCGCCGAGGACAATTCGAAGGATGCGTTTTATGAGGAATTCAATACGCTACTGGCCAGTATACCTTGTCAACATGCTGTTGTCGTGGGGATTGACGTAAATGCGAAGATGGGACCTGATCAGGATTCCGAAGTACTCGGTAAGTGGTTTCTACCCAGTACGGAGCAAACATCGGACAGTGGCTACCTGCCTTGACCTCGAAAGCTTCTGTGAACGCAGTGGTCTGACCATTGCATCTGACATTCAAGAGGAATCATCGCCGCCATCAGCTTACGTGTCAGGACCTACCCAGCTATCTCCAGAAGAGCAGCGGAAGCGAGAAAAGAGATGACCACCCTTTGGAAACTCACAGCTCAGACTATATGTTTTGACGAGAGGAATATTCCAGTATCGGACATTCGAAGATCTAGAGCTGTGTGGGATGTCGCGTTCGATTCGGATCACCGTCCTGTTCTGTTGAACTTCACTGCGAGGAAACATAAGAGGAAGCGAGGGGCTCAGCCTCCCCAGAGGATTGACATGACAAGTCTCAGAGATGACGAATGCAAAAAGAAATTCAGACAGCGCGTTTCTAATCATATTGGAGTACGGAATAAGAAAAAACTTTGCGACGCGGACTCTTTCCCCAAGTGCATCCAGGACGCTTCGAAAGGACACTCCCGGTTGTACAGCCTAAGAAGAAGTTCGCCTACGTCTCGGAAGAAACAGCATCTACCTACAACAGAGTATGTGCTCTCCGAACTGCAGGAAACTTCGTGGAGGAGAAGCTTCTGAGGAGGAAGCTTCAAAGTGACCGCGAACGAGAATGGACGTGTAGAGCTAAGGAGTTTGAGAAGGCTTGGGAGGAGAAGAATCCGAGGAAAGCCTACACGTTGCTGCGACAATATAGCGGGAAGTTGAAGAGATGTTCTCCTGTCTTGAACACTACCAATGGAGTTGCAGTTGGTGATGCGACGCTGCCAATATGGAAGGATTACTTGAGTTCACTACTGAGTCGTCCAGCGCCATCATTACCTGCAGGCTCCCGCATGTTCAGAGAGCACCTTACGATGTCAGTGAGGAACCGCCGATTGGGAGGCTGAAGTTTTCGAATTGTGTCCGGAAAATGAAGAATGAGAAAGGCAAAGGTGGAGATGACAACATCACTTCTGAAATGCTGAAAGCTCTTCACTCCGTCTGGGATTACATTGAAATGACCAACACCATCCATGCCATATGGATGAGCGAAAAGGATACTGCCGATTCGTGGAGAAATGCGATCATCGTACCTCTTCTACAAAGAAGCTATCCTTAACGGATCCTAAGAACTACAGAGGAATCTCTCTACTTCGTGTCATGTATGCAAAAGGTTTTAAAACGAATATCATTCTCGAGCGACTTATCAAACATCTGAAGGAACGACCAGAGGTGAGCAAGCCGGTTTTCGACCTGGAAGATCGACCACATCGACCAAGTGTTCGTCGTGAGAAGAGTAATTGAATCTATTGGCAGCGGTATTCAGAAGCCATTACAGCTTGCTTTTTTGGACTTTGAACCGCCGCGTTCAGAAGCTCTCTTCTCATCGTGATCGATTGCTCAATGCTTCTTTGAGCAGATGGAGTCCCGGAAAAGTATGTTCAGGCAATCGAGGACATGAACAAAGGAAAAACAGCAGCAGTTCGTACACCTGTCGGATTTACGTCAGCTTTCAGAGGTGAAAACAGGAGTAAGGCAAGGAGCCGTTGCAGGACCTTTTTCTTTTCAACTTCGCCGTTCATGACATCATGCGTAGAGATTGCAGAACAGCTTCCTGCGGACGTGATCCTAACACCATCAGGACGCTCCCTTGTCCACGACCTGGAGTACGCCGACGACATCGTGTTGTTCGCTGCTGAAAACAACGCAAGACTGTAAAGGATTTTGAACCTCGTTTCGAAGTACGCAGTATGGACTTCGTCTTCTGTCCGGGACAAAGGTGCAAGCAGATATGGGTCTTTCCAGAGGCCTTCAATTGGAGTTTGTGGACGGACAACGTATCCCGAACTGGAGGACGAGAGTTTCTATTATTCGGCAGGCTGTTTGCTGAAGAACGATTGTAGCTATGCAGCGGATATTCGACAACGATGTGAGAAAGCTACGTCTGCATTTAATTCTCTAACCAAGTGTTTGTGGTCTACCCCATCGCGAAGGAAGTCAAGTTGCGCGTCTATCTATCCGCTATTCGCCCTATCATGATGTACGGATCGGAGACGTGGGCAGCACCGAAGACGCAGATGGAAAGGTTGGATCGCACGGAGAGGAAGCTTTTTAATCGTTTGCTTGGATATTTCTGGCCGCGTATAGGTCACAGCGAAGATCTTTTAAAATGATATCGACGCAGTACATCAACGCTTGACACGAGGGAGGTGCGACAACGGAAGGTCGTTTTCGTTTCGTTCGGGCATATTTCAAGAAGACCTTGGATCGTCTTGTTCAACAGGGCTGTGAGTTATAACGTTAACGTGTTAACGCATTAACGGGTTAACACGGTTTTTTTTGGGAAAATTATCGGTTAACGCTTAACGAAAAAGTTCTGAAATCACGTTAATTTCGGGTTCGTTTAATGCGGTGGAATTACAGCCTCGATTGATATGCTTCAGTGGTAAATTTCAAAACTGGGGCCGTGCACGTCGAAACATTTTTGCTGTGAAATATATCACAGACCTCGATGTTTCCCAATCCATTGTTTATCTCCCTCACAAGTGAAGTATACAAAGCGTAGGTCGGATCTGCCAAAATGACTAGTGTGATTAGTATCTCTTGTGACTCAATAGTGAAACTGCGCAGTTCCCCGCCCCGAGCTGCAGGTTCCAAGAAGTTGCAAGCTTAAGAAGCTCATTTTTTGTGCTTTTTGTACCTTGCAAAAAGCGCGTGAGTCTTCGGAAAATTCGGAAACGGACCTCATAAATGTGTTCGGCGCCCAAAACTACCACCCTGAGCAAAGTTTGGGTGAAGGCACATTTTCCATACTTTGTCCAGACTGATAGCGTTTTGGACTTGTACCGATTTTCGGCTGGGCGTTTATTTCTACCAATTGAGGGCTCTGGAAGCGTTTTAGAAAAATTGTCCAGATTTGACTTAAAATTGTCCCAGGGAGGTTTTTCGGGGCGCTGATCACGAATCTGTGGTTAATTAGTCGATTTTCCAAAGTTTTCGGCTAATTTTGTTTGGAGCTTCCCAACCGGGGAAAATTTCGAAGGAAAAACGCCACTTTAGAGATTTCCGGTTTTCTACGATAGATATGTCTCAAATTCATTCTCTGAGAGTTATTTGGAGTGCTAAACACAAATCTGGAGTTCATTTATCGATCTTTTGCAGATTACGGTAGATTACCGTGGGTATACGGTAGTTTGGTCAAAATCTCAGATTTTACTCAAAATTCGTATACGGGGGTTTTTTGGGGTGGAGAATACGAATTTAACGTCCGTTTGTCGATTTTCAAAATACTAAGGTGGGTTTTGACCCCTAAATGACATGTTACTTACCGTAACCTACAGTGAACCTCAGAATTTCGACAAACGGACTCCAGATTCGTGTTCGCCACCCTAGATTACTTCTACATACAACTTTTGAGCTGAATCCGAGAAAATTTTTTGAAACTCCAAAAAAATGCCTGATGGGTACCCTTGCCTTTTCGCCAGGCTTAAAAAATGCTCATAACTTTTTTGAACCTGCGGCTCGCGGCGGGATACTGCGCATTTTTACGATTTAGTCAGCAGAGATACTAACCATACTAGTCGTTTTGGCAGATCCGACCTACGTTTTTTATACTTCCCTTGTCAGTTATTTCTTCTCAGTATCGAGAAATTCCATTTTGTATTCCAAAGGGGAAATCTGAGGTCTAATCTACCTCACTGCAGTCAAGTAAGGTACCAAGCAAGGGTTGGAAGCGGGGATTGAAGGTCGGGTTGCAAGATTCGGTGGACCGCACTGCAGACTAAACCGAGAAATGGAATATTAGGTTGATGCAAAAGTTTTCGGACTTTTCACAACTTTGAATAAAAAAATCATTCCAAAAACAAACAAGGCTCACCCAACAAATTAATTTTCATCTCAATCAAGGATCCTTTGCTACCGCTTGGGCAGATCATGAGTTCCCAACGCGTAGAACTCTGGCTCTTTTGTCGGGGGGGTCGAAGTATTCTTTCAAGGTCATTTTGACTTTGTCATCGTTGGTGAACTGCTTTCCGTTCAGGAAATGCGATTCGGGCTAAATGGAGGGTGAGGAAGAACATCCTGGCCCTGGTCAAGCAGTTTCTGTTAGGTTATCCGAGATATGTACGTGTGGCCGAGCATTGTCTTCAAGAGGGCGAACAGTGCTCAACAGAAACTGCTGAACCTAGGCTGGGAAGTGCTCCCTCACCCTCCATATAGCCCATATCTTGTTCCTTCCGACTACCATCTGTTCCGCTCGATACGGCACTTCCTGGATGGAAATCAGTTCACTAACGATGACGAAGTCGAAATGGCCTTAGAAGAATACTTTGACTCGAAACAGCCACACGCGTCGGGAATTCATGATTTGCTCACTTAGTGGCGAAGGATCCTTGAATGTGATGAAAATTATCATGTTGGGTGAGCTTTGTTTCTCTTTGAATAGTAAAAAAAAGGTTTTTTATTCAAAGTCGTGAAAGGTCCGGGTACTTTTGCATCAACCGAATAGAATCTGTGTCAAGTGTGCACATATACAAAACCAATCCGAAGTGCGTCTTATAGAGCATTTGAGCGAGGTGTCAAGGTTATTATTCTACGTATGTCAGAGAGTGTAACACACCCTGCTGCCAAGACGTTTCAGACACCCCTTCTGGAGTCCTATCCACTTTCCACGGCATCCTTTTTGACAATTTTCCAGGTTGCAGTGAATCCTCCACTTGTGCTTATCACTCTTTACGCAGTGCACTCTGCACATGAAGCGCTACTTAGTTTCTGCCACGCGGCGCACGCCCTCTTAAAGGCAGTGTTCACGATAAATCTCGTTCTCGAGGTCTCGGTGTGAAACACTGAGTTGGCAGGTGCTGTAGAGGATAGGGTCGAAGAAAGCAACGAGAACTGGCCAGCAATCAATGAAAACGGCTATGAAATCTCTCCCGATGCGCCTACCTATCCCGGTCCGCCCCCCAAACGGGCGAGCTTGTGGCGTCGCACACGTTTCGATGGCAAATTGCCAAGCAACTCTGCCGCAGTTAGCATTATCGATTTGCGCAGATTTCGGGATTAGCGCGCGCTTGCCGAAATCAGCAGGGCCCATGATTCTCGTCCACGCACTGAATTTAGAAACCATTATTTTGACTTATTCTGGACGCTTTTCTTCCCTGTTTCTTCCCTATTAGTTACCTCACGACCGAACAATTCCACTCTTGGGTCGAACTCGAGTGCGATATTCATCGTGAACACTGCCTTTAACGCCCACCCACTTTCCATGACGTCCTGCTGACGCCATTTGAAGGTCAAATTATTCTTTCTGGGACCTCTGATGATTTATCGATTTTTGCCGTGGTCAGGTAATGTTTTTGAACTTTTTAACGAAATCCAAAAATAACGTCTTAACGCATTAGTGGGTTAACGCGGTTTTTTTTAAATTAACGATTAACGCTTAACGAAAAAACAAACTTTCTTTAACGCACACCCCTGTTGTTTAACACGCTCTAAGAATGCTTCCATATCCAGTCTGGAAACGGCCGCCTGAACGTAGACGAAAGTTTTGGACAGATGTGGTGAAGGTATTGAAAGGCAATTCAGACATTTTTTTGCTCGAAGTGGAATAGCGACCAATGGATGGATTGTGTTCAACTTGTGGCTGAGGACTGTGACAAATGGACACGGCTGACTACTACGACGGCACACCTCGGTGAAGATGCGGAATAGCAGAGTCAGGCGAATGCCAACCGATCAAGTCAAGACTAATTCAAAGGTCACCAATAATCACGCTTCTCTCGAAATTTTTTTTATCAGTCCCTGATACGACCCCCTATCGGCAGAATGTATGTACGTCTCCCTTTTCTGTCTCAGAGCGTTTTCCGACACCCACCTTCCGCT
Source organism: Aplectana chamaeleonis (assembly GCA_029168955.1). Classification (NCBI taxonomy): domain Eukaryota; kingdom Metazoa; phylum Nematoda; class Chromadorea; order Rhabditida; family Cosmocercidae; genus Aplectana; species Aplectana chamaeleonis. Next base: position 7,268 of record JAPDOI010001991.1, read on the forward strand.
ATTCGCTACTGGTACTGAAACCTGTACCTCATACAAAAACAGTAGATGCCCAGAGTTTCGGAGGCACCTAGCATAATTTTGTCGCGAGAATTACCGTAAACGAATTTTAACCCCAGTTGGTGTACTTCCCGCTACATCACCAGCATAGACAACGGATCATCTTGCTTCCGAAGCGTGAAAAAACGGTAGATTCTCTTCTTAATTGATCCACACTGTCCTGATCCGCATTAGAAAGGCGATCCCAGCTGCGATCAACCGCATTGCCGTTTCTCACCCTCGGCCTACAACATCCCCGCGGTCAGAAACATCCTTGGCAGGGTCTTGCAGAGAGCGTATCGTAGTCATCCTGCACGACCAGCCATAGAATGTCGATTTATCACTGGGTATGATGACTGCTCAGAAGTTTCGACCCTAGTTACATGTTTTCCTCAGTAACATACATTGAAGGGCACGCAAACCGCCGGTCAGCAAGGGATAAAAAATTTTTCTGCGGTTTTTCCTGACGATGCTGTCACAGTAAGCTCTTGACCTATCATAATCTGTAAGAAACTGAACATCCACAATTTTTCGTGAACACTGCCTTTAAGTAGGTTAGTTGTGCCCTTCATTGTATGTTACTGACGAAGACATGTAACTAGGGTTGAAACTTCTGAGTAGACTAACGAGGAGCGAACGCCCTCCCTGCGTTCAGCGTAGCCAGCGCAGGTTGAGATTGCTGCTCAACACAGGCTGTCGATAAACCTGTAAATTCTCTCTGCAATTACGGCGAGAATTGTCAGGTTAAGAGAGAGCGAGAAAAAAAGACATTCCACCTTGCACCTTTGACGCAAAAGTTTGTGGGTTTCAACCTACGTCGCCGAAACCCGCAAATTCTCGCCTCAGTGAAGGAGAGGGCTCAACAGGCCGCTCCTTTGGAGACATCCTGCCACCCATCGGCGGAGTATGTACCTCCATTACATGCTTTTCAATCAATCCACAGAAAAACAAAATTGACATTAAAAGTGGTTTTCCCAAAATTTTGCCCTGTATTGCCATAACTTCCCCTAAGCAATCCCTGGGAATCATAGTGATTTTCAATCTGTGCAATGTTCTGGCTCGGTCACTGTGATGAATGAACAGTGAGAATGACAGGCGAACAGGAAAGGCTGTGAAAAATCAGACGCAACTACCGATCCAGGACATGAATCTCTTAGAATTTAAAACACCTATTACCTCCAATGTATTCAAGGGAAGGCAGTGGAGGTTACGAGAAGTCAGAGATAGAAGAGAATACCCCCCAAGTCCCAAGTCAAAGAACCATGTAAAATAGCGACAACAGCAGTGCACGCTTACAGATGCACCAGAGATGTGCGGAATTTTCTGTTTGTTGGCCAACTAGGTTTCTCAGTTTCCTATTTGATGTTGCTTGAAAATATGGGTCTAAATCGAAAAAACCTGTAATCATACTCGCCAATACCAGGTCTTAGTAATTAGAAGACCATTACGGCGTCGAACAGCAGTGGGTAAGTTGTATTGCACGATGACGAGATAGTTTACATATGCAGGTACGGCGATGGTCGCGAAAATGTTCGCACTGATTGTGAGCCCCTCATTGTCTCAAAAGACCTAAATTGCTTGCATTGCTATTTCCTTTACAAATTCTGTATGTCAAGTAACGTCGGCATGAATTCTAGTGACACTTTGCGTTTCCCATTGAAGGTTGGCGCAAACTCGGTGCACCTGTGTTATAGCATATGACACCGAGTTTGCACCAACCTTCAAAACGGAACGCAAAGTATCATTAGGATCCATGCCGATTGTAGTTACTCCGGTGCTATGCACCCGTTTTCAAGAGCACTCCCTCCATAGATGCTCGCAATTTTATCACTCAGGCCACAGTTTTGAGACCCGTCGAGCAAACTCACAGTCCAACCTCAGGATCGTTTTCTGGTTCTGCTGCTTGCTTTGGGGAGTATTTCGCGCCAATCACAATGATGTCCCCATACTCGCTCAGAATCCATACGAACGGAGTTATCGCCCTCAAAGATCCGGATATGGAACGGTGGTAATTTCGAGAACGAGTTGTCTCGCATCTGTTTTTTTTACCATCGCACCTGAGCAGTCCAGGATATGACGCTAGACTGATAACGAATGGAATAACATGGATTTCGCTCACATTTCGTTGCGTGTTTCGTTCCTACTGAGGTCGAAAACCAGCAAATGGGCAGAGGGAATGGGTGCTAGATTTTCCCGATTGTTCTGAAGAGTTGAGTTTCCTCGTTTGGCAGAGTTGCTGCACACAGCGACCGGACTATAATATCGAACTTTACCCGCGAGCTTGGACTGGGTCTTTGACTTGAGGAAATAATCTCATTCAAAATGTTTTCCCTGTATACAAAAACGTTGTCCGCCCAAGTGCTGCGAGTGGCTATAGCACAGTGGTAGAAATCCCCACTGTAGCCGTGCACGGTCGAGTACTCGACCCCTGCCAAAGGGTAACCACTGCTGATCCATCATCGCTGGATTGGTGGACTGACCTGAGCTTCAAGTTTCCCCCAGATGTCTTTCAATTGCATTGTGATCTGAGAGCCATTGAAATTAAGATAAGCAAGTCCAAAATTCTGAAGGACGAACACAAGTTCAAAAAAATCACCCTTTTAAAAAGAAGGAAAGTTGTATTAAAGTGGATGTGTTCATGTAGTACTATAAATGGGTATCAGAACTCTTCGATTCGCTGATTCCCGTTTCCTACTTCCTGGCCATAATTGCCTTTCTCTTTTCTGACGAAAATGATTCTTTCAATTTTCCGTTTCCAATTTCCCGAACATTTTTTTAAATGCCCAACAAACCTATTTAGCACACAAGGAAGCGCACTATCTCTGACTTGCTTCTCACCGTGAGACGAATGTGGCTGAGCTAACAAAGCAAGCCAATAGATCTGTGAGCTGCGAAGGCAAAAAGTGGCGCTTATCCTTTGCTACCAAAGTAGGAAATGCGGAACTCCCATGTTTTTCATCGTTAAACATCACAAATCTCAATGATTTCACCGACACTTACAGCTGTGTTCTCACCATTTTTGTTCGCAACACCTTAGGTTGTGTTCCCGGAAGTTGTTGAAGTTTATCAGTCGAACAACGGAACAACGTGAAGCGCAAGCGACGTATGCACACGCAGCATACAAGTATGCACAAAGGTTTCAAACTAGTTTCAGCAACCATTTCACAATTACATGATCGCTTTCCAGTAAAAACCACTGCTCATGACCGCAGGTCAAAAAGTGGAGGCGGTCCATCCGTGCCGATGTTGACAAGAACAAGGAGGATTTAAGGGAGTGCAAGCTGAATAATGAAACAATCTTCAAAACCCTTTTCAGGCAGCGTTTAGCTAATTATGTTGACGATATTTCGCTTCTTAGAGCTATCACCATTGGTAAAAAAAGTTCAAGATCGAAGTTTATCATGAAAAGTGATCCTTTGGGATCGATGAGTATATGACGATTAATATCGATGAGCGGTGTGCGATTTTTTTCTGTACTCTTAAAATTACGTATCTTTGGCTATTCAAATAAATTCTGTTGTTCTAGCGCCTCACATATTCTGTCTTATAATGTAAGGAGAAAAGTATAAATAGACTATGTGCTCGCCACTACGATAATTTCCCTTTGAACTTTTTTCGTCCATGAGAGTTGTCGTGTAATTTCCCTAAAAAGGCTGGGTCATTTGCTTCCTCAAATGAATGCTCGCAGTGAAGTTCAACAGAACAGGACGGGGATCCGGATAAGAATCGACTTCCTACACAGCTCTAGACCTTCAATTATATTACTGCTCTTAACCATTAGATAACTTATGTTTCCAAACCTAAGCCCTTGTTCTTATTCAAATCGTTATTCGCGTGGACGGTTTGCCGATGATTCATCGAAATCGGGCGGTCAGTTATTTAGTTCTTCAGTTCAACAAGCACTCTAATTGTAACAGCAAAACAAAGAACCGCACAACAAGATTTTTAGAGGAATCGTTAGTTGGGAGAGGGCGGGCAATAACTTTGTCATCACCACTTTTTTCAAAAACTTCAGATTTGAAATATTATGTGCCACGAAATCAAAACTAATTTCCATATTTAAAAATTGCAAACCTAAAACCTATGTTTGTTATGTGTGAAGTGAGGTTTTTGATGTCCTATAACATAGTTAAAAATCATCAAGTTTCGCTACACCCAGGTCGAAATATGTATAAAAACAGTATCCGCGAAAAGGCCATGTCAATAGATTTATGACCGCTACTGTATGGGTATGTCAAGTGCATCAAATGCGAACGGTTTCGTCGACGTCTATAAAGATTCACAACTCTTGAAATGCCATGGCGGATGCGAATAATTGGATATCGAATGAAATGAAAACAAACGCTTGTCGAAGGAGATGTGATGGATAACAATATAGAATGAGGGCCTCTGTTGACATTTTTGCCTAGTTTGCAACGGTTTCTGATTTGTTTTCCAAGATTCATGAGAGAAAAGCTTTGAAAGCAGTGGTCGCGATGCAATATGGTCGTCAACTTTCCTCCACTAAAACCTTCTCTGAATTTGTCGTAGTAAATCCTATACGGAAAGCCGCGGAAAAAGCGCCATTCTAGGTGGAACTCATCAATTCGACTTTCAGGCTTTTTGAAGGTTTACGAACCCACTCAATATGATCGACATCAATGATTCGCAGTGTCAAGACCATCAGCTGGCTCGAAATCGGGATTGAAGCAATTACTAAAAAAACCATCGGTCCGTTTTTTGAGGATATTTTCATTCCCTAGAGTTACTCAATATGACATTGCGCTTGTGTTCTCCATTGAATAGTTTTACTATTTAATTTCGGCTTCACTTCTGGCTTGGCACGTCGATGAAATTTGGCTGTACTCAGCACGCACTCAGATTTTTTTGGGCGGAGTTGTGCATCGGTGGACGGATTAGAGCCCTAATAACCCTGAATCTAGCGCTCTTTTCAGCGAGGGGCCTTCACAGTTTTCAATTGTTTTCGTAAAAACTTTGTTGTGGTTTTCAGAGCAACAAAGCTTCCTAATCAAATACCGACCACTGCCTTCAGAAAACAAACCTGTTAAGTATTATAGGTTGCACTGCGCTGAAATGTTGTTATTGTAGTGCTAAATGATTCCCTAGGATTCATTACTAGTGGTACAGATCGATAATTGTCATAATGTAGGCAGTAATCTGTGTTGTTACTCTTTTGAAGTTTCTCGTAGCATAGTTCTGAGAACGCTGTGTTGAGACTCTTTCCAAAACCCGCGCTGTGTGCGACGCTGGTCTTGGGCAGGTCAACCACTGTCCGTTAATGGCATCTGCGAATGGTATGACTGCAAGACCCAGTGAGTGTAGGAAGTTTCCCCGTAGAAGCTCAGTCCTTACTTGTCAAGAGCAGTTCAAGATGAAATTCCCAGGAGCGGATTTTTGAAATTTTGTTCTAACAGACCTTTACTTAAAGGGTGATTTTTAAACGTGCCGCGAACTTTTTAAAGACTGTCTTCTGTCAGTCATCAGATTAGCCGTAAGGCGGTAGCGGATGGGCCGCAAAGTGCTTGTTCACCGTGCACGGGCAGTCAACGAAACGACGCTGCCGACTGCCCGCGACCAATCTATTGGCCTTCCGCGGGAAGGTTTACGGGACGTCGGCTACTGGTACCGCGGGAAGTGTGCTGTCTCTATCTGAGACTATCTCATCGCAAACATCTCAGATAGAAACATAACACTTCCCGCGGTACCACTATCCGACGTCCCGTAACCCCTACCGCGGAAGGCCAATAGATCGGTCGCGGGCAGTCAGCAGCGCCGTTTCGTTGACTGCCCGTACACGGCGAACAAGCACTCTGCATGACAGAAGACAGTCCAAAATCAGTTCGCGGCACATTCAAAAATCACCCTTCAAGTTAAGGTGTGTTAGAACAAAATTTCAAAAATCCGCTTCAGGGGATTTCATCTGGAACTGTTATTGACAAGTAAGGCGTGAGCTTATACGGGAAAGCTTCCTACACTCACTGGGTCTTGCAGTCATACCATTCGCAGATGCCATTAACGGGCAGTGGTTCACCTGCCCAGGGCTAGCGTCCCACACAGCGCGGGTTTTGGAAAGAGTCTCAACACAGCGTTCTCTCCTCAGCAATCGTTCATTGGCTCCACTCTAGTGGATGGTGTTATGATGATATTAAAGTGGGAATCGATGGGTGAGTGTTCGATGACCCCCAGGAATAGCCGACTGCCGGCCGATACTCCGCGGGAAGACGGGAAAACCTCTCTCTCCGCGGGAAGTGGGGCGCTGTGCCACGCCCACAAAATTGGAGCCGCGCGAAGTCGACTAGCCCGACTTGGTCGGCGGAAAGTGGGCTGTTTTTATCTGAGATGTTCACAATTTATTGGCCCCACCCTCACCCCTCTTTAAGGCTAGGTACAGCACTCACTGGTATATCTGGTCGGTTTGGAGAGGGGACTCCTCAATAAACAATCTATACTACCAGTCGGCGTGGTTTAGCGGCCGAGCAGAGGTCGGGGAAGAGGGCCAGTCAACCGCCCCCAAAGTCACAGTACTCCCTCAGACATGAATTTTGCGATTTTTATTTGATTGTGTAGTAGATCATTCTGGCATAACACGTGCCAAGTGCTGGATCTCAATTCGTCCAAATAAGCGATATATAAACGATCACCACAGGCCCGACCTCCGCTCACCACCACGAGCCACACCCCCTACCAGATTTCCGAATTCGGTAGCGGCTAGATGGATGGATCAATTCTAACAAGTCTTCGTTCTTCAATCCATTGCCAGGCTGTCTCCTTATCATGACCAGATCTCGCACAACGATTGCGAATGAAGAGAAATACAGGTCTGAGACAACTCGTCCAACAATTTTTTGTCCTCAAAAGTTCGTGGAGCGATCGACGTGTGTACTGCTGCACGCTGTAGCGTTGGAGATACATAATATGTGCCCGTATGAGGTTGGAGGCCCATGAGGCCGTTGTGCGTTGCACGCGGCCGTCGCATTTGCCGCTCTCGGACGAGTGCTCGAACGGCTGCCACCCCCCCCTTCTCCTCCCTCGGCTGCAGAGCTTATGCATCGACGCATTTTTTGCTGCCAGCCGGTGCCGGCCCCGCTCGTAGTCAATAGCTGTGAGGAAAGGCTCGTTTCGTATGCTTGCCCTAGAGCGTCACACGCGATGGCCGCCTGCAGAGCACGCCGGCCGCATGGGCCGCCATTCTCATTCGGACGAACTTTACGTGTCCCTCAAACCGAGGTGTTATACGTGCATGCCGGTCGCTACCTGCGTGGCGAGGATCAGGGATGTGCGTAATAGAAGTTTTGTAATTCGTTAGTCGTTAGTCTTTCAACCGGCCTAAACCCTCGTTAGTCGTTAATCGTTAGTCGCTAAAAATCTAGGCTTCGAAAATAAGCACAGTTGAGGCAGAAAAACCCATGATGAATAAAAAATGGAGGAAGGCCCGAAAAGTTAAAGAGAAGGGATGTTTTCACAACATTCATAGCCATCCATTAAACACACAAAACATGCATCGTTAGAAAACCCAGTTCGAAATGTTAACTAACATATACGTAATTGAAATATGAATAAAACCTTATGTTCAGTTAAAATTTTGAGATATCTATGTGCATTTTCCTCTATAAGTGCGCCTAACTAGTTGCTTAAATATATACATTTGCGGTGGGCTTTTATAAAACTATGTGTTGATAGTTGTGGGTATGGGACACAGTATTGATAATCCGTTTTCCAGATCCCCTAAATGCCTCAGAGATTTACAAGAGATTTCCAAAAGTGGGAATCTCCATAGCTTTGCGTAGATAAAAGGGGTACACGAATGGCAATTTTCAGGATGTCAAAAAACGTTGTCTCGGATTGGGCTAAAAACTTGTTTCTAGGAGTTGTTTTGTGTGCTGATTACGAATCTGAGGCCCATTTGTTCAATATTCGTAAAAAAATTCCATCTAGTTTGGTCCGAAGCTTTGAAATGAGGGAAATTTCGCTGGAAGAACGCCACTTTTGACGATTTCGAGAATTTTACTATCAAATCGCCTCAAAAGTTTTACATAGAGGGTATTCGGCCTGCCTAAGGCCATTGCTATACCAAAAATGTGCGACCGCGACAGGGGCGGTCAACTATAACGAATCGTGCCGGGACCAGGCCCACACAGTAGAAAAATGTTGTCGCAAGGACAGTTTGTAGCACCTGTCGCGGTCGCTGGCTCGAAAGGGGATGTTATGCCTGAAATGTGGAAACCGTGGTGTAATCGGTCGCAGCGCACTGCGACGGGTGTCAGCGACAGCGACCCAGCCAAATCCGGCATCGTGCCGGGTGTTTCTTGATCCTGAGCGACAGCGACGACTGGCCCTCGGCGACAGCGACGTAGCAGTGCTCTGCGACCGCAACAGGCCTGTCGTGCGGTATAACAATGGCCTAACACGAATCTGCAACCCGTTTATCGATTTTCGGTAGATAACGGTCGATTACGGTGGGTATACGGTAGCTCGGTCAAAATCTTAGATTTTTTTTATTTGGAACGCTGAACATGAATTTGAGTCCATTTTTCGGTTTTCGAAATTTTATGGTGAGTAACGCCCGTTAAAAGGCATTTAGCCTACCGTAACCTACCGTAACCCTTAGGCGAGGAATGAACCAGGTTCATGTTCAGCGCCCAAACCAACCCTTATATGCAAGTCTTGAGCCGAATCTTAGAAAATTTTTCTCAATACCTTGAAAAATCGCTGATGAAAATTCACTTACTTTTTTTAGAAGTAATGAAAATGCCATTTTTTGGAAGTCCCACAGACATTTAGGGAATTTCAAACACGGATTATAAATGTACTGTCACAGACCGTGGACTATACCAAGGCATTCGATTCGGTTGAAGTCCCGGCTATTCCTAACGCTCTTGTCCACGCTGGTGGTGAAGCCCAGTACATCAAAACACTGGAAGCGTGTATTAACTGAAGCAACACCATTATTCAACTTTTCGAGACGAAACTGAAGGTGTCGATTGGAAGGGGTGTCAGACAGGGAGATACCATCTCGCGGAAGCTGCTCACGACCGCGTTGCAAGACGTGATGCGCCTCATGGACTGGTATTGCAAGAATATCCTTATATACGGGTGCAGACTATCTAACATGCACTTCGCTGACGACATTGTGCTGCTGGGCTCATCTTCCGAAAAAGTCGAAGGAACGCTTAACGAACTGGACGCTGCAGGCGAAGCGATCGGCCTGATAATGAATCTGAGAAAACTCAGTGATGCGCAACCAATGGTGCGACGACAGCCCCATTCGTCTCTCTGGCATTCCCCTACCCACTACGGGCAGCTACGTCTATCTCGGAAGAGAGGTGAACATGCAAAACGACTTGTCTACGGATATCGGACGGAGACGACGGGCTGCCTGGTCTGCACTTGGATCGATAGTGGAAGTGACAGACAAATTGCGGGATGTGAAGACAAGAGCACGTTTGTTTGACACCACGGTGCTACCTGCGTAGTGCTATGGAACCGAGACATGGGCGGAAACGAAGGCGACCACACAGGCCATAAGGACAGCTCACAAGGCCTTGGAACGCAGACTACTGAAGACTAATCGTCGTCCACACCGAGCTGGTGGCCTACGCAGTGCTGATCTTCGGAAGCAGTCGCAGTTAATATATCCTCTCCTGTTTATGGCCCAGTCCAAACACCGATGGGCAGGACACGTGCTGCGCCGCATGGATGACCGATGGAGCCTCCGTACAACAGTTTGGTTACCACGTGATTGCCGTAAACCGGCCTCTGTGATCAGGCCCTCGTCCTCCCAACTCGATGGAACTCTGCCATTCTCAGGCAGAGGGGAGTCAAGACGTTCACGCTCGTGCAGCGAGGGCTCTCTTTTAGAAAACCACCATCACTGGATGTCCCTTGCTCGAGATCGGTCGAGCTGGTTGAGATGTGGTCCGCACCAGGGCTGTGCGTAATTACGAATTACGGTTTACGATTCACGAATTACGGGCGTTTTTGGCAAATTTTGACGATTTACGATTTACGAAATTTGGGATCAAAATCGTAACAGATCTGTGTGGCTAAATCGTAATAAAACGTGACGTGAAACGCGGTTAAATGAGCACATTCGCGAAATCTGCGGTCTAGTACGAATATAATTTTAACACTCTCAATACAGACACAAGTGCAACATTTTTTGAATTCCTAACACACTCCGAGTATTTGATGTTACTCTTTCCCATTTGGAATTTTACAGTGGTGAACCTGTACACTTGCATGCCAGCCGATCCGGTCGAAGTCAGTAAGTAGGTCATTCATGCAGAGAACTGTAATCCACTACTCAACTATACAAGTTTAGCTTGGTGTGTGTGACAATCTGTGTAAATACTATGTGATAATGTGTGTGTGTGTGTGTGTGTGTGTGTATCAATATGTGTGTGTGTGCACGTGTGTGTGTGCTTGCCGATTGTGTGTGTATGTATGTGTGTGTGTGTGTGTGTGTGTGTGTGTGTGTGTGTGTGTGTGTGTGTGTGTGTGTGTGTGGATAGAACGGAAAGAGAGGTCGGTCGGTTTGTTTTCAGAAATGAAGGAATTCAGTTTGTTGTTATGATGCGTGATGGCGTATACTGATAACACGATATTATCGTTTCCTATATCAGTTTCCCTCTGTAAACGTTGCTGAGCGCCTTCAGGCCCCGGAGCCCAGTTGGATGAGTTGGATAGACCGGCGTCTCCAGCCAGATCGATACACACAGAATGCATTGGAAAAATGGGATGCAAAAATCCTCACTGGAGTATCCCCGCACCCCCAACACCCCCAACTTTTGCCGGTCGATACCAGCTATGGTTTCTGAACAACTTTGATGAGAGTGAAGCTGAGAAAATCTCAACTCAGTGTATATCTTCGCACTCCCTTTTAACACTCCCGCACTCTTGTGCGGCGACCACTTTTGGTCGATACGTGCATGTTTAAAATGATGGAGTGAAGTTGAAAATCACTCGGTGTATCCAAACATAGTCTGATATCCATGCAATACGTGGATGACTGCTGGATGAAGAAATATCTCCGGGGTGGGCGGGCTCTATGATAAAACATTGCGTATCACTAGAAAGCTAACGCTCTACTCAGAGCTGCCTCCATTACCTTCACCATATTCTCCTTCACTATTTCTCTACCTGAGGTCACAGGTGCAATCCTGTTGGCCACGTAATCATCGTCATATCTAGTTGGATGCACTGGAGTGAGTGATTTTCTCAACCTCACTCCATCATTTTAAAACATACGTATCGACCGGGTGGGTGTCATGGAAGTGTTGCCCCGTTGGTGCAGGGGATCCAGCGAATGCAAATACGCACCCAACTCTGACCGAAGCCTCATGGGCGGCTGCATGATGCAGTAGGAGTCGCTGGGAAGGTGCAACAGGACGGGACTTCGTTTGGAGTGCGCCTTAAGGGGCTGAAACAAGTAGCGCGGCGACCCACCCGATCAGTGCGATAATCGCAGAGGGTATTGTGTGGGACCAACTGGGAGTGCGCTGAGCGGCATAGTGCGTGTTGAAGCTAACTGCCGGTGCGCCGAACGCCTGGGAAAAGTGCGCTGGACCCAGCTGGAGTCGCGCCGAGCTCTGAAAAAGTGTACTGGACCCAACACAAGGAGTGTGCCGAGCGCATGAAGTGAAGTATTGTACCCAAATGGGAGTGCGTGCCGAGCGTAGTAAAAGTCATGTTGGACCCATTTGGCAGGAGTGCGCCGGAGTGCCGAAAAAGCGTGATGGACTTAACTGGAGTGCGCCGACGCGGGAAAGAGGTAGTATGTGGGATCGGATTGAGTTTCGACGAACTATAATAACTAAGTTCTCATTTGACATGTTTTATGCGTCAAAATACACTTCTAAGCTACATATACGAAAACGTATTGGGTATACACACTGTTGTTGATAACACGAGCTTCAGGTATGACCAATCGCTCCACTCCCATTCTCACTCAAACTGACCCCAAACGCATTATTTGGTTCCAGCCTTTCCTTGCCCCCAAACTTAAACCAGCTCAGTAGCTTCATGCTGTAGCTATTTGCTTCCATGGAATGCTCTTTGCCCCATAATGAACTTTGGGGCAGACGCAAACTTTGATGGAGCTGAAGTCTATATCGGACCAAAATTTCTGGCCCGCAGTTGCAGACCGACGTTGTTGCAGCATGCACTGCAAAACAGAGTCATGCTGTGACCGCTGGGTCCTGACGCGATTGATATTCGTCTCTGCCCCACACTATCTTCTGGCTCTCTGCCAAACTTCTAAAGCCAAATCAACGAAATTGCCTGATTGATTTGAAAAGCTATTTCGATAACATGTGTGGTGTGGGGGTCAAATCTTGCCAAGTCTTCAATCTATCAGTTTTCACACCGGACCCCCAAAGAGCACAGCGCCCCATCCCGATGAAGCTGGATTGGATATCATACTACCTACTGCCTGCTTCGATCAAACTACTCTTATACTCTGATCCGTCGCTGACGTTTCCACAAGAACGCCGAGCCCAAAAGCAAGGAATTGTAAAAACTAAGCTCAATGTAACAAAGGCGCTGGGAGGTAAGCATCATGAGAATGTAGTAAGGAAACTATTGTGACCACGTATGAGGCTATACTGCAGCCCGCCCTAGAGTATGCGGCTTCCCAGTTTGGCAGCACTTGTTATCGGACTCATCCTGGACTAAGGTGCAGAGTGTACAAAACGCTGCTCTTCGGATCGCCACCGGATGTGCTAGGAGTTCGCCATGATCGAGCATTTATAACGCCGAGACACGGGTGCTGCAGTAGCGAGAGCACCGCTTCGGTCAGCTCAAGGTCAGCAGCTGTATATTAACATCGTCAAACAGCCCGCCGTCCACCCATCTTGCAGAGTACTTGAGCCTATAAGAGAGAGAGAGGCATCAGAAAACCTTTTTGCCGATGCTCCAGATAAAATCGATCTGCAGAGATGGTACGATTCACAAAAAGAACACCTCCGTCTGTTGCAAAGCGAGGAGCACAACCAGGTTCGTTATCGAGGGTATATGGAAAGAGCGGCTGTTAATCTAATTCTGGGTACTGTGCCGCATCAAGTTTCTGAGTCTGAGTCTCAGCTTGGCTGGGCGTGCCAGATGCACTCTAGGCTTCGTTGCAGGCTATGGGCCTCGACGTTCCTGAAGTCCACTACCGTGAACAGGATTGACAAGTAGCACTCCTGGCGTTTGCCCGGACTGTGGTGGTCCTGTAGCCACAGTACCCTATACAATCAACTGTCCAAAAAAACCCACAACGGCTGGCTACAGTAGACCTTTGAACGATCTCCAGGACGCTGGTCGCCCCTGTTTCTTGTCCCTCATAGCAACTTCTCTCTCTTCGCGGCTGCAAAGAAGAAGAAGAAAGAAGCCCAGTCGTCTGCAGCTGCGGACAGCAATTTCATTCCGATATAATTAGACAGTAAATATGGGAGGCTCAACTCTAAGGGCCTGGCTGGCTCATGGAGCAAATAAAGAGTTGGAACCCTATTTACACTCCATTGCAGAATTTTGCGGAGATTTTCAAAAAACAACCTTCCCCACGCATCCATCTTTTGAGCGGTTAAAAAGATACAAGCAAAAAATAAAACTTCAGTGAATTCAAATCTGCAAAGCAAGATCGGGAAAATATCGTTTTGAGCTGAAAGCATTATTCGACGAACATTTAGCAGGGACCCCAAAATAACATTTGATGTCTATCTCCAGAAGACTTTCTAGAGGAGAGAGAATTGATCATTTCAAAATTTGGTTTTAAAACATTTTTGGAGAAATTACTTGGCTGCAGAGCCTCCTACTTTTCAAAGAAGTTTTCAAATGCTTCCCCCAATAATGAGGAACAAATTCTAGACATAAAAGAAAAGAAGATGAAGAACCTGGTTTTCTCGAAAGCACAGATCCTGAAGGAGCCCTCACTGCATTTTTGCATTTCAGAATCCTAATCAAACCTTGGTACTCAGACCGCCGTCTCCACCCCAACAAACTTACGCTGTAATGGAGGAACAGTTTCTGCTCCGTTCAGAGCAACACTTCACAAAATACTGAAGAGCGAACTCATGTTTCTGCGTCAAGTAAAGTGGTTTTGTTAATGTATATCCCCTTTGTAATGGCCACCATATCCAAGCATATTTCCTTCAAAGGTTAAGGCTGAAACTATCCAGCACTGTCAGTTATTTCCCCATCAGAGTGTTGCCCTCCTTGGCTTTAACTAAACTGTGTTTGGTAGAGCGATGATTCCCTATGCTTTCGTAATCAAAAGTTGGGCGAAACCTGGCACAGGTGTGGTACTTAAATAGACTTAGAGTTTCCATTTTGTCCATTAAAGTCGTTCCTACCCCACGTATGTGTACTGAATATTTAATCAAGTGCTGCTCAAAAAATGGCACTCTGAAACCGAACCTTCCAGCAGCTGTTCGATGTTCAGGCTTGCACCTCAGCACTGAAATGCTACGGTGTTTCCAAGCTCGATTGAGTGGTTTGCTATGTCATGTGTGGGATTATTACTCATTTATCAATAGTTACAGTTTACACAAATTACAGGGAATTTTAAAAATTACAGTTTACGATATACGCAAGTACAAAATTTGGTAACGCACAGCCCTACGATTTTACTTCTGACATGGCGGCTTTGACCCAGTGATTGAAGATGGATCGTGTCGAGAATTGTATCAATTAGGTAGGAAGGTCTGGCCCCGCAGCCACGACAGTATGGTTTTTCAAATTTCTGCAGGAAAAGTTCTGAAACAGTCTCTAGTAAATGCCTCCTTCCCGCTGCGAGTAAACAGGTTTGACTCAACAAGCAGAGCTAGGTGTTAAGAAATGGTTGAGTTGAAGAAAATGAGCGAACAATCTTTGAAGGCAACTATTGAAACGGCCTTCACGTTCCCACCTAAAATCGAAATGTTCGAGGCCCATTGCAACAATAGAGTCGAAAACCGGTGCAAAACGAGCAACCAATAGCAATATACGGCCAATAAACTTGAACATGTTTCGATTCGACTTGAACGTGACTTCCAGTGTAAATAAAGTTAGGAAAAGAATTGTTTGAGTGAAAATTAGGGAATACTTGCTGCAAAACCAACTCATTAGTCCATTTCAACATGGGTTTTCACTCAATCGGTCCACATTGGGGGCTCTGATTTGTTGACCATACCTTCAGCAAAACGCACCCAGTTGATAAAGGAAAATCAGTATCGTTTAGCCTCTGTTGACTTACACTGAGACTTTTAATTCGATTCTATTTACAGTTACTTTTTCTCCAAACTTGACTGACCTTTGATGTTGCTGGCTCTTTACTGGAGTTTTTG
The DNA here is from genome assembly GCA_029168955.1 of Aplectana chamaeleonis. Lineage (NCBI taxonomy): Eukaryota > Metazoa > Nematoda > Chromadorea > Rhabditida > Cosmocercidae > Aplectana > Aplectana chamaeleonis. The sequence continues at coordinate 22,606 of JAPDOI010001991.1, forward strand.
ATATCTTTTTCACATCTGAACGGGAGACAATGATATATTATCCAACAGCATATTATCTGAATCGTATGAGACCTTCTCAGGTGTGCCGTAGGGCACGTGTCTAGGTTCCCTTATGTTCATAATGTATGTAAATGACCTTCCTTAAAGCATTCCTCAGTTGATTAGTTACACAATGTATTCGGATGACGTCAAACTGGTTTCTGTCAATTGTCCAGATCCGCTTCAGCTTTCTTCAGATGAACTATCGCAGTAGTCCGAAACTTGGGATTCAGATATTTTTGCGAAAAAAACAGTTCTTCTACAGCTAGCGAAAAGTGCTGTTTGCCAGCAGTTCATGATTGATGGACTAACTATTCGAGAACCGGGAACGGTGAAGGATCTAGGGCTCACCTATGATGGTTCTCTAGCTTTTGACGCATACATAAAGATGATAGCGAATGCCGCAAAATGCCGTGCTAACTTTATACTGCGGGCTTTCTCGACGGTAAATAGAAAAACTCTATTCCGTTTATTCACGGCTTTCGTTCGCCCCCTACTTGATTACTGCGCGCCCACATTGTCAACTTCATCTCGTGCCTTGGCAAATCAGATAGAGCAAGTTGAGAAAAAATTCTCTGAATACATTTTCGCTCGCGCTGGCCTATTACACATCCCATATAAGAAACGCCTTATCTACCTCGATTCTACTACTCTCGAAATGCGGAGGAAATCGATGGATTATGACCTGGTATACAAGATTTTGAAGGAGGAACTTGGTATAGATTTTGAGCTCTTGTTCAGGTAATCTGCGACTACTGGACGGACTCGTGGTCACAGTTTCAGGGCTCTAAAAGAGAAAACGCATTCTAGCGAATTCAGAAACTGCTTTTCGCAAAGGGTCATTTTGTTATGGAATAGGTTGCCGGTTTCATTGGTTAGTGCGGGATCATCTGAGGGTTTCAAGCTGAAAGTTAGCGATGTTCTGAAAGCGGAAGGGTGGTATCAAAGTCGTATTTCGAGTCTTCGTGACTCATCCATTTTTTACATGTTATGATGCCGGATTTCGTTTTCATGGTCATTCTGATTGACCTGTTTCGGAAACGCATGCTGTTAGATGCTCATCAAACAAATAAATAAACAACGGAACGAATATATGGGCTGGTTCTGGAGGATTCGCTGTTGTTTGGTAACGCTTTTCATTCTTGTCTATTCACAATAACTGCTTCGTTATCATTAATGAAAATTGTCTGCTTTCAGCATCTCCAATCACTGTTCATCTTGTCGTTGTTTTTCCTCGTGCTCATTGCTACTAATGACACACTATAGGCTGTCTTTAGACATTCGTGTTTCTTACTGCATCGGTCAATTGTTTTCCATGTTGCTTGCGATGTTGCTTTATATTGTTTTACCGATAATGAACTATCAACAATCAACGTGAAAGATTCTTGATTGGCCCCATAAGTGGAAACTACCGTTGGCTCCCGAAAAGACATTGTTCATGAGGCTGGGCATGTCGGATTTGCCATGTTCTCACAGTTTAGATGGACATGTGCTGAACCCCGTATCCTCTGTCACTGACCTGGGTTTTCACTACAACAGCAAACTTGACATCTCCGAACATTACAAGTACTCGTGGAGAAGAGCTTCTTCTAAGACTTTCCTTACTTTTGAGGCATTGTCAATTCGAGACAGAAATATGTTGTTGAGAGCATTCAAAACTTACGTCAGGCCAATTTTGCAAAGTGGAGCGACTGTCTTTTCACCTCATAAAAGAAAGGATGTTTTGCAGCTTGAGAAAATCTAGAACAGTTTCACACGTAAAATTTATGTTCGATCTCAATTCCTGGCCGATGACAGAATACCGAGTGCTGGAGTAAGGAATAGAGAGTTGAAACTTCACACTTCAGAATCTCGCCGACGACTGCACGATATTTGTATGGTGTTTAAAGGCAGTGTTCATGATAGAAATCCCTTTTCTGTTTTTTTTTGCCTACCTTGAAAACGGTCCTATTCTGATTTCAATGATGTCTCTGGATTCGTACAAGACCTTCCGGGAACGGAGTTATGGTCCCCAAATATTGAGCTAGGGAAGCATGGTGGACCAGTTGTTCGAAGCTTGTAACTTCCGTCTTTTGCAGCCAATGTATGCGAGCTGACCTGAGTAAAGAGAGAAGTTGAGAAATGAAGGGAAAACTTGGGGCTATTGATCGGAAAACAATCGCTCATCTCACGATCTCGAGTGTCACTGTTCACGTCGAGGGAAAGGGGCCGGACTTGCCCAAAGCGGCGGGGTTTGCATACTTTTCTAAGCCGTTTTGCGGCTCCAGGGTAGCTTTTCGTCTCGTTTCTTCGACGCTGTTCTGCTTCTGAGAGCCACGAGAAGCGTTTGTCATGGAAATTTCGAGGATGAAATTTATCATGAACAGTGCTTTCAAATTACTAGCTGGCATTGCGAAAACCAAGGTTTCAAGATTCTATAGGCTGAATCGTTCAAGGACTAGGAGAAGCAAGATTAAGATTTCATCATATTTAGCGCCAAAGGGCAATCTCAGAGCCTGTTCTTTCACTTGTAGAGCCAGATCAGCTTTCATCTCTCTTAAACTCGATGTTACGCAGGTGCCTGTACCTTCCGCTTTTTGGTTCTTCAAACGCAATGCAGGGAAGAGGCTTTTGTGCTTCTAGGTCCGCGTATTTGTTTTTAGCTAGCTGAGTACACAGAATGGGAAACGCCCAAGAGTAGTCCGGCTGGCTAAACACACTGCACGCAGTGCTCCAGCGGGGACGTGAGCGCTGCGTCTCTCCGTCGCGCGCTTCGCAATTACCGGTCGAACTGTCACTAAATGCCCCTCATTCTGTGTATTCGATCAGCATGCCCCTTCGGAACTTTTGATTTTCGGCAAAAACTCCAAGGGTGTTTGTATCGTGAACTTTGTCTTCAACTTTGCCAGTCTCACCCCACTTGTGTAGACTCACGAAGGAGACCATCTAGGCGTTATTTCAAGTGAGCGAAGAGAACTCTAAGCCTACTACTTGCTACAAACTGTAAACATTGTAAGTGACTCCGGTCATAACCTAAACCGCGCGCTGCGGATTGCGGTGTGGACGGTCTTTCGCCATAAATGTCGACCAATCAACGCGTATTGATTCATCTATTCGCAACTGATTGTGGTACCGGTATCGGCCACAGTCTTTGGGTCGGTACACACTCCCACCGCACCAAGCTTGCTTACAGTTTCCTGCACGTGCCCAGATCGACTAGGCTGGGTCGGGCAAGCGAACGGTCCCGTTGAACTTGATAGAGGCTCATAAACTATCACATACGAAACAGCGCCACTGGAGTTCTCTGATCACCTGAGGCTTTCACGAAGCCTTAGATAAATGGGATTTCTTCTTCCTGAAGACTAGTTAAACGCCAGATCATAGTAACATGGCAGATATTGCATGGTTTACCACACGACGAAACAAATTTGGATGCACGTATTATATCAAAGAACAGCTTTTGCCGTTTGCCGTTTACCGGCCACTTTCCACCGCATTTTGCGCCGCAAAGCGCCGCTTTGTCATAACTTCGTTCAAGGTGGTCCGTTTGGGTTTCCAGGGGCATATTCAGAATCAGCGTCGAGAGCACATCATTTTGAGCTTTCTCACCGTACAAACAAGGCATATAGTGTTGACAGAATCATTCGAGTGTACGTAATCCTATCCGGTCTAATGTGAAGGCTAGTTTGCAAGAGAAGCTCAACGACCTTTCGGCTTCATCGCTGGCTTCGGTCAGGGGACCACAGATTTCCGTGCCTGAACAAAGCCGTGAGGACCAAAATGTAGGTGCAGCAGGACAGCCTGTTTCGATGATTTTTCGAGTTACCGTAGTGGGTGGCCTCCCGCTTTCGAATAATGCATTTGATCGTTTTTGATCTTCTTTTCAACTTGGCCTTACGTAGTCTACCGGAAACCTGAAAACGGAATTCATAATCGCTCTCAGCCCCCAAAATAAATCTCTAGATGGAGTTCGGGCACACACTGCTTACGTTTTTCGAATAACATTTACCAAATTAGGCGACAACTTCGCCCAATCTGTCCCACGTTCCGTTGAGCGAAATTCATTACAACAGCATTATGAGTCGCCCTGAGAGACAGCGCTGGTTCCTTTGAGGCATAGACAAGGTTTACCCTTCAGCGAATTAAACTTAGACCCATTGCTTTGTGCAGGTGCAGCCTCAGAGACTGGGAAACCTCGGTAGACGAGATGATGCTGCACGTTACGGCCATCCGAATTCGTTGACATTAGCGCTGCCTGATCTTCATAGGTCTTCCGGGAGAGTTATTAGTCTGTGTGTGACGGAATTTTTGAGATCGTTAGCAATGACATGGGTCGAGAGTAGAAGATCTTCCTGTTAAAGGAATCGGCTGAAACGTGCAAACTGTACTTTTTCAAAACAAGACAGGTACCCTCTCCAAGACAAAACGAACACACAAAGACGAAATCGCGAAAGTTCACTTTCTGTATCCCACAGTAGATGACAGAAATCGTTTATCTGGCGGCACGATTAAACTCGAAGGGGGTTCTATCATTTTGCGAAGGTCTTAAAATAGAAATTGTGTTGGAAAGTCCATCGATGATCTGAAAATGACCTGAAAACATGTAAGTATAAGCTTTCAGCAGCTGTGACTCCAACAGCGTAGATAGTGCAACGATTAGTGTTTTCCGATCTGGGATATTGCTTATTTTAGGGGGTGAGACAGGCTTTACCTCATTCAAGTGAACCACCTACCTTCCCGCTTGTGGGATTTGGTCAGTCAGAAAGCGTACGCGGAGGCGTTTTTGCGTCCTCGTACGCTTTCTGAATGACCAAATCCCACGAGCGCCCTTTCTTGAAAACTTCAGATAACTTCAATAGCCTTCAGAATTAACTTTACAAAATTTGAGAAGTGCTCACAGAATCCATATGAAGAGAGCTATACAACAGCACAATGCTTGCTAGAGTTAAGACTCAAACAAAAAAGTTCAGAATGTGATTTCCACGTCGCTATTGAACACATATCGCTGTGTAGACGCATACTGTATTTGTATACTGGTCAGCACACTGAAAATTTCCCCAAGCATTTTTTCTTTCGTTTAGACTCAAATCGGAATCGTGGTTCGCAGACAAAATCCACATTAAGAATTCGTTGTACATTCGCAATGTCAACGAATACATGGACAGCCACCCGCAGCCTGGTGCAGCTGCTCAGTTCTTCGATTGGTTTGCAGACGCCAGTGTTGCGTTGACAGTGGTGCTGACTGGATTCACATCGCCTTTCTTCTTTACCTTCAAGATAGACAACACTTCTCGACGTATACTTCGGTTGAAAATGAGATAGACAAAGCCGTGCAGACCTGAAAATTATCAAAGCATTCCAGTTATTCGTGTCCGTGTGTAAGAGTACGCTGTGCTGATTGCAGAAACTAAAAAATGCTCGAAAACGGACCCAAACCGAACGCGTTTTACGAATCCAACACTTCCGATCCCGCCCACTTTCGAGCGGAACCCCGCCTCCTTAATACTAGAATCATCGAATTGATACCTTAAATAGGATCATTTTGGCACGTTACTGACCCTTCCAATGGAGTGAGTGTTCTGTTGCGTTCTATTTCATTACCATCGTTATCTCAACCACATTTGCGAGCGTGTTTGCTTTCTGTGAAGGAAATCCATTTGTAAGGTTTATGCGGGCCATGACGCGATTGCTGAACACGCGAATCATCTCCCATTTCCTTAGAGCTTGTTTCCCGCCAAAGCGAGCCAGATGTATGGTTTGCTGGCTTCATTTTCTCTTGCTATGAGCCTTGTCAGGGTGTAAGCCAGTGTGGTCTCGGTCGTCCTTAAAGGCATCGTTCGCACTGAAAATCAATTTCCATTTTTTGGGTTCAATTTCATGGATGAGCCCGGCAGACAACACCGGTGAGTTTTGGCGCTTCAAAAACCTAGGGTTATGTGGTTTTAAGAGGTTGAAGATGAGGATCCGCCACCAGTTCTCACCAGTCATCTAGCACTTTTTCATAGAATGTAGAACCGGCCGGCAAACAACATGAAAAACAGTTACGGCACAAACTCCACATGCAGAAAAACTTCAATAATAACAGTGACGAGGCCCTCAAACGCAGAAAACCCTCAGAAACGATTTTGGCGCGAAATTCAAATTCGTATTTACAATGTGTTCCGAATGAATTTTCTTTACAAGTGGAAGTTTTTCATGGGCGCCTTCGACATTTTCGTTCCTTAGAGAGGTCAAGCTACACAAAAACACGAAAAAGTATTATACGGTTTCTTGCGCGCACGATGCCTTTAACCCATTCACGGCCACGTGTCCCACATACGATCAAAGCATTGTTTTACCCTAGACTGGAATACAAACCTCGTGGTCCGCCGGCAGACCAAACGCAACAACGGATATGGACCTTTTCAGAAATACCGTCAGTTGAGGTGAAAGAAAAAGCGCTTGTGCAGCCATTTCAGAAGCACCTTAGGATTTCTTTTTGGTTCTATCGCTACTCCGTATGTTCAAAAGGAGAAATATATCGTTTGAAACTTGTTTTTTTCTCCTCAAAACGTTGCAACTTAGCTGACCGTGTCGCGGTTAGAGGTATTGTTCTTCTAAAACGAGAGGGTGTTGGGAGCTCAAACTGTGATAATGTTCCTTCAGCCTTACTAGCTACAATATGAAGAGAAATGAGAAAAAGCGATCACCAGTGGAACGCTAATCAAGCTGTCGTGTACCAACGGTGGGACACGGTATACGGTGACGCAATATTGCATACAATCGTATATGGGTTAAAGGCACACTTCAAGCTCAGGTACAAAGTCTTGACTTTCCACATTTGTGGAGTAGGCCAACCCTGTATAACACTTGCTAAGTGCGAGCTCTCGATTCCTCCAAATGAGCGAGATATAGGAGGAAGCCACCCTGGGGCGCCCACATCAGGAAGCCACTTTGGCACGCCCCTTATACGATTTTTCGAGCTCAACAGTGGCGAGATGAGCGATGGTTCCCGATTATTATCCCAGTGTTTCCCTTTATTCGCAGCCTCTCTTTCTATTCGAATACATCGGTGGCAAGTGAAGGATGTTACAAGCCGCGGAAACTCGTCCACCATACTTTGGCAGCTCAATTTTTGAGGGGCCACAACTCCATGACCACGGGGTCCTGTACGATTTCAGAGACATGATTGCAACTAGCGTGGGACCGTCTTTAAGATAGGCAGAAAGACAGAAAAACTATTCTGAGGTTCACAGCACACCCAGAAATATTTTTTAGGTCTTATGCTTATATTGCTGAAAATCACGCGCTGATCACAACGGTATTTCTGGAATCGTCCAAACCCCCTACAAACGGAGTTTAGCTCCTCGAAAACGCCTATATTTTGAGTTCGAAAATTTGGAAGGCGAGTTGTCTCAGGCCTGTATTTCTCTTTATTCGCAGTCGCTGGGCGAGAGCAGACCTATAAGAGGAGACAGACCGGCAAGCGATGGAAGAATGAAGACGCGGTTGAAATTCATCCTTCCATCCGTAATTGTGTTCGAAAATCAGGAGGAGAATGTGGCCCGTGGTAATGAATGAAGGGGTCTTGCTTGCTTGGAGGAGATTAGATTTCGCACTTGGAAAATGTTATGCAGGGGTGATCTACTACACACTTGAATGAAAATCACAAAAATCATATGTGAGGGTGTGCTGTGCCTTTGAAGGCAGGTTCGGATCATTGGCCATATTAATGAAACCGCGGACGAAGGTGGTAGCGTAACCTTCTCGTGCCCGGCATATAGCAATAAATTTTGTACCTCCTGGCCAAAATTTCAATAGTGGCGGCCCTCCGTTCGCCACCTGCGGAACGAGGGGAGGGACAGCTAGAAAGTTTGGGGAAGAAAAAGGCGCAACGTAGCACGCAAACGCCCGCGATAAACAGAAATAAATTTCACTCCTCAACAGGGGATATTGATCATTTTCTGCTGCGTGAAATTGACGTGGCAGGCAGCCACACCGCTCATAAGTTACATGAATACCTCAGACTCTGCGGGGGGGCAAGCGCCGGACAATAGAGCCCGTTTTCGACTTGGGGAGCGGGACAGCGCAGGCCTCCCGAGGGGGCTTTCAGGAGGCTCCCTGCTCTCCTCCGGAGAAAAGATGGGAAGAAGTCGTAGAAGGTAGTTTACGACAATAAAGCGCCAGAAGGCATCTATCACGTGCTCGAGCGGTATAAAGGCGCCTCCTCATGGAGAGCCGCATTCGGCCCAACAGGGCCGGCCCTGGACGGCGACTTCGAGTCACTGTCAGAAAGGGATATTTTTGGAGGGAAGCGGAGACGCTTTCCGGGGAAGAGAGTGACGTCACTGCTCCGGTGTCGTGACGTCATGGCTCCGGGCAGTGATGGGGGCTTCAAGGCGGTGACAGGGGGCTTCAGGGCAGTCACAGGGGGCTTCAGGGCAGTCACAGGGCTTCAGGGCAGTTACAGGAGCTTCAGGGCAGTCACAGGGGGCTTCAGGGCAGTCACAGGGCTTCAGGGCAGTCTGGGGGCTTCAGGGCAGTCACAGGGCTTCAGGGCAGTGACGGAGGGCTCCGATCAAGCCAAATTGTCACTCCGGCGGTAGCCCCGATTGGGGGCAAGCGCCGGTGCCCCCTCCAGTGTATGAGACGGCCACAGAATTGAAAAATTGAGCGCTACCGCAAGTCGAAGGCTCAGGTTTTCCCAGGAAACGTGCGAAAACTTCAGAGAACGGTTTTTCTCAAGACATTTTAGCCAATCTCAGAAGTCATCCTTTTTTTTATGCAGTCCTGCACACCGTTCCAGCACTCCTCCACCCCTTCTTCGTAGTCCTGTTCACTTTCCTGGAGTCCTGCACATCTATTCAGCAACCCTGCACACTCTCCAATACGTCCTGTAGCCTGGCCGGAATGTCAACCAGCGGTAGAAGCGCCGCCAGCTGTTCACCAGTCTGCTAGCCAAGCTCTGGCAATGGTTTGGCCGCGGCCTTGGGCGGTCGATGGGCAGCCAGTGGCTCGCCAGCTTGCTGGCGGAAAAACGCCGAAGAGAAGGCCACGACACCGAGTCCGGTGTTTGCTCCCCAGCTGAATGCCAGCCGGCCGCCAGCGCAGACACGCTTTTGATTCTCTTCTCTATTTCGATTCCTTGGAATTAGTACAGCACGTAAAATCTTTGGCACCACTTTTTAAGAGCTATCCCAACTCACAGATATTGTGACACTTACCGTGACTCAACTGCCAGACAACATTAGCGGAAATAACGACTTCATGTGAAGCAGGAAAAAAATCTAGGTAAGCGTAGAGTACGCAAGTACAGGCGGTTGTCGAACAGATGCACAGCGCTTGAGTGAAGAGCTAAGGTAATACAATTTCTATCTGCAGACATATCTTTTTTCAGCAAATATTCTTACCTGTATCTGAACTTTGCTAATGCCACCGTTAGCCATACGATTTACCCTGACAACACGAATGCACAGGATCGAGTATAGAAGGACAAGCAGGGCAAATACCGAAAGATTGTGAATCGGTAGGAGTAGTGAGGCGTAGTGGGAAATTTCCTGAAAACAAAAAGTTATCGACAGCGATTCGCTCGCCCTCATGTTACCAGCCAAACAATCTGAACTTCGCAAGAGATTCTCTACTACTGGGTCAGTAGCAATACGGCAATATGGTGACTTTAAAGAGACAGCCAACCTGAGGTCGGTGACGCCTAGATGCCTCTTATGGTTGCCACCTTGGAACGAGGATTATTCTCGAAAATTAGCGTTGAATGCAAAACCTTCACTAGCCGACGTATTTGAACCTGCCGATTTACGAGACGAACGCCCACCACAGCACCTTAGACCACTCGGCCACAGGTGCATATAAAGTACATAGCCATTTTCCTGCTTCCACACATATACTCCCTCCACAGTTCTTCGTATCCATTGCAACTTTGATCAAACTATCGGCCGTAAATATGGGTTTCGCGAACGTGCACATGTGTGCATCGTGCAGATATAACAATTTTTCAACCTGCGATGATGAGATTTTGAAATTGTGGGTCATCAAGGTGACAGAATGTAAAGCTGACAGAATGTTAGATTTGAAAAACGATTTTGAGGATTTCTTGCTTAGTGGCCACTTACCACTAACAATAAGAGCACGTTACACAATACTTTGTAGTATGATTGTCGAGGAGGCAACCTTGTGTTTTCCTTCACAACGTAAGCCAAAGACTTGAAAGAATTTTTCCACAATAATGGACTAATTTCTTTCCTTAGTCTGTTTTCTGCTTCCCTGCAGTGAATTTTTTTTTAAAAGAGGAAAACGAATATAAGATAAAAACCGTACTAAGATGAACAATTATACAGAATTTAGTAACTAGTACACGCGGATCACGTGAGTTTTATTCCTTTCCTCGAGAACACAATCATTTCTAAGCCACCTTCCTCACATGGGTTTCGTTGCGAATCTGGTTTTACTTGTAGTGAGCGATTATTGGAAGAAACTCTAAAAATGGTCGAATATGGCCGCAACAACTTCTAGGAATTTGATGTTGAGCTTAGAATAGGTGTAGAGCACTTGAAATCTATAAAGGAGACGTATTCAGGAGAGCTACAATTCGATGTAAATCTCCCACTAATCTTAGCCAGGACGCATTAAATTTTCAATTGAACCTTTAAACGTTTTGCCTGTCATTCCTATCAGCTGGCAGCGGGGCCAGATGACCGCCAGCCGGCGGGTGCAATTTTTTTGCCCACCTAGAAAACGAGATAGGCCACTGTGCTGGGCTGGGGTGATAAGTGGACAGCGCACTGTTCGATTCGCAAGCGCCCCACTGCCCTCTCTCGAAGCGCACTCGCAGTGACAGCCGGTAGCTCCCACCTTCCGAGGGGATTGCTACTGGCCCTGATCACGTTCAGACCATTGATCAAATTCTAGAGAAATCTCATGAAGTCAACATCTCCACTTACATAATCTTCGTCGACTTTAAAGGCAGTGTCCACGATAAAAACCATGTCTGATTTTCGGTGGAGATCGGCAGCTGCGGGGCCTAGCGCAACCCTAACGTTGAAAAAACTAAAAAAATGAGCTCGGAACGGTCCCCTACGGCCCCAAAGTTGGACACCCGTCAGCTCGTCACACCCCAGATGCACTTTCCACGCCCACCAACGCGAACAAATGAAGGCTCGAGATTGTGAGATGAGCGATGGTTTCCGATCGATAGCCCCGTTCTTCTCTTCATTTTCAACTTCCTTCTTTACTCAGGTCAGCTCGCATTCATCGGCTGCAAAAGACGGAAGTTACAAGCCTCGGACAACTCGTCCACCATGTTTTCTTAGCTCAGTTTTCTAGAGCCCATGACTCCCTTCCTAGAAGGTATTGTACGATTTCAAAAACATCATTGTAATTAGCATGGGATTAAGTTAGGCGGAAAAGCGAAAAATTATTCTCATCGTGAACACTGCCTTTAAGGAGTCAGTTGACAGTGTGGATCCACCGGCAGTTAGGTGGATCCACCGGCCCTATGGCAATTCTGACTATGTCGCTATGGTGGATACCCAAGCAGGGGTGGGGCAGTGGCAGGAAGCGTTGCTGTTCTCTCGACACGGTAGGGTTCTATCTTCGCCCAGGGTTAACTAGATCTTCTCTCCCATGGAGTCCTGTAATTGGTACTAGATTCATGTAAGGAGATAAAGGATCCAATTGTCAAGACGAGAGACCCCTGCAACTGTATGGGCCTGACTAAGCATCAAAGCCTCAAAGCATTATCTAGACGTCGAATGCGCTGCGTAACCCAGTAGGGATTGGCGAAGCCGAACCTTCATCTTCATCTTGAAGTAGTTACCCTTTCCCAAAGGTCTACCTTCGATGATACCCTCAGAAGGTATGCTATAAAGTAATAACGCCACGACTCTAATTCAATCGCGTTATGACAATAATGAGCTTGAATACTTCATTTTATTTATTGAACGATATCACATTGTTTCAACGTGTCGTTGCATGCTTCTTTTCCATGTTGGGCTATCATTACCGGCTGTTCTCATCCATGTTTCTCCGAAAACCGAGAAGAAAAGATCTCTCCACCTGGTCCTTGGTCGACCAGCACAGCGCGTCCACTTCCATGGCCTCCATTCTGTTATTGTTCTTGTCCATCGGTTGTCTTCTGTGATGCATATTTTCTGGCCCACATCCATTTTCTTTCAACTGCTCTTTTTCCTATGTAAGGAAGTCTTGCCGTTATTTCCAAGCATTCATTTGTGCGGCGGTCGAGAAGTGTGATTCCAAGCATCTTCCTCATCATTTTCCGTTGGGTGACCTTCAGCATGTTGATATCCCCTTTTCTTTGTTGTCCAAGCTTCGCAGTCATAGAGTAGAAATGGTTCAACACAGGCTTCAGAACAGTCTCCGCTTAAACTTCATCGGAATTCTTCTGTTAGTGAAGTAGTTACGGAAGCGGTTGAACGAGTTCCATCCTGGAGTGAATCCTTCTCAGAATTTCGCATCTTTGGTTGCCGTCAAATGATATTCGTTGACCAAGGTACACGAAACTGGTACAGTACGAAATGGTTTTGGTCTTGACAAGGAGTGGCATCTCAGAGGAATTAGTCATAGCCAGAGTCTTCGAGAAGTTGATTTCTAGACCAACTTCTTGGCTTCTATCGCTAATTTCTTGCAGCATGGAGTTTAGCTCTTGAGCGCTGTGGGCGAAGATTATTACATCATCGGCGTACCTGAGGTGATTGAGCTGACGACCATTTACAATGCTACCGTTATTGCTCCAGTCTACGTTGCGAAAGACCGTTTCGAGTACAGCAGCAAATGAGGCAGGGGACAGGGGATCACTTCGACGAACTCCAAGTTTGGCTTCAATAGGAACAGAGCGGCCACATACGTTGATAGTGATAGCGGCACGAGCGTGAGCGTAGTTGTTATAAAGAAGGCGAATGATCTTCGGATGTATTCCTTGTTGGTGCAGAGATGACCAAATCATGTCGTGTTCCACAGAATCGAAGGCTTTGGAGTAGTCTATGAAAGCCATATACAGTGGAAAATTGTACTCACGGCTCTTTTCCACAAGTTGGTTGACGGTGTGTATGTGGTCGACAGTGGAAAATTTCTTCCGGAATCCAGCTTGCTCGACAGGTTGATTTTCTTCTAGTTGGACCAGCATTCGTTGTAGGATGATAGAAGAGAAGGTTTTGTAACCGGAAGACAGCAGGGCGATGGAACGAAAATTGCCAATATCCAGTGGATCTTCTTTATTAAATAGCAGGAAGAGGGATGAGTCGGGTAGGGTCGGGGGCAGGAGTTCATTGTCAAGGAACTTGTTGAACAGGGCGGTTACGGGTTCTTCGAGAATGTGATATCCATTGATCAACAGTTCTGCTGTGATGGTATATGTGCCTGGCGTTTTTCCCGGCTTCATCCTTCTGATTGCGTTGTTGACTTCTTCGGGCAGAATTGGGGGGGGGGGTGGGTCATCGATTCTGAGCATTGCCGGAAGTGAGGGCGGTCGTGATGAGGAAAAAAGCTCAGTGTATAATTCTTGAGCCACGGCTGCGACGCTATCAGGGGACTTGGCTATTGAGCCATCATTTCTCTTCAGTTGAAACAGTGGTGTGGTGTAGATTTTGCTTGCCTTGAGGGCTTTACGAAGACTTGATCTTTTATAAAAGGCCTCATGCAAGCGCAGTAGATGTTTCTGCTTAAGGTCAGGGGTGGTAGTAAACCTGCCAAACTACGATGTTACCGAAGACTTTTAACATCAATGTTAACTGAGAGGTTATTAGTATTGACTCAAATCGGTGTACTAACATCTAGGACTGAAATAAAGCTACTATGAAAATCTTAGAGGTAAACTTCAAAGTTAGTACGCTTTACCTACCTTCTTACCCCCCTCGAAACTCTCAACCGCGAACATTGGTGTTCGCTAATTAATCGGCGCTCTCCACCGGCAAACGGTGAGGCACTGCGCCTATTGAGGAGTGCGCTAGAAGGCGATGGCGGGTTAGGGTGAAAAGTCCTCGAGAGGACTTTTCGGCGTAACCCGCCAACTCGGAGTTGTGCTAAGAACTGTCCGAATGCACGTCAACTCCCCAACGGCTGGCGCAAAATTCGTCATGCGTAGTGATGACGCGATCCATAGTCCAGTATTGCCATTCTTTGATTGATCAACGAAGACAAATCCAGCTGACTGTTTCGCCCGTGATTGTCTTTTTTGCCTAGCTTTCGTGTTTTGCGTTCACGATTTCTCTCGTTATATGTTTTTTTTTGGTTTGAAAAAGCATTGCAAATTTGATAGAACTGTCCGAGAAACCTCTCAAACGAACATCTGTTCCAGAATGCGCCGAAAGGCGGGTTTTAAAGTTCTTATTTTTTTGTTTTTGGGCTGTGTCTTTTTGTTTCGTCTTTGCTTATCAACAGTTTGCTAATCTCTTTTGTCGCGACCCTGTACCTTCTGTTTCCTTAGGTAGGCTTGAGAAAAAATACTAATAAATTCAACATAGTTTTAGAGCCGTGATATTCAATTTTTGAACATTCTCAAGTGTATGAATGCGAATATCTCGCAGTCGAAAAATTGTCGAACACTAATGCTGAACTATGAGATTTTTTTCTGATTTTTGTAAGAATTTTCCTAATATTAATCTGAATCCAATGCAGAACAATTATCCGTGTTCCTTCATCTCTCCGAAAGAATTTAACATCGAATATTATTCGTTTAATTACTCGGCTCGGTCCCATGTCTAGTATTTACTCTCCTTGTGTTTGCATAGCTGATGCTAGCAACCACAAAAAGCAGGAAGAATCAGCATTTTTGTTCGCGAAATGTTTATTTTTCATGTTCACCTTGAGAGTGAGTATATTCTTCCAGGCTACTTTTCTAATAAAATTTTTCCCTAAACGATTTTCAAATTCGGTAAAATGTGGTTACTGCGGAAGTGAAAACGACAAGTTGAGTGTTTTCTCTGTCCTTCTTTCTTTTATAGCCTGAGAAAACAAATGCTACAGGGCAAAGACAAGAGTGAATGGTAAGGTTGTCATGAACGCAGACAAAAAAAAACTATCAGATCTGGACTTCCACAATAGAAATTTCAAATTTCACCTTTTTACAAATTCTGGAAAAGCTATCCTTCTGCCCAATTTTTCGGCCAATTCTACCTCATATCGTAGCACTCCATATATCTGAAGACATCGCCAAGGAAGTTGGAGAACTCAGAACGTGAAAGCTAGACAAAGAAAGAACAAACAGAGAAAAAACTATCAGCTGAACGGATTGGTCAATGAAAGCATGGATATAATAACTGAAAAGAAAGTGTGACTCTGATCAAATGTATGCCAAACACATCGTGAACACGAGAAGAAAGAGTGCGCGCTAAGCAAAAACTGATTTCCACTCTCATCATTGTTAAGGCTACTGTTTATCTAACAAGTGTTGATGAGTATGAAACACTGTTCAAGAAGGTTGAAGAGCATATCAGCAGCCACTCACAAGGTGGTTGGGTGGTGTAGCGCAATGTAGCGCTGCTGTCACCAGCGCGGTCAGTGGTTCGAATCCGCGAACATCCGCTTTTTCACTTGAATCATCTGTGGCACGTTATGATCAGCATAGCTTGGTGCAGAGCGATGTACCGCTGCTCATGTACCAGGGTTCGCGGGTTCGCATCCGAGGGATTTCTAGTTTTGCGAACAAATATGTATGTGGCGGTTCCCAGTTCAACTTAGAGTTACATCGATGTCTCAAGTTAGAATTTGTCATCGTTATCGTGACTATATCACAATTCTTAACTCTGAGTTCTGGCTAGTTTACTACCACCCCAGATTTCAAAGACAGTCGTAGAGCCTTGCTCACCGTCGAGAACTCCACCGTATTTCTGGCTGATGTATCATGGAGAAGGCGATGTCGGGCTTCATACAGCAACTTTGTATTCGGAGAAATGTGAGATTCTGTTGGTAATCTTGATGATGCTATATCAGCAGCTTGTCTGATCGTGATCTTCATCTGCTCGTACGTGTTCAGTTGGGTATTGGTCACCAGCTGTTCGAGGGTTGATGCAAATAGAGGTTTGTTCAGCGAGCTTTTGGGCTTCGGTGTTTGGGAGAAGCGGTGGTATCGCGTTCTGAAGCGTAGCTTAGCCATCATGAGCCGATGATCGCTGGCAAACTTGAAACGACCGATGACGTCAACGTCAAGAAAAATTGAGGGGTTTGCGGACAGGACTAAATCGATAGCGTTCTTTGTTTGCATGTTTGGTGATATCCACGACCATTTTCTTGAGGGTCTTTTTTGGAAACGGTTGTTCATAAGGTACAGTTCATTCTCTGTGCAGAAGCTTGCAAGCGTGTTACCTCTGTCATTTCGAATTCCAAGTCCATGAGATCCAATAAAATCTTCGCCGACCTCTCCACATCCAACTTTTGCATTGAAGTCGCCGACGACAATCTTTTTCTCCAGATGACCACGTCTAGGGTGCACCGCGTCATGGAAACGTGCTAGAAGAGCTCCGTTGATTTGTTCGAGGAATTCTTCGTATTCGTTGTCATCGTGGGCAGAGGTGGGAGCGTAGCCTTGAACAACTCGAATTCGGGAACGATTGATTGCAATGTCGACATAGGAGACTCGCTCGGATATAGAGTGAAATGAGCAGGAATTGGTCCATTTCTCGTTGATGAGAAATCCTGTCGAATCGGCAAGGAAAAGCGTGTGTGAAGTCCGCTGCAACACAAAGGCTACTCTTCCAGATCTTTGAGTTCCGGAGAGTCCTATAATGTCAAATGGTACCTCTGAGGCTGCTTTTTCCAGTTCGGCTATCCTTGTGTCGGTGCGGAGGGTGCGGCAGTTGATGGTTCCGATTCGGAAGTTAAGCATGATGGACGGCAGGGGTAGCACCAGGATACTTGGATAAGAATACTTCATAGCGCCCGCAATTCATACCATCATTGGCCGAGTATGCTTCCTACACGTGGTCAGAAACTGTGAATGCTCCAGCACTACCGCTTATTTGGAGCGGTGCAAAGTTTCTCCCCAGCCGAGCCATTCATGCGAATTCTAAGTTTGCGTTTTAGCTAATTCCAGTGCAGGACGATACAGAACTTAAAGGCAGTGGTCACGATGAAAAACGTTATTGAAAAAACTACAAAAATCAGCTTAGATCAAAAACAGCTGAAAAACTATGAAGGTAGCGCGGTGAAAAACGGTCTACAAATAGAGTTTCTAGGGCCCAAAGAAGCTAGTTCGTGCACACGTGCACAGCGATGACGAAACAGATCGCAGTCTCATGCCTAGCAGTCAAAAATCATCGACATCCAGAGGACGAAATAAATGCAAATTTAACGAATAAAAACAGTTGAATAATGAAAGCATCACTTCAGTCAATGTTTTTGACTAGATGTGTACATAAATTAGAAGGTTCATTGATTGACATTCAATTTCAAGCTAGCTGATGTTCTTGATATAAGAGGTCATCGATGCCGATGATGTGGAGAGGGCTCGTCCACCATCAAAAGACAAGAAAGTTCAGGTTTCAAATTCGGCCCAAAACAGTGGTTTTTTCGCGATTTTTTCTTATAGGTCCTACTACTCGAGACCCAGGAAAGGATTTGGAGAGAAGAAGACGACAAGCATATTTGATCGCGACCACTGCCTTTAAACAAGATGAAGTGCAATGAAACTGATGAGGGGGCTGTGATGACTTTGTTGAAACTGTCATTGACCTACGAGCGAACCCGCTATGACAGAGCGAGCGGCGCGTTAAGACATTTATACTCACACAGAACATCCGAGCGTTACTATAGGATGTTGAAGGATAGTACAGCATTCAACCAAGCAATCATCTCGAAATTATCGTCAAAATATGTGCACTAGAGAAGGGCAGGTCTGCTTCGACTGAATTTATGTACTCTTTTCACATATTGAGCCTCTGATCAAGTAATCGAGTGTTATTGCCTCAGGAAAAGGGAGTTTAGAGGGACACTTTGCCCTTATAATCTGTCTCTCGCGGAAATCTTCATTTCTTCCTCTGGCCAATTGTTGGCTTTCAGATATTTTGCAGAAGAACCATTCGTCACGGAACAATGTTTAAAAATGTAATGCTGGCACAAATCTCGAATACTGTGCGCTGAACAATAGTTATTGACTTTTGAAAACATTTCTGTTTCCTGCCCATTTTTGGAGATTTTTTTGTGTTTTCGGTCAAACTGTATTTTCTGTTGTCTGTTTCCAGAATTTCTTTCCGCACATCCCTGGTTGTGATCAAAAATGATGATAAACAAATAAATGAAATTACATATGCGATGTCATCGGTGATCATCGGGGCTCCCATATATGATGATACCGCGCTATTGTACGGGATCGTTCGCGTGACGAATGGCCGAATCACCATATAAAGCACAGAAAGAAGCATCCATGTATAGATCAACTTTCCTGCAAAAGCACATGTTGTAATTGTTCTGCAAGTTATGAGTGCGCAGTATATTGGGTGCATGCAAAGTATTCACAAACCTCGGAATAGAAAGATTAGTCGCTCTGCAGAAGGAATCATCTCAACAATCCGGTTCGAAGCGAGTATAACGCAATTGAATGACGCACCACACCAAACACCTATAATTGTAAGCAGTGAGAATTTTCTTATATACCGCCTACCCTCCAAGATGAAGCGCACTCAAAGCAGATCATAAGTAATTTTTCTTACATATCTTGCCAATGACGCTTTGATTTTTATTTTAATATTTCATAGCCTATGGCACCGAATACTAGACGAATAGTCTCAGAAAATTGAAAAAAACCGTCGGAGTGACTATAAAAATTCGCTTGTGATCTGCTTCAAGGGCGCAATGCAGCTATCCGCACTGATCTTCGCACAAGGGAAGTACACAAAGCGTAGGTCGCATCTGCGAACGAATTGTATTGTTATTATGTCTTGGAAATCATTAGTTAATTTGAACAGAACACCGCCTCGAGCAGCTGGTTCCAAGAAGTATTTAATTAGGGAGTTTCGCGTTGCTACAACGTGCGGAAAACCTAGTCCTGGACCCAAGTAACTAATTTAGTTCTTTTAGCCGGTTCAAAACGGTTCTTGAAGACCCATCATAGGTGTGATACAATCGATTGTATCACACCTAATTTGTATGGATTTAGGTGAGATACAATCGATTGTATCACACCTAAAAATGAGTCTTCAAAGACCGTTTTTAACCAGGTAAAAGAATTATATTAGTTACTTGGGTCCAAAACTAGGTTTCCCGCACATTGTAGCAACGCGAAACTCCCTAATTAAAAATTCGATAAATACTTTCAAAAATTTCCTAATAGCGGACTTTCCCTAGTATACAAGAACGTTTTGGAACTCAAAAAGACGCATCATAATCCCTGTGAATGCAAATATTTAGACATTAGTACAGAAATAATTAATAATAGAATACACACAAAATTGTATAATAAGACAGTGTCACATCGTACATTTAATTTGATAATCCTAGTTAGTTTCTTGTTATTTTGTAATGTTTCTGTATGCTACAGTTGTTACCTCATCATCCTTACTCGTATACGAAGTTTCATCTCATATGGTTCTGGTTTGCACAAGAGATGACTCACCGGCCTCGCGGAAAGCTGATGATGAGATGCTCCTCCCACTCGCGGCTGCAGCGGCGCCAATTGGTCGAGGGCGCGCACGATTGGTGGACACCGCCCAACATGAAATTAAGCCCCGCCCACTAGCGGCGTAGGCTTGATAAGCAGAGTAGTGACTGCAAGATTTCGCATTTTCGTGTGTTTTGTGCTGACATGGACATTCGTCACCGTTCCGCCAATAAACCTTTCACCACCGAAGTGTTCGAGCCTCGCAACTAGACATCCACCCGGGTGACCGACAGGGTTCCAGCCGCGATTACAGATGATTTCAAATTTAGAGTTAAAAAATTCCCTCATGCTCATTCTGATATCTCTACAAAAGTCAAAGCATCTACAATTTGTACGGAGACCTTGAGATTGGCTAATATCTGTTTGAATTTGGATTCCTATACGAAAAAAAAACTCAAAGAAATGAAGACGGCTTTAATTGGGAATCTATATACACTAGAATTTGTAGAAGTGAATAAGATAAAACGCGTCTATAAACAAAAAATGATAGCATATAAACTTCACCTGAGAGATGATAAGAAAAGTATAATACTATTGGTAAAAAGGGGTGTGTATACAAGTCTGTTGGTACCTGCTCGTTGGTGCCCCTGCTTCTACTGAACCCAGCAGACTTTGAGTGTACACAGGGAACGTTCGAGCGATATAGCGTGCACAACTATATCGCGAAAGTATCCCACACATTGCATAAAGGTGTCGCCGTCCGGCGCACCATGGCCTCTGGTCCATAACGCCTTAGGATCCAAACCTAGGGAGTTCATGGAGTCTTTGGTCACAAGCCACAATTTCGCCACCCTGAACCGTCGATCGCTGTCGAGTGATATCCAAAAAACTGCGCTATCCAGACTTCTCAGCTATTTCCAAGCACCGTTTGCTGCTTTGCAGGAGACCCGCCTTAAGGATAGACCCGTCATCAGCGTCGGAGAGCACACCATCTACTGCGGTAACGCTGACGATAGGAGAGTGGGAGGCTATGCAATAGCTGTAAGGAAGGATTTCAATGGTATGGTCAAGGAGTTCGGCTCAACGTCGTGCCGGAATGCATTCGTACGACTGCGGGATCACAGAGGATTCAATCTGTGGATAGTGAGTGCTCATACGCCCACTGAAACCGCCGAAGACAGTTCGAAGGATGCGTTTTATGAGGAACTCAATACGTTGCTGGCCAGGATACCTTGTCAACATGCTGTTGTTGTGGGGATTGACGCAAATGCGAAGATGGGACTTGATCAGGAATCCTAAGTACTCGGTAAATGGTTCTACCCAGTGGAGCGAACATCGGACAATGGCTACCGCCTTGTCGACTTTTGTGAACGCAGTGGTCTGATTATTGGATCGACATTCAAGAGGAATCATCGCCGCCATCAGCTTACGTGGCAGGGACCTACCCAGCTATCTCCAGAAGAGCAGCGGAAGCGGAAGATGACAACTTTGAAACTACAGCTTGACTATGTCCTGACGAGTAATATTCCAGTATCGGACATTCGAAGACCTAGAGCTGTGTGGGATGTCGCATTCGATTCGGATCACCGTCCTGTTCTGTTGAGCTTCACTGCGAAGATTCATAGGAGGAAGCGAGGGGCTAAGCCTCTCCATAGGATTGACATGACAAGTCTCAGAGATGAAGAGTGCAGAAGGAATTTTCGACAACGCGTTTCTATTCACATCGGAGTACTGACTAAGAAGAAACTTTGCGACGCGGATTCTTTTGTCAAGTGCATCCAGGACGCTTCGAAAGAGGCACTCCCGGTTGTACAGCCTAAGAAGAAGTTCGCCTACGTCTCAGAAGAAACCACATCTACCTACAACAGAGTATGTGCTCTCCGAACTGCAGGAAACTTCGTGGAGGAAAAGCGTCTGAGGAGGAAGCTTCAAGGTGACCGCGAACGAGAATGGACGTGTAGAGCTAAGGAGTTTGAGAAGGCTTGGGAGGAGAAGAATCCGAGGAAAGTTTACACTTTGCTGCGACAGTATAGCGGGAAGATGAAGAGATGTTCTTCTGTCTTGAACACTACCAATGGAGTTGCAGTTGGTGATGCGACGCTGCCAATATGGAAGGATTACTTCAGTTCACTACTGAATCGTCCAGCGCCATCAGTACCTGAGCTCCCGCATGTTCAGAGAGCACATTACGATGTCAAAGAGGAACCGCCGACTGAGTCTGAAGTTTTGGATTATGTCCGGAAAATGAAGAACGGAAAGACTGGTGGAGATGACAACATCACTGCTGAAATGCTGAAAGCTCTTCCTTCGTCTGGGATTCGTGAAATGACCAACACCATCCGTGCTATATGGATGAGCGAAAGGATACCCGATTCGTGGAGACATGCTATCATCGTACCTCTTCACAAGAAGCTATCCGTCACGGATCCTAAGAACTACAGAGGAATCTCTCTACTTCGTGTCATGTACGAGGTTTCAGAACGTATCATTCTCGAGCGACTTATCAAACATCGTAAAGGAACGACCAGAGATGAGCAAGCCGGTTTTCGACCTGGAAGATCGACCATCGACCAAGTGTTCGTCGTAAGAAGAGTAATTGAATAGTGGCAGCGGTATTCGAAGCCATTACAGCTTGCTTTTTTTGGACTTTGAAGCCGCGTTCGACTCTCCTCATCGTGATCGATTGCTCAATGCTCTGCGAGCAGATGGAGTCCCGGAAAAGTATGTTCGGGTAATCGAGGACATGAACAAAGGAAAAACAGCAGCAGTTCGTACACCTGTCGGATTTACGTCAGCTTTCGAGGTGAAAACAGGAGTAAGGCAAGGAGCCGTTGCAGGACCTTTTCTTTTCAACTTCGCCGTTGATGACATCATGCGTAGAGTTGCAGAACAGTTTCCTGCGGACGTGATCCTAACACCATCAGGACGCTCCCTTGTCGACCTGGAGTACGCCGACGACATCGTGTTATTCGCTGAAAACAACGCAAAACTGCAAAGGATTATGAACCTCGTTTCAAAGTATGCCGCAGCCTATGGACTTCGTCTTCGTCCCGACAAATTCAAGCAGATGTGGGTCTCTCAGGGGCCTTCGACGGGAGTTTGTGTGGACGGACAACGTATCGAACTGGTGGACGATTTCTGTTATTTGGGCTGTTTGCTGAAGAACGATGGTAGTCATGCAGCGGATATTCGACAACGATGTGCGAAAGCTACGTCTGCATTTAATTCTCTAACCAAGTGTTTGTGGTCTACCACCATCGCGAAGGAAGTCAAGTTGCGCGCCTACCTATCCGCTATTCGCCCTATCATGATGTACGGATCGGAGACGTGGGCAGCGCCGAAGACGCAGATGGAAAGGTTGGATCGCACGGAGAGGAAGCTTTTTAGGCGTTTGCTTGGATATTTCTGGCCGCGTGTATGCCATAACAAAGATCTTTACAAGGAAATCGACGCAGTACATCAACGCTTGACACGAGGGAGGTGCCAGCATTTCCCAACGCCATCTCAAGCAGCAATGGAAAGCCGACTTCGACTTCTCGGGCATATACTAAGAAGAACGCCGGATCGTCTCGTACAACACGCTCTAAGAATGCTTCCAAATCCTGTCTGGAAACGGCCACCTGGGCGTAGGCGAAAGTTCTGGACGGATGTGGTTAAAGAGGATTTGAAGTCACTCGGCATCTAACGATCGTTCAGGCGCGATGTTTCGTTTCGCAGGAAATGGAATAGTGACAACTGGATGGAATGTGTTCAAATTGTGGCTGAAGACCGTGAAAAATGGACACGGCTGACTACCAGGACGGCACACCTCAGTGAAGATGCGGAATGACCGCGTCAGGCGAAAGCCAACCGATTATGTCAAGTAAGTCAATTGGTAAAAAGCATAACGTACTAGGTCCTTGCTCTGTATGGGTCGAATTTACGGCATCGTGTGTTCAAGACTATCCAGAATAAGGAGTTATGATCTAATGGACTTTTCATTGAACTTCATTTTTCTATTGAGAGTATACGATAACTTCTTGCCCTAATACCTCTTTCTAACGTTTTGACACTACTTCACTCTACAAGTGTCACCCTTTTGCTTCCATCCTTCTTTCTCATCGACAGTTCTGTTCCTCACTGAGGAGCCCCGGCAGAGCCGTTTGATAAAGTTCGTCTGAGGCCAGGGCGAAACGAACTTTGTCAACTTTCCCTTCATACCTTTCCTTTTCTTGATTTACTTACTACTAGTACATATTTTGAAGATTGGGTCTAATATAATTATTAAATGGCAATTATTTCATTGTCCGTACTTTATGTATATTCTTATACACGTGAACTTTACATACGCCGTAGTATAATTTATTGGAACATTTTTTCATGGTCCCCACCAGGGCTGTGCGGAACTCTTTTTCAAGATTTTTGGAAACGTAAGAAAATGGCCGAAAAACGCCGGAAATGGAAATACGGAAACGGAAGAGACAAAAAATGGGGTGTCTCATTCTCACGCTTCGCTGCCGCTCATTATCCGCAAATCTCATTCAATAACCAATGATTTCAGTCAATCAACTACCGTATTTCGTGTTATTGAACACCCCCACTATTCAAGCCCCTCCCTCTAATTGAACCTCCCTTTTGGTGTAGGTTGGGTATAGAACACCCCGTCCATTAGAGCCCCCCCCTCAGCTGAAAGGACATTGGAGCCCCATTCCTAGCGTGCGTGTAGTGCTGTCCGCTGCGCGAGATGTCGAAAAGCAGAACCTTGTTTACATTTTCGTCGAGATTGATCTTGATTAGGACTTGAACAATCACTTTATTGATGATGCTCTCTTGGAGTTCGCCGAGTAATTCGTTACTGTTAAACTTTGGTTTGCCTAATAAATCTCGTTTGCCCGTATTGACTCTTGAATTGTCGGTTGAAAATTAGAACCTCCCCCTCTATTTGAACCCCTCCACCTAAATGAACCCCCCTTTGGAGGAGGTTGAAAAATAGTACACCCGGGTGTTCAATTACAGGAAATACGGTATTCAAAATAAAACCAGCACGAGGAATTCAACAAATTAGAAGTCTTGCTTCTGGGAATTCGGAAAGGCAATCTCTAAAAATACTCAATATATGTAGCGGCTCTTCGAAATATGTAGTGCACAGCAGGAGTGTGCGGTAATTGCCGTTTGCCGATTTCAGTTTGCTGAAATTTTATTTTTCCCTGCCGCACACCTCCGGTGTACGGCCAGTCTCCCCGAAGGCAGTCCAAGCGGCACCAGGTGTACTTTAAGGCTGATCAGTAGTCAATTTTCAGATAATCGGCGACTAATTTCTCTTTTTCCGAACCATATTTGCCTATTGGAGGGGATATCGATTGATTGAATTTGAAAACTGAAAAAAAACTTCTCGGTGAGATGGAAACATTCTCTTGTGATCTGCCTCAAACGAGCCTCGCCGCTGCCCGTGGTCATCTCCACTTATCTCCGCCGAGACTCCTTTCTGGAAGACAGGCTGCACGTGAAAAAAAAACTATCACGATTTTGTTTTAAAGAAAAAGCTACTTATTTAAAAAAAAACATCCTCAGAAGGCGTTCAGATTCTTGCCACGCCCAATTCGTGTCATCATTCTAAGGGGCTCCAATCGCAGGCCCGCGAACTCCGAGAATGATATCAGCCAAGCTCAGATCTTCTCTTAAAGGCAGTGGTCGCGATCAAATATGCTTGTCGTCTTTTTCTCTCCAAATTCTTTCCTGGATCTCATGTAGTAGGACCTATAAGAAAAAATCGCGAAAAAACCACTGTTTTGGGCCAAATTTGAAACCTGAACTTTCTTGTCTTTTGATGGTGGACGAGCCCTCTCCACATCATCGGCATCGATGACCTCTTATATCAAGAACATCAGCTAGCTTGAAATTGAATGTCAATCAATGAACCTTCGAATTTATGTACACATCTAGTCAAAAACATTGACTGAAGTGATGCTTTCATTATTCAACTGTTTTTATTCGTTAAATTTGCATTTATTTCTCCCTCTGAATGTCGATGATGTTTGACTGCTCGGCGTGAGACTGCGATCTGTTTCGTCATCGCTGTGCACGTGTGCACGAACTAGCTTCTTTGGGCCCTAGAAACTCTAAGTGTAGACCGTTTTTCACCGCGCTACCTTCATAGTTTTTCAGCTGTTTTTGATCTAAGCGGATTTTTGTAGTTTTTTCGATAACGTTTTTCATCGTGACCACTGCCTTTAACTACAAAAAGCCGTATGTAGTTTTCAGCGTCTCATGAAACCTTCAAAAATCCTCGCCTATACCCACTATGTATATATGATCGCGTTTCAATGACTTTTCCGTTTCCGGGCCCAAAAACTCGAGAACGGAAGGGGAACGGAACAGCCCAAAAAAAACAACGGAAATACGGAAACGGAACAGTTCCGCACAGCCCTGGTCCCTCCCCCCATGTAGCGCTGTTCGGTTTGAAGCAGCAACCATGAATTTTTGGGTGCGTTTTCAGATGCTGATGGCCATATTCCTAATGTACTTTTCATACCCGAAACTGCACCTATGTGCCCTCAGAGCGTAAAAACAGGTTTCGCCCACCTTATGCAGCGAGCTTCGTCTTGAAGCGGCGTCCATGAAATTTTTGTTACTTTTTTACATGCGGGCAGTCTTATTCTAAAGATAGTTCTTGTATCCGAAATTGCACATATGTGCCTCACGGCGTAAGAAAATTTTTCTTCAGGGGTAATCGCACCTTGGAAAACGCCTAACAAGTCGGTTTCGTGGAGGAAGTTCCAAGAGATACCACAGTGAACAATGCTCCTCTATAACATTCAGTTACCCATCGTTTCCCAGCCTTTCAAAATTTTTGGCCTTTGGCGGGATTCTAATGTGCTTATCTGGGCCAAATTCCGGTCCAAAATTGTGTCTCGACCAGGGGTGTGCGGCAAAGGAATTTAAAATTTCGGCAAGCGGCAACGGCAAACTCCAAAAATGGCCGGCAAACGGCAAAACGGCAAACGGCAAAATCTGTTTTGTGCTAGAATACACCAACGTTTGTTTAGTCGTGTGGTGTTCCATGCAATATGTACCAGTTACTATGTGCCTTGAGTTTCATTAGAATCACAGGAAGAAAAAATCCCGTAAAATAAAAGCTACTTGAAAGCCTCAGGTGATCAGAGAATGCCGATAGCGCTGTTCTATATGTGATCTGTATAGGAGTCACTATCAAGATCAACAAGGCTGGATGATTAGTCGACATTTGTGGCGAAAGACAGCCCACATCTAGCTCATTACAAGGGCCACTCACAATTTTTACTGTAAGTAGCAAGTAGTACACGCAGGATTCTCTTTGTCGCTCACTTGATATGGTTTCACTTGTGAGGCTGCAGGAGTGGAGTGAGATTAGTCTAGTTGTACGCAGTGCTCACAATAAAAGCAAATTTCGAATTTCCATGGGAAATCAAGAGCTCCGAAGGGCGCGTTGATCGATCGTACAGAATGAGAGAATCTGGCGACAATTCGACTGTTACATGCGACGCGCGCGGCGGAAAGCCGCTGCGCTCACGTCGCCGCGTGCAGTGCGTTTAGCCAGCCGAACTGCTCTTAGGCGCTTCCCTTTCTGTGTATTCGGTCTACAAGCCGGCACGAGGCTTATTAAGACAACATTGTCGGCTAAAAGCGAGCAATTAGTCGCTCTAAACGGTCCCAAACTTAAATGTGGGGTGTTCGCACCAACCACTTCCCTGTGACTACAGAGGAAGTGGGTGGGGCGAGCACACCACGTTCAAGTTTCGGGGCAGTATATGTATTGCAATCATTATCATTTTTTTCTCATTACACCGTTTCTCAACAAACTCAGCTCTGCCACTGACAAGGGAACCACAATAAGTCATAGTGGCCATTCCAAATGAAATGTGCTTTTCTAGAACCATTTTCGGACGAATAGCCCGAATATGCCCATCGCAGCTGCCTAGACCCACTCTGAAAAAAGTTATAGGCGTTTTTTCTCTGATTTTCGTTACTATTGTAACCTCCAAAAAAGCGAATTATTTTTACGAAAATCCAGAAACGGATCTTATAGTCGTGTTCAGCGCCCATAACTAACCCACTAAGCAAAGTTTGATTGAAGGAACATTTTCCAAATTTTGTGCAGACTAGCAGCGTTTTGGACTTCTACGGATTTTCGGTTGGGCGTTTATTTATACCACTTAGAGGGCTCTCGAAGCGTTTTACAAAAATATTCCAGATTTGACTGAAAATTCGCTCTGGGGGGTTATTTGGGGTGCTGATCACGAATCTGAGGTTCATTTATCGATTTTCCTGAGTTTCCCACTGTATTCGATCACAGATTCATATCGGGGGAGAATTTTATGGCAAATCGCGACTTTTGACGATTTCCGGAGTGCTTCCATAGAATATGCTAACGTTATTTCTCTGGGGGTTATTTGGAGTACTCAACACGAATCTGATGTCAGTTTATCGATTTTTGACAGCTTGCGGTAGATTACTGTGGGTATACGGTAGTTTGGTCAAAGTCTCAGATTTGTCTCAAAGTTTCTATGTGGGGGTCATTTGTGGTGCTGAATTCGATGTCCATTTGTCGATTATCGGAATATTGAGGTAGGTTTTGCCTCCTAAATTGCATGCTACCTACCGTAACCTACAGTAAATCTGAAAATTTTCACAAGCAAACCCCAGATTCGTGATCAGCACCCCAGATTACCTCTACATACATGTCTTAAGCAAAATCCAGAGAAAAATTTAAAAACACACTAGAAAGTCCACCCTTACCTTGCCGCAAAGTTACCTTTCACTACGCTGCTATTCTACTTTCTGTTCAGCGAATTAGTTTTTTTTTTCGCTACGCTGACTTCTCATTATTTCTATTACCTAGCAATTGGTCGATGCAACGAAAGGATTCGTAAAAAAATCGCACGCAGTTGTAAAAATGACGCAAAAGGCGCAGACATTTCTCTCTCGTGGCGTATGGTAATACAACCTGATCATTCAATGTTTTGAGTTAGAATCAGTCTCACCAGTATTGTTTCACAATCATAAGTAAAGGGGCCGTAGCAGAGCTAAAAGTATTTTACCACATCTTAGAATCTCCTCGAAGCTTTCGCCGGCCATGCTTCGCTCATTAATAAATAAATGCAAATAACGGATACGAGTTTTACACTACGGCGCTCCAGTAACAACCGCCCCGCAGCCTGCGCCCTCCGCATTTTCACCGTGCATCATCTGCGTCCCTGCCACTCTGTCATCCCGGGGGATGAGCATGAGATGTGCATAAGGTCCGTCACCGAGCGTCCCCACCAGGGGATCGTCCCCTTGCGGGGACGCTCGGGGACGGATCCTCGCCGGGTATAGATATGCATACGGCCCCTGCTAAGGTCCGTTAGTCGATTTTCTGACGTATTACGGTAGAATACGGTGGGGGATACGGTGTTTCGGCCAAAGGCTTAGATTTGACTCAAAATTTGTATGCGGGGTGGTGATTACGACTTTGACGCCCATTTGCCCATTTTTGAAATACTGTGGTAGGATTTGCCCCTGAATAGCATGGCACCTACAGTAACCGTTTTCAGCACCTTAGATTCCCCTTGCATACAAGTTTTGCGCAGAAACCGAATTTTTTTCCAAAGCACCCCTAAAAATGTCTGATTTCCGCGAAGCTTCAAAAACCCTTATAACTTCTTGGGACTAGCAGCGTGGGACGGGACACTGCACAGTTTTACTATAGATGCCCAAGAGATACTGACAATACTAGGCGTTTTCGCATATGCGACCTTCGCTTTGTATACATTCCTTGTCACCTTACTTTCAGGGGAATAGGTTGTATGCTCAGATGTGCGTAGACTCAGCATAAACTCACTCCAACAAAAATGTCCAGCAAACCAGTTGAAAGCCATAGAAGAGCAGAAAACTCCGCCAGTCTGAGAATTTACATTATATAGCTCATTGCCTTGGAATAGCACAATGATTAAGATGCATTATACTCGTCACCGTGCGGGTGTAGGCTGCACAGGGGCTATCAGGTCAAGATACAGTACTGCTGCTAACATAGGGGAAAAGGGACAAATTGGGCAGTATTGGCAAAAACCATTTGTCTATAACGTGCTTTGGACAGCTCCAATATAAATTCTGACTAAACCCTCCTATTCCTCTTTTGGCTCCAATCATATTTTAAAAAATTTCATGCAATTTTTTTTCAAGTTTCTAGGTATGATTATAACTAGTAGGCTGCGATGAAGAGAATGGTTCTTTTAGAACTCAGGTTGGAGCGTTTTAAAGCAAGTTATTAGCAAAAGACGCTTTTGTTGCCAATTTTCCACATTTCGCCGATTTTTCCTTGTGTAAGCAGCAGTGTTGTACGTGCCAAGTTGGAAGGCTAATTTATTTCCTAGCTGCTACACTATGCAGTATGCTGCGCACTAACGCTACCCAACTACTGCCCTCTACCTATTCTCGCGTGCTCCTATTGTTGCCCCGAACAGTCTAGACGTCGGGATTCGTGCCATGGTTGTTTCCGACAATGTTTAACTCTCGTAATGCATTCTGTAGAACATACTTCTTTCTATAACTATTCAACTGTTCGAAAGTTGAAGATTTCAATCAAGAAAGCAGTAAGGCAAGAAGACACCATATCGCCCAAGTTATTCACGGCTGCGCTTCATGATGCCATTTCAGACTTGCAGTTGGATGACATGGGCTACTCCATCGATGGTGAAAAGATCAATAATCTACGCTTCGCCGACGACATCGTTTTAATTTCTAACAGTACGGCTGAAATTTAGTCAATGGTCAACGAACTCGATACGGCTGGTCGGAGGATTGGTCTGGAGATGAACATGCCCAAAACGGATGGTGAATCAGTGGTGTGACAGTGGGACAGTGAAGCTGAAAGGAGTCGCTCTCCAGAAAGTGAATTCATAAGTATATTTGAAAAGAGAGCTCAGCATGCTGAACAACATCGAGTCCGACATATCTCGAAGGAGACGCGGTGCGTCGGCGGCTTTCGGATCGATTCGGGAAGTGACCGACCAGATTGTGGATCCAGACTTGAGGGCTTCTATTTTCGACGCTGCAGTTTTGCCCGCACTGTGATACGCGACGGAAATCAGGCCTGACAACAAGTCTATCTCCAATAACATGTAAACAACACACCATGCTCTGGAGAGGTGTCTTCTAAAGACGAGCCGACGCCAGCAGTGGCAACAATGCATAAAAAGTCCAGAAATGAGGCAAAAGTTGCCTTTGAAGGATCCGCTGCAGTACATGGCAAAATCGGAGCATCGCTGGGCCGGCCATCTACTGCCAAGAACAGATGATAGGTAGATTCTCCGAGTAAGAGAATGGCTCCCAAGAGATAAAAACTAGCCGCTGGGACGACCTCCACCAAGATGGTCTGACTCGATCTCGAAGCATTTCAGGGATCTTGGTCAGTCGTGCTGGATGCAAGTGGCCAGTAATCGCGCAGAATGGAATAGTTGTGGTCCAGGCTAAGTCGCCAGCTGAACTGATCATCAAAGTAAGTAAGTAAGTAAGTAAACATACTATGCTATCAGCCAAGGATTGACAACCATTGTCAGGTGGTTATAACTTTTCGGCGTTGCGACTTTAGGATGTCAGGCCTCGCAAATAACCTGCGCTCAGCTTATTTGTTTGATCGTACTTCTTTTATCGGATGTATAATCCGGTCTGTCGATGCTGTAGCAGCACCGCAAATGATGGATTTGAGGGTTACCTATACAGTTCTTGGGTTTAGCAGAGAGAAGGACAGTGGGTTCCGGAAGAAGACACACTTAGGTACCCTCAATGCCCGAGCAGCTCGCAGGGAGGAGCTTGGCCTGCGTTGCGGCTCGTTCTGATAAGAGGTGGACAAGTAACATCGGCATGGATACTAAAGAGACTTTGCGTTCCTATTGGAGGTTGACGCAAACTTGGTGCACCTATGTTATAGCATATGGCACCGAGGTGGCGCCAACCCTCAACAGTGAACGCGAAGTCTCTTCCGGATCCATGCCGACGTTAGCTGTGTGGTGCTCCGGCGCCAGCCCGGGGCACCTGGTAATCGATGCTGATTATACATGGGCATTCGACCCGTATTTTCGAATGAATGAATAATTCGAATACTGCCTTTCCAAAAATTCCGAATAAACCAATACATTCGAATAAGGTGTTTTCAAAATTCTCGAATGAATGAATACATTCGAATAATGCCTTTCCGAAAATTCCGAATAAATGAATAAATTTGAAAAATCGGCCAAGCCATTCGAATAGTCGAATCCTGTTCGAATATTCGACATTTCGAAACCAAGGTCAATATCACCCGGAACTTCGATTTCCGAAGAAACTAGGAGACAGTTTCTATCGTGAACTACTTTAGAAACGGGAAACACTAACAAGAAAAATACTATTAGCCAAATTGGCCATCCCAGATAAAATTTACTTTTCTAGAACGACTCTGAACGTAAGGCCCGTATATGCCCTTCACAGCTGCATGGTCACTCCGCGTACCTATTGTACCATCCAAAAACGCATACTGATCTTTCGAGAATCCGAAAACGGTCAATCGTGTTCAGCGCTCAAAACAACCGCCACGCTAGGGTAAAAGCACTTTCCCGGAGTTTTCACGAAGTGATACCGTTTCCCACATGTACCAACTTTCGGTTGAGCGTTTACCTAAATCAATTAGGGGTTTAGAAAGCGTCAAAGAAAGATATTCCAGATTTGACTTGAGATTCTACTAAAGGTGGTGGTGGTGGGTGCGGGGGGGGTATTTGAGGTGCTGATCACGAACCTGAGGTTTATTTGTCAATTTTCGACTGAATTCATGCAAAGCTTCTCATCAGGAGGGAAATTTGAAGGCAAAACGCGATTTTTGACGTTTTCCGGAACGCTACGATGTAGCTCGAATCGTTTCTTTGATGGTTATTCGGAGTGATCAACGCGAATCTGATGCAGTTTATCGATTTTTGACAGCTTGCGGTAGATTACGGTGGGTATGCGCTAGTTCGGTCAAAGTCTCGGATTCGACTCAAAATTTCTATGCGGAGGTAATTCGGGGTGCTGAATGCGTATTCTATGCCGATTCGTCGATTTTCAAATTATGAAGGTAGGTTTTTCTCCCCAACTGTCATGGCGCCTACCGTAACCAACAGTAATCCTCAGAATCCCGGCGCGTGGACCGCATATTGGTGTTCAGCACCCTAGATTGCCCCCTCATGAAAATCGGAGATTGGCACAGTCCAACCTCAGAATCGTTTTTCTGTTTGAAGACGGTCCCATGCTGATACCAACTGTACCGCTGGAATCGTATAGGACCCCCTGGGAACGGAGTTATGGCCCCTCAAAAATTCAAGTGTGGAAGCACAGTGGGCGAGTTGTCCGAGGCTTTTAACTCCCCTCATTTGCAACTGATTTATGCGAGCTGACCTGAATAAAGAGATAGGCTGAGAATGGAGGGAAGAACGGGGCTAGTGATCGAAAATCGTCGCTCATCTCGCCACTGCTGAGCCCGAAAGATTGTAAAATGGGCGTGCCAAAGTGGTTTCCCGATGTGGAAGCCCCAGGGGGGCTTCCTCCTATATTTCGCTTATTTGGAGGAATCGAGAGCTCGCACTTGGCAGGTGTTACATGGGGTGGGTCTACTTCAAAATTATGAGGAAATCTCACATTTCGTTCCTGAGATTGGACTGTGCCTTGAAGTAGCTGCCAAAATGGGAAACAGGGGTAGCCACACTTCCTAGAATACCCACTATCCACCATTACGGCTGCGACGGCCTAAAATAATGGGAGCAGGAGAACACACGGTTGGTTTAGCGGAGGCGGCCCGGCGCCAATGGGCGACGGCTAGCAGTCCGGCCTGTTGCGGCGGGATAGGGGCTCTCTACACACCGAGGGAGGAGTTGTCTCCCCTTTTGCGGATCTAATTCCATTCGGGACCACTTTGCCCGCGTTGAGTGGCGTGACGTTTCAAACTGCAAAAACGGGACAACTCCTCCCTCGGTTTATAGACAGTCACTGTCCCTGTTGCGGCAGCTTCGGATAGCACCGCCCCTAATCGATAGGGCCTGGATAGAGTCCCGCCGCTGAAAGGCATGGCTGCATGCAGTGGAGGAGGATCGATCCTGCGGCGCCGCATGATCGATACTCCTCCATTGCATGCTGCCGCACCTTCCGGCGGTGGAACTTCAATCGATCCCATAGGGGCCGAATAGAGTCCTGCCGCCGGAACACGCGGCAGCATGCAATGGAGGAGTATCGATCATGCGGCGCCGCACTGTCGATTCCCCTCCATTGCATGCTTCTGCGCCTTACAGCGGCGGGAGTCTATTCGGCCCCATAGACGCTGGTACTTGTGTACAGCGCGCAACGGGGGATCCGCTCACAAGAACGATCAGCGGAAATCGTACACACAAAAATGGTTTGCTAAACTTAAATAAGAATGCTTCGAAGGGCTTCCATTCCAAAGTTAAACGAAATAGGTTTTGTCTAATTCGAATGTGGGGCACTGAATTTTTCCGGGTATTCGAATTAATCCCAAAATTTGTATTCCCGAATCAATCGAATATTCGAATAAACTCAATTTTTTATTTCCCGAATAAGTCGAATATTCGAATAAATCCAAAATCGAAATTCCCGAATAAATCGAATATTTGAATAAATCCAAAATTTAAGTTTTCGAATAAATCAAATATTCGAATAAATCAAAAATTTCAATTCCCGAATAAATCAAATATTTGAATAAACCCCAAAATTTCAATTCTCGAATAAATCGAATATTCGAATAAATCCAAAATTTAAATTTTCGAATAAATCGAATATTCGAATAAATCAAAAATTTCAATTCTCGAATAAATCGAATATTCGAATGAATCCAAAATTTCAGTTCCCGAATAAATCGAATATTCGAATAAACCCCAAAATTGAAATTCCCGGATGAATCGAATATTCGAATGCTGGAATATTAAAATTATTCGGATATTTATTTGATTCGGTTCCAAGTCTAATGCTGATGGCCATCACTGCATCGATAACCAGGTGCCCGGGCTGGGGCCGCAACACCACACGGCCAGCCGTTCACCTCTTATCAAAACGAGCCGCAACGCAGGCCAAGCTCCTCCCTGCGAGCTGCTCGGGCATCGAGGGTAAGTAGGCTCTGGTTCTTTTCAATGCAGCCCTTGTTTTCGGTTACCACACCGCGGAGCGGTGGTTTTTTTGTCGGAACCTCCTTATCACTAGTTATATTTCACCGAGGCTCTCCGTTCCGCTGCTGGTGATAATCGAAATCCACAGAACACTAGGGGTTCTTCAGAGTCTACCTCAAATGCAGTTCTAGCCTGATCAACAGTTAGATTTGGTCTTGGTCATTTGGCGACGACGTCTTGTCACAATGTCGCGCCGTGACATCACAACAGTGTCACCTGTAAAACCAGCCCAGGTTTCCTCTAATGGCCCAGTTGTTTCGTGTATTCGTCGCTGTTTGTGCCCAAAAACAAATGCTGAAATTTGTAAACACGTGAAATGTGTTAACCACCCACATTTCACGATGACGGCTGCACGTTTTTGAGAGCTTTTGTGAGAACGCAGGGTCGATTCATGAGCGTAAAGCTATGCAAAATAGTGCGTAGGTGCAGACAGTGCAAAGGAGCGTATTCTTTTGACAAAAATGTTGCGAGTGAAGACTGCTAAAAGCTCTCACGAAATGAAAGTAGGAAGCCATGAAAGATCCAACAATAATATCGGAGATGTCGATGAAGCCATTGAAGAACATAAGACGATAGCAGGGCGTCCGCAATAGGTTGCCACGATACATACCAATAAGGCATAAAACGTAAAGCGTCTGGAAAATTATGGGTTAAAGGCAAAGGCCGCAATAAAGTATGCTTGTCTACTTTTACCCACTAAGCCCTTCTCTGGGTTTATAGTAGTAGGACCTATGAGAAAAAATTGCAAGAAAACCGCTGTTTCAGGCAAAGTTTTGAGCCTGAGCTTCTTTTTCTTTTAATGGTAGACGAGCCCTTTCCACATCATCGACATTGATTATCTCTAATATTAAGAGCACCACCTGTTCTGAAATTGAATCGCAATCCAGTAACAATAGCCTACGGACTGAGCTGCTCGATTATTTCTGTCCTCGTCGAGCTGAACATTGAACGAAGGGCTTGCTTTCATTGTTCAAAAGCGTTTAGCTGCGAACGCCAACGGTATTTGACTGCTCCGCATGAGGCTGCGATCTTTTTGGGCTGAGCTGAGAACCTGTGCACGAATTGGAATCTTAGGTTCTTAATAATTCTATTTATAGCTCGTTTCATGCGACGTAACCGTCGTAGTCTTGTTGCCATTCGCGGATCAAGCTGATTTTTATTGTTTTTTTTTTTCAAAGCTTCTCTCATCACCACCACCGCCCTAAAGGCAGGATTTTCGATAAAATCGGTTGTTGTGCTTTACCCATGGAATGGTAGATCTGGCCATCACAAAAGGGAAAATAAGTGAAATATTGAAGAATAAGCGCACAGGAGCAAGTTATGGCTTGGTGTCCTCCCGCCCCAATCATCGAGAGTTGGCTAAAAGCCTGTTTTGTCAACTTTTATTTTGCTTTTAAAGTAATTTCTGAACATTTCTGAAGACTAGTGATTACTTTAACATCGAAACAAATGTCGGATTGATGAAAGCTCTCTTCACAAGAATGTAGAAATGAAAAAAATGAAGCGTTGATGAAAATCGCGTTTATTAGGGGGCCGGCCGACACCGGTAATTAGCCGTTATGCTTTGTTTTTGAGCGTTTTTCCCGCGAATTTCCGGGCTTTTTCACTTATTTTTACTTTTGTGATGGCCGAATCTACATTCTTATGAGGAGAGCTCAAAAGTTGTTTTTATCGCGAACCCTGCCTTTAAGAAGGCTGACTTTCTCAAAACACCTGGGACGGTAGTAATCCATACGAAACTACGAGTTTTATGTCGCGAGCTGACGTTCGAAACTCGCAGAATGAACTGACTGAAACCGGGACCATACACGCATCATCATGCGAGGTGTTGCGTTTCTTTGCAAAACTCCGTCACTCCAAGGAGTTGAACCCTCAGTGCTTTTAACCATAGCGGCGATCACTGGCACTGCACCGAGAGTGCACTTTGCACTGGTTATGTTTTCATTATAGGTGTCTCCCATTGCGAATACAGCATTGTGTTTCCGGCCACAGCAGAGGCTCAAACTAGTAGTTAACGTCACAGTACCTACTTAGAAGCTTAAATTGATAGAAAAATGAAGCATTGAAAATTGTACACTCAAGGCGTTCATAATGGAGTACTTGGTCAAGCTGAACTCAAAACTCAATTCCTGCATACTTACTTGTATAAGACATGCGAAAGAATCTTCTTGAAGTCGTTCCTCATTCGAGTAAATTCGATCGGCCTTCTGGACTACAATGAAAGGACCTCAATAACTACACGTCTATTCATTTTCCTGAACGTACTTCGACGGATTCTATTTGTTCTATAAATATGATTGCTGTTAATCCTTCCCGCGATTTTCACCTCTCAAGTCTTGTGTCAAACCTACTGTTGCCTTTTTCTTGTCAGCACCTACTACCCTCGCACAAAACAGGACTGATAACTTGGGCATAGCAAAACTAATTTTTCCCCCTTCGGGTACTGATACCTTATCGAATCGGACTGATAAGATCATAACTCTAATGAGAAGTGGAAATACCCTACCAACTTTTGCAGCTTTGAGGTGTTGCCAGAAAATTTGTAGACACTGTCGAAAAAATTGTAAAAACGTTTCATTGCGCGCAGCCCATACCTTGAGTTTTTGTGAAATTTCGAAATGAATTTCCGCTTATCCTCCGAACAACCAGCAACGTGTTCCGGAATTTTATTTTTGTGAATTTAGAAATTGAGCATGTGGATGGAGACATATGAAATCACGAATTGAACTTCATGGAAAATTCAAATCGTATGATCCTCGCACTTGACGAAAAAATCATTTTTATCAAATAAAAAAACTTTCTTCGACTACTTTCTCAGAACACGAATTTACAGGAAATTGAGGACCTCCTCGAGAAAATTAGGAAGCTATGAAATTGTGAAAATTTTGATACGACAAAGATTTTTGTTTTTTTTGCACCTACATATTTACACTTGTACTCACTGTCCGAGTTCGTGGCGTATCAAAATCTGCCTGGGAAACTCAGTCGAACGAGCAAAGTAATGCTAGATAATTTCTGCATCACCCTGATACATGGCTCCGATTAGGATCTCCGAGAAATTGAATATTGAATAACAAAATTTAAAACATCACATTTCGATCACTTTTTGGAAATCGAAGAATCAAAAAACGAAACTTCTGAACTAATCGAAAACCGAATGATATAAAAAAGAAATAAGAAAATCGAAAATTCGCGTTCTAACATCAATTCGATCGGAAAAAAAATCTAAGGAACAACTTCGGTTCACATTGCTCGACATCGTAGAGTTATGACCTCATAAATTTGATTTGGTAACGTTTCAGTGCCTGAATTGTGCTAAGTAGGATTAACTTTGCTATGCTCAGCCTATCAGTAGCAAATACCCGCTCCTTCCAGCTGAAACTGAAAACATGAAAATCATGGATTTATGACATCATCAGTCCAGTTTGATAAGGTATCAATTTACTACTTGTGTCAAAAGGAATTAATTTTGCGATTCCCTGGTCATCAGGAGCAAGTTATCGCTCCACTGGTGTGAAAACCTATAACTCGATATAACCTTATCAGTTGAGTTTGATATGGTTTCAACGCCTGACTTCTGCTAAAAAAATTAATTTCGCTACTTCAAAGTTAATCAAACCTATTACTCGCTTTTCTGGCTCAAAATGCTCCAGATCTTATGGATATGTTCATATCACTTCGATTTGATAATTTATCAAAGCTTATTTAGTGTTAAAATAGTCTACAATCAAGTTTTTTTCCCGTTAACGTGACCACATCCCGGCTTTTCCGCGTTAAAAACGCGCGATCTACCGATTTTTGCCGAGGTATCCGAGGTGCATCCTTGGAGGTCGGCTGTCAATAATTTTATGACTACCACTGTCTGCGCGCTTGCTGACAGCCTGTGCAAAACAGCACCCACCTCGCATGATGGACGAAAAAGTCCTCCGCAACACTTTTTCTCCCCGAAACTGGGAGTCTCTCGCGTCTCCACCACCGGTGCGCTGTTTCGCCTTTCGCTGCTCACCTCGCCTAGAGACAGAGCCTGCTGCCAGTTTCACCGATCTTAGGAGGGTGCCCGAAACCAAGAGGCAAACCCGCAATAAGCTCCATAGAACGGAGTACAGGATAGGGAGCGGTTGACCATTTTGCACCAGATTTGGAATATACGTCATTTTGAGGTGGGGGAACCTTATGGATACGGATTGAAGTCTGTTTATTGCCATATCGCCTCAAAATTGGCTCTTATTTTGAGGTCGAAACTCGCAGAATACCTGCATGTTTCGATCTTTTCGAAACTCGCAGTTTCGGAAGAATTACTACCACACTTGGGGTGGTGTGCATTAACGGTCGGTGGGGTTGTGATAGCCACAGTGTAGTTTACCCAAACGTATACATCTAGGAACGAAGCAGAGGCGATCGGCTGACGATCAATGTGCACGAAATTGCAATGAGGTTGATGCACATTGATCTCCAACCGACTGTTTCTGCTCCGTCTGTAGGTGTATACGTTTTGGTAAAGTGAACTATAGCTTGAGTTAGCAAAGCTGACACAACCTATCTTATTTTCGCAGTTATTTTTCAGAATAAGCAGTTGTTTTTTTTAGGTGATATCGATGAGCTCTCTTCACATGTACCTAAAAATTCTCAACTATTCCCTGCTGAATTTGCGAAGCTGTTGTAAAATTGGGCAGAACTGAGTGAACTATCAAGTGTAGGGTGGTGGAAACGAAGGCAGAACTTTGTGAAGTGCATAAAGATTGCATGAATGCCGTGCTTATAGGCAGCGTCCGCGCATAGGACCACATTTGGTTTTTTCTTCTCTATCCAATGTTCGGAACAAGTGGAGATAGTTGGCAAAGCTTTAGAACTCAACGCTTCGTATTTATAACGCTATATCCTCTTGAAAACTGCTCCGTGAAATGAATAGGCGTTTTCCCGGTCGACCATCTAGCACTAGGAGCAGAAGCGCCCCGACAGACTCCGGCTGGCAGTGGAGATTCGGAATTCCACTTTACTTATTTCGAGAAATCCTCACGTCCGAACGTGCGTGTTGGAAACTTCTTGTTTTCAGAGAATTCTCGACAACGGAAAAGCCAACATAAATAATCAACCCAAGAAGTTGAAGGCGCTGAACCATTTCAGATATCCACTTTTCCGACATTTGTGTATTACACAACACACAGCGGACAGGCGTGAAAAAAGGGAAGCTGAATGCTACAGGATTTTTGAACACGTTTTTCTCCGAAGTTTGAGCATTTTTGGTGGCTCCTTGGCAATATATCACAACCTGGTGAGCCTACCTGTGCAAA
Source organism: Aplectana chamaeleonis (assembly GCA_029168955.1). NCBI lineage: Eukaryota > Metazoa > Nematoda > Chromadorea > Rhabditida > Cosmocercidae > Aplectana > Aplectana chamaeleonis. The sequence goes on from JAPDOI010001991.1 coordinate 62,631, forward strand.
ATATGTAGTAGAAAATTGAACACGGTTTTCTGCGCGTTCGCTGCCCTAAAGACGCAGAATGGTCCACCAAATCTTTGCCGATGCGGTTCTGGCCAAATTAAGAAGGCACGACTCCGCAGGGGAGTACTGAGTGTCTTTAAGGCTAAACTATCATCAGTGCGCGAATCTCCCATGATCAGCTGCAGATTTGTAATTTGTAAAAAATTAGTTTTAGGTCTACTGTGTACTCGAGGTAACAGTGGTAACCTTCTAGTAACGCGCTATACTTACTATACTTGAACCGAATCGAATCATTGAATCATCATCCGATTGAAAAAAAAGTCGACTTCGATTAAATCGACTAAGTCGACTACTCGAAAAGTGGAAAATCCGGCTAAATCGAAAAGACGATCATTCGAAAAAGGGCGATTTTCGGATAAGCCGAGAAGTCTATCATTCGGAAAAGGGCGATTTTCGGATGAGTCGAGGAACCGATCATTCGAAAATGGGCGATTTTCGGATAAGTCGAGATGTCGATCGTACGAAAATAGTAGTATCCGACTTATTCGAAAGTCCCGCCGCTCTCAAGGGTACCTGGTAAACTTGTTATTCGAAGATAATTCTTCGGATAATGGATCGATTAAGATATTGCCGATTCTAAATTTTCCGGATATTGGTTCAATTCAGAGATTGCGATTTTTATATTTTCGTATAATGGATCGATTCAGATACTGCCATTTCTTCAATGATTAGGATACGGATATCCGGTCGGGTAATTTCGGATAACTTCGGATATTCTCGGAACAAAGTTCAATTGATGCAAAACGGTAAAAAATAAATCAGGTGCTCAAGGCAAGCCTCTGAAAACATCCATAGTTGAAGAAACGAAAGTACTTCATTGCATTTGCAGCATGTTCACATACTAACATCAATCTTCATAAATGCATATTAAAACTTACTTACTTTGGTACTTTGATGATCCATTCAGCTGGAAATCTTCACAGCGTGGACCACAACTCTTCCATTCTGCGCGATTTCTGGCCACTTGCATACAGCAGGACTGACCACGATCCCTTAAATGTTTCGAGATCGAGTCAGACCGTCTTGATGGAGGTCGTCCCAGCGGCCTCTTCTTATCTCTTGGGAGCCACTCTGTAACTCGGAGACTTCATCTATCATCGGTTCTTCGTAGTAAATGGCCGGAAAAGCAATGCTTCGACTTCGCCATATATTGCAGCGGATCCTTCAAAGGCAACTTTTGCCTCATTTCCGTACTTCGTATGCCTTGTTCCCACAGCTGGCGTCGGGTCGTCTTCAGAAGATCCCTCTCCAAAGCACGGTGTATTGTTTGTATGGCATTGGAAATAGTCTTGTTGTCAGGACAGGTTTCCGTCGCGTAGCACATTGCGGGCAAAACAGCAGCGTCGAAGATAGAAGCCCTCAAGTCTGGATCCACAATCTGGTCGGTTACTTCACGAATTGATCCGAAAGCTGCCCACGCACTGCGTCTCCTCCGTGATATTCCGGGGGCGATGTTGTTCAGCATGTTCAGCTCTCTTTCCAAATATACGTATGAATCCACTTTCTGAAGAGCGACTACATTCAGCTTCACTGTCCCACTGTCGGACCACTGATTCACTATCACCTTCGTTTTAGACATATTCATCTCCAAACCAATCCTTCTACCAGCCGCATCGAGTTCGTTGACCATCGTCTCCATTTCAGCCGTACTATCAGAAATCAAACGATATCGTCGGCGAAGCGTAGATTATTGATCTTTTTACCATCTATGCAGCAGCCGCTGTCGTCCCACTGCATGTCTACCATGGCGTCTTGAAGCGCAGCCGTGAATAACTTGGGCGATATGGTGTGTCCTTGCCGTACTCCTTTCTTTATTGGAATCTTAAACTTTCGTTCGAACAGTTGAATAGTTGTAGAAGTATCCATGAAGCACTGTTCGAGTAAGTGAACATAAGCTTAAGAGATCCCAGCGTGGACCAAAGCATTGAGAACGGCATTGGTCTCCACAGAGTCGAACGCCTTCTTGTAGTCCACAAAAACGAGAACCAGAGGAAGGTGATATCCACGACTCTTTTTGATGAGTTGAGTGACAGCTTGCATATGGTCCATACAGGAGAAGTTTTTCCGGAAACCGGCCTGCTCCACTGGTTGATAGTCGTCCACTATTCGTTCAATACGGTTGATTAGAATCTTGGGGAAGGTCTTGTACGCAACTTAGAGAAGACTGATGGGTCGGTAATTGGCAATATCCTCCCGTGCGCCTTTCTTAAACAGCAGCACCATCTTCGCTTCTCTCCATGCATCCGGAGTCTTCCCAAGACGTAGGTAGTGGCTGAAATGCCTAGCGAGAAGAGAGTGGAGAGCGCTACCTCCTGCGCGAAGAAGGTCCACCGAAATGTTGTCGGGACCGAGGGCAGCGCCCTTCTTCATGCTTCTGATGGCTGCAGCAACTTCCGATTCCAGGATGGCAGGAAGGTCTTCATCTGGTGGTGTTGCATATCTTGGAACAGGTGTGGATGAGCGGAAGAGATCCGTGTAGAACTCTTGAGTGATGTCTTCCATGATCCTCCGAGATGTCTGCACTACTCCATTCCTGTCCTTGAGGGCACATACAATAGCTTTCTGATCACTGAGGTCGCGCTCGCAGAGCTTTATACTGATCCGTTTTTCGGCCGCTTCCAGGAACTTCATTCTTCTGTACGCTTGCAACGACTCCTTAACAGCGATTCGGCATGACTTGTTGATGATGACCTTCTCCATATGAGTGGCATTGGGATCTTGTCTAACAACTCTTCTTTCTTCCAAGAGCGCAGTGGCGAGGCTATTGAGTCTTGGAATGGGTGTCGTTCCGGCTTGACTCGAAATTTCCGCCCACTCGATTAGGCCTTTGGCTAGATTTTCGTAGTCTACCGTTGGATCTTCGTGGAGATTCCATGCGTAGGAATTGATAGCGGATTCCAACACCTCAGCCTCTAAGACGGGGAGCCGAACAGGTGCCGGCCTATGAGTAACACGTTTGAAGATTCTCTTATTGAGCGATATTTTCGCACGTAAAAGCCGATGATCCAAGCCGGTGTCGAATGAAGGCAGCACTGACACGTCAAACAAGCTCCAGCGTCGGTTAATCAAGATATGATCTATCTCCGACCTTGTCTGGCCATTCGGGCTTTCCCAAGTCCATCGTTGATTTATGGCTTTTCGAACATTGCGTTTCCGTGAAAGAGGCGGCATGCCGACATGAAGTCTAGCAGTCGTTCTCCATTTTCATTTCGAAAAGCAGCTCCATGCCATCCTAATCTCCAATCACCGTCGTTGTTGTTCGTACCGACGATAGCACTAAAGTCATCAACAACTAGCTTATAGTAGCTTCTCTACTCATGTACAGTCTTCTCCAGAAACTCATGAAACTCTTCACGCTCTTCTTGCGCAGCGTTAGAGGTAGGGCGTACCCATTGATAATAGACACAATTCTTTGCTCTTCGGTTCTCAAACGCAGAACGCCGAGACGTGGACTTATGATTTCATGAGAATCTACCAAGTGGTGCACCGTCGAATTAATGAGGAATCCAACGCCGCCGATGTTCTTATTGTCCACCTTGGCTCCGATGACGATAAGCTCATTGTGCACGGTCTTTCTAACGGTTTCCGTTCTGACTTTCGTCTCTTGCAAAGCGATAACATCGTACTTGATCTGACGGCTTCTAAGAAGGAGTGTTCGAAGATCGGCTTCCGATGCTATTGTGCGGCAGTTGTATGTACATATGTAAAGGCAGTGTTGACGTCGTGTGGTGTGGGAGTTTCCAAACTTCCGTATCCGATGACGTCCTATTGCTCCGAGATTAGATGGCCTCTCACCGGTAGAGGCTTCCTCCGACGCCGTAGTGGAGCATATCCGGTGCACGAAGTACCGGGTTTTAGATTTAGTTGTCTGAGCGTTTCTTTTCGGTCTGGTTACTCTCGCTTGTTCCCCGCTAAGGATACAAGGATAGCCGCCCGTACACAGAAACTGCGTACTGCGTGACGTACGTGATATTAATAAAAATATGAAAACAAATCTTCAATTACTCTACCGTCTTTGGGAGGCACAGTATGATTCATACACAGGTTTTTCAGAACAACTGGCTAGTAAAAACTATGCAAAGCGGCAATACAAAAAATCTACACTGAATAACTAGCCACTTGGTCATCTCACTTGACGAAGTGGTCTTTTCTCCGAGCCGCAACGGCGCTTCCGATTTCGGAAGGAGGAGGGACACCCTGGGTTGATGTATTAAATAGAGGGTGGTACGGGGAAGCGGGCGTGGCCGAGTGCAATTTTATCCCAATTTACCCGATTTTATCCGAAAATTATCCGATTTTATCCGGAAATTATCTGATTTTATCCGAAAATTTACCCGAATTTTATCCGATTCTATGCGAGTTTTATCCAAATTTTTGACTTTTCCGATAATGGTTCGATTCAGATAATGCCGATTTTAAATTTTCCCGGATATTTGTTCGATACGGATATCCGGTGGGATATCCGAAAAGGAGTGATTTGTATACTAAGTATAGCACCTGGTTACTGAAAAAGATGTTGGAAGCTAGTCCATCTGGACACATTTTGCTAATTTGCGCGTAATCAATGCAGAATTTGTGTAGCCGCAGACGAACATAATTGATGCCTTCTTTCTACTATCTAATTAGTTTTCTTTTCTTGTTTCTACATGTGCGCAACGTTCAATGAATTTTATACTGAATTAAGAGCTCACAAGATTTTAAATAAAGGTGTTTGAATGGAAATGAAAATGGGGAAGCCGTAGGCGAATTATGCTGATCGTCTAGGAGGAAAATTGTCGTATTAGAGGGACAGTACGCATAGAAAACCATGGGTTTTTTCATATTCTGTATAGCTTGGCCTCTTTAATGAAGGAAAATTGTCGGACGAGTCCCTAAAAAAATCTTCATTTGTAAAGAAAAACCAGTTTGAATACACTGTAAAAATGACTTGAAGTTCGCGCCAAAATCGTTTTTGGAGTTTTCCTTCATGTGGAGTTTGGGCCATAGTTGTTTTAGTGTTGTTTGACAGTCCCATCAACATTCTATGAGAAAGTAGTAGATGATGGACCAGAAGTGTTAGATGATCGACCCCATAGAAACTTTCAGCTGGCCGTAGCCTTTGAAGGAAGTGTTCGCGATAAATCTCATATTCGAGTTCGACTCAAAAGTGGGGTTGTTCGGTCGTGCGCTATGCAGTAGTGAATAAACCGGAGAAAGGCGCTCAGAGTAAGCTAAAATAACTGTTTGTAACGTTCTGGGCGTGGACGAGCTTACGGGCCCTGCTAGTTTCCGCAAGTGCACGCTAATGGCGAAATGTGCGCGAATCGATCGGGCCGAACGTGGCGGAGTTCTGTGGCAACTTGCCATCGAAAACGTCCGCGGCGCCACAAGCTCGTCAGAACGGGGCGCGCAGGCTAAGAGCAGGCGTACTGGGCTAACGAAATCTTTTCCCCGTCGTTTTTACCGATTTCTGGTCTGTTACGCTGCTTTTTTTTACCCTAACCCTCTGGCATCTGCCAGCGTTGTATTTCACACTAAAAACTTAAAGGCAGTGTCCACGATAAATACCATGTCTGATTTTTTAGTGGAGATCGGCAGCTGCGGGGCCTAGCGCAACCCTAACGTTGAAAAAACTAAGAAAATTGAGCTTGGAACGGTCCCCTACGGCCCCAAAGTTGGACACCCGTCAGCTCGTCACACCTAGATGCACTTTCCACGTCCACCGACGTGAACAAATGAATGCTCGAAATTTTGAGATGAGCGATGATTTCCGATCAATAGCCCCGTTCTTCCCTTCATCCTCAACTTCTCTCTTTATTCAGGTCAGCTCGCATACATCGGCTGCAAAAGACGGAAGTTACAAGCCTCGGACAAGTCGTCCACCATGTTTCCTTAGCTCAATCTTTGAGGGACCATACCTCCATTTCCAGAAGGTCTTGTACGATTACAGAGACATCATTGGAATCAGCATTGAGCCGTTTTTAAGATAGGCGGAAAAACAGAAGAACGATTTCCATCGTGAACACTGCCTTTAAAAGCGAGATTCATCGTGAACACTGCTTTTAGAAGCTGAAACAGGCCTCGGCTGATATCTGAGTTAGGTATGGGGTGTCAGCTTGTGCGCTGCATTGAGAACGTCGCGACGCATCCGCGCGCGCACCAGGAAAAGGGCCATCCATATCAAAGCTCTGTTCATACAGTCAGCGCAGATCGCATTGATGCTTTGCGTTCCCTGTTGTGCGGTAGCGCAAGCTCAGTGCTCACATTATATAAAACGTGGCATCTAGTTTACACTAACCGTCGATAGGAGCCGCCAAGTATTAACACGATCCGAGCAGACTATACACTCGTTGCCCCACACCTCGCTAAATTTAAGAGACTTGCTTTAGTTCCCAAGTGTTACTTCCCCGTCGTTGTACCCCCCGGAAAATAGCCGTTAGACCCCGAAGCCAGCTTCCAAAAATATCGATTCTTTCGTTTTTATTTAAAGACTTCTCTAAGTCGCAAATAATTCCTAGTGAATCCTTACAACTTTTTTGTGCTTAAAGGCACTGTTTGCGATAAAAATCGCTTTTCTGATTTTTTACCAATCTTGAAACCGGTCCCATTCTGATTCCAAAGATGCTTCTGGAATCGCACAAGACCTTCTGGAAATGGAGTTATGGTCCCTCAAAAACTGAGCAAGAAAAAATGGTAGACGAGGTGTCCGAGGCTTGTAACTTCCGTCTTTTGCCGTCAATGTATGCGAGCTGACCTGAGTAAAGAGAGAAGTTGGGAATGAAGGGAAGAAAAGGGCTTTCGATCGGAAACCATCGCTCAACTCACTATTTCGAGTGTTCCTTTGTTCACGTCGAGGGGCGGGAAGAGGCGGGACTTGCCCACAATGGCGGGGTTTTCCCACTTTTCTAAGCAGTTTAGCGGCTCCTGGGTAGCTTTTCGTCCCGTTTTTTCGACGCTGTGCTGCTTCTGAGAGGCACGAGAAGCGTTTGCCATGGAAAATTCGAGGATGAAGTTTATCGCGAACAGTGCCTTTAATCTATTCTTTTTTCGCCTTCCGATTTCATAAATATGCGCAAAAATATGTAATGGAGCTGTTGCGGGAACCAAAAAGTCAATTAGGCTGTCACGTCTTCATGTACCGTCCGAATGGCTGAATGGAAGGGTAGATAATTTTTCAAGTCGACTGAAAAAGTCGAGTTTTTATTCGAAAGGTCGATCATTCGAAAAAGTGGGGTTTTCGACTTATCCGAAAAAGTCGATCATTCGAAAAGTGGAAATTCCGGCTAAATTGAAAAGTCGATCATTCGAAAAAATGTGTTTTTCGACTTATTCGAAAAAAACGATCATTCGAAAAAAATTTCAATTTGCCCAAGTATAATACTTACCATGAAAATTGTCCCCGACGTTGTATAGTATATTCCCTGTATTACATTAACCGATCCTCTGCTTTTCCACTCAGCAAGTGTGCGACCGCTGCAATTGTACTCTGTTGGGTCGATCACCCAAGGTAGGCTCACGTAAAAGACGTGCATCTGAAATCTAACTTCTGATTTTTTTCTCCGTCTCCAAGCCTTCGCATTTCGGTATTTATTGCCTAGCTCCCTCATTTTGAGCCAGACAATGGAAGGCTTATCGGGCTCAACATGTCAAAATCTCCTTATCATTGTTATATTTTGCCATGACTGCCATGGGCTGATTGCTCCGCCCGGACTCATCCGAGCAAGCAAGGCTTCATCTCATTTACGCTCAAGATGTTAAAGATCGTGTAGCAACTACTCAGCAGTTTCGAATCAAGTTACTTGCGAGTCACCCGGGCAAAATCAAGTTAACCGTGGCTTATCTAGATTTCCTAAGTTACTTGCGAGGTTGGGACTTGCAAGTGACTTACCAGGTTGTTCCCTAAGTTTTGTCGTTCGATAAGAGAGGGCGTTGCTACTAGCCCAATTTTTTTTGGTTTGTTGGTGCACTCTTCATATAAACGTATGTGAAGTTTCATTTCAATCTGTCAAGTCATTCTTTGTTTACAAGCCATTTAGTTTCGCCGCGTCATAGCAATGGAAAAAATTGAATATCGTGCAGTGAAAAATTCTTATTTTTGGAAGGTGTAGCACCAAAAGAAATTCACGAACGAATGCTAAAAGTGTACAATGATTGTTCACCTACAATTGGAACAGTAGATAGATGGGCTGCTGAATTTAAACGTGGTCGTACAAGCCTTGAAGACGACCCACGTGAAGGACGTCCAAATAGCGCATCAACACCAGAAATCATAGCCAAAATACAGGATATGGCTCTGGAGGATATTCGATTGGTTGAGAGAGATTTAGTGGAGGCGAGCCATAATTTAAATGAAATTTTTCGGTTTTAGAAAGCTGTGTGCACAATGGGTGCCGCATTCGCTGACAACGGAACAAAAACATAATCGAATGCGACATTCTCAGCAACATTTGGAGCGTTTTAAAAAGGATAAAAAGGATTTCGCGCGTCGATTAATTACTATGGATGAGACTTTGGTCTATCACCATGATCCTGAATCAAAACAAGAGGCTAAAAAGTGGTGTGAACCTGGATGTTCGGCTTCGAAACGAGTTCGTGTCCGGAAATCGGCTAAGAAGGGTATAGCATCGGTTTTTTGGGATGCGAAAGGAATTTTGTTTGTGGATTACTTGTAAACTGGTTAAACAATTAACTCAAAATATTATTGTAACCTTTTGGACCAGTTGAAGGAAAAAACCCGGTTTGCAGAAGAGAAAAATCCTTTTTTATCAGGACAATGCACCGTGTCACAATGGCATTTGACTATGGCTAAAATCCATGAATTAAAGTTCGAAATGTTGGAGCATTCACCGTATTAACCAGATTTGGCCTCCAGCGACTTCCAATTGTTTCCAGAACTCGAAAAATTTATGCGTGGCAAGCGTTTTCATCAAATGAAGAGGTCGTAACGGCTGTTGAAGCGTGTTTTGCAAACCTTCCGGATTCCCATTTCAGGGATGGAATCCACAGATTGGAGGATCGTTGGAGCAAGTGTATCAATGTTTAAGGAGATTAAACTTTGACTTACTTGACTTAATCGGTTGGCTTTCGCCTGACGCGGTCATTCCGCATCTTCACCGAGGTGTGCCGTCCTAGTAGTCAGCCGTGTCCATTTTTCACGGTCTTCAGCCACAATTTGAACACATTCCATCCAGCTGTCACTATTCCATTTCCTGCGAAACGAAACATCGCGCCTGAACTGTCTTTCGATGCCGAGTGACTTCAAATCCTCTTTAACCACATCCGTCCAGAACTTTCGCCTACGCCCAGGTGGCCGTTTCCAGACAGGATTTGGAAGCATTCTTAGAGCGTGTTGTACGAGACTATCCGGCGTTCTTCTTAGTATATGCCCGAGAAGTCGAAGACGACTTTCCATTGCTGCTTGAGATGGCGTTAGGAGATGCTGGCACCTCCTTCGTGTCAAGCGTTCATGTACTGCGTCGATTTCCTTGTAAAGGTCTTCGTTATGGCATACACGCGGCCAGAAATATATAAGCAAACGCCCAAAAAGCTTCCTCTCCGTGCAATCCAACATTCCCATCTGCGTCTTCGGTGCTGCCCACGTCTCCGATCCGTACATCATGATAGGGCCAATAGCGGATAGGTAGGCGCGCAACTTGACTTCCTTCGCGATGGTGGTAGACCACAAACACTTGGTTAGAGAATTAAATGCAAACGTAGCTTTCGCACATCGTTGTCGAATATCCGCTGCATAACTACCATTGTTCTTTAGCAAACAGCCCAAATAACAGAAATCGTCCACCAGTTCGATACGTTGTCCGTCCACACAAACTCCCGTTGAAGGCCTCTGAGAGACCCACATCTGCTTGCATTTGTCGGGACGAAGACGAAGTCCATACGCTGCGGCATACTTCGAAACATGGTTCACAATCCTTTGCAGTTTTGCGTTGTTTTCAGCGAATAACACGATGTCGTCCGCGTACTCCAGGTCGACAAGGGACTCCCGGTTGTACAGCCTAAGAAGAAGTTCGCCTACGTCTCAGAAGAATCAACATCTACCTACAACAGAGTATGTGCTCTCCAAACTGCAGGAAACTTCGTGGAAGAGAAGCGTTTGAGGAGGAAGTTGCGTCGGCAGCTTCAAAGTGACCGCGAGCGAGAGTGGATGTGTAGAGCTAAGGAGTTCGAGAAGGCTTGGGAGAAGAAGAATCCGAGGAAAGCCTACACGTTGCTGCGACAGTATAGCGGGAAGATGAAGAGATGTCCTCCTGTCTTGAACACTACCAATGGAGTTGCAGTTGGTGATGCGACGCTGCTAATATGGAAGGATTACTTCAGTTCACTACTGAATCGTCCAGCGCCATCAGTACCTGAGCTCCCGCATGTTCAGAGAGCACATTACGATGTCAGTGAGGAACCGCCGACTGAGTCTGAAGTTGTGGATTGTGTCCGGAAAATGTAGAATGGAAAGGCTGGTGGAGATGACAACATCACTGCTGAAATGCTAAGAGCTCTTCCTCCGTCTGGGATTCGTGAAATGACCAACACCATCCGTGCTATATCGATGAGCGAAAGAATACCCGATTCGTGGAGACATGCGATCATCGTACCTCTTCACAAGAAGCTATCCGTCACGGATCCTAAGAACTACAGAGGAATCTCTCTACTTCGTGTCATGTACAAGGTTTTAGAACGTATCATTCTCGAGCGACTTATCAAACATCGTGAAAGAACGACCAGAGATGAGCTAGCCGGTTTTCGACCTGGAAGATCGACCATTGACCAAGTGTTCGTCGTGAGAAGAGTAATTGAATCGTGGCAGCGGTATTCGAAGCTATTACAGCTTGCTTTTTAGACTTCGAAGCCACGTTCGACTCTCCTCATCGCGATCGATTGCTCGATTCTCTGCGAGCAGATGGAGTCCCGGAAAAGTATGTTCGGTTAATCGAGGACATGAACAAAGGAACAACAGCAGCAGTTCGTACACCTGTCGGATTTACGTCAGCTTCCGAGGTGAAAACAGGAGTAAGGCAAGGAGCCGTTGCAGGACCTTTTCTTTTCAACTTCGCCGTTGATGACATCATGCGTAGAGTTGCAGAACAGTTTCCTGCGGATGTGATCCTAAGGAGATTATACTGAATGATAAAGTGCATTTTGAACCCTAAAATTGTGTTTTTCTTGTCGAACGACATAACTTATTGAACAACCTGGTACATGGGCATAACCATGTTACTTGTGACTTTTGAATCTCGCAGGTAAGTTATATTGGCCCAGACGTATACTCGATCATATTGACAATTTCGCACTAATTGCCGTTTTAAATTATTGGGCTGGATGGCCTTCAGAGATACAGTATTTTCCAATCCCGCTCCTCGAAGGCATTTTCTAACAGCGCGGATATGAATGGCATTATGAAAGGAACTTTGTCGCTTTGTGGTATACTATGACTTCGCTTACCTTCGTGGGCGTTTCGCGACCTGCGCGCGTGTGGTCCATAGCCATTAAGAGTTGCTATTTGACAAACTAGCCTTTTTGACGCTTCACGCTCTTCCTCTCCAGAACAAACATTTACAGCGGTGCGAAACATGTTTCTGACAACCGCAAGTTTTGTCTGAGTGGGATGCGCGGACAGCCAGTGGGCCAGAATATTCCTATTCGAAGGTTTGCGGTACCATTTTGTGATATTCCTGCCTTCCGCTAGTTGAATATGAGGTAAGTTTTATGTGAGGGGACTGACTGTTCATCAAGGTGAAACATGCGTCCACCTCTTCTTGCGTGGAACAAATTATGAGACAGTCATCGATGTATCGCCTGTAAAACAAGGGTAAGGATTCGAGCACAGGTGCTTCGATTTTGGGTAGGAAGGCGATGGCAAGCGTTGGTGCCAGCCTCTGCCCCATCGCAGGCCCCTCAGCCGAGCAAAGTATTTACCTGCCCATTTGAAAACATTACAACCGAGGCAGTCCTTCAATAGAAGCACTAGGCTGCGTACCGAGAAACAGTGCATATTTATATTGCTTTGATGTTGATTTAGAAGCTTCCCATATTGCCGGCTCAAACTCTTCGATTTATATCATAAAATCGATACCATTTTAAGCGAGTCTGCTGCCTTTAACTATGAACAATGGTACCGTCAAAAACAACATTTTCCATGGAACTTTGTATGCTGCATATTGAACAAAAAAGAATACCTTTACCTCATGAGCTGAAATGAGGCTCTCTTTTTTCTGTTGATTTGTAGAATTTCCTATGAGCCTGTTTAATCTATTAGAATTTCACCCCATTTGTCAGAAATCTCAAAGGAAAATACGGCCCTAATACATCAAAATTCATGCAGAAACACCAACTACGCTAGCACCGACCAAGCCAGTACTTTTCTTCACATACGCGAATAACTACGAGAACTTTACTTTCGTGAGGCAATGGAGCCAGAAGCTGTGTCGCCCTGTCAGGGTCAGGGCTGTGCGTAACTGGATTTTGTAATTTCGTGAATCGTAAATCGTAATTTTCCAAATTCCTCGTAATTCGTAAATCGTAATTCGTAATTCGTAGCTGATAGTTAGTAGTAAGCCCACACATAATCCAAACCTCATTCGATGTGTAAACATCTAAGCATTCCAGATAAGGTGTTTCTATATCGGAGACGATGTGTAAACATCTAAGCATTCCAGATAAGGTGTTTCTATATCGGAGAAGGTTTGAGATTGTGTTTTAAAATAACACTGTTTTGAACAGTACATGAAAAAAATCAGTGTACATACGCGTGATATAAATGACTTCAATAGACAAAATTGAAACGCCAAGCTTAATCAAATACAAAACCTGTGCCATGTTTTGCAGAAAATTAAAATACGAAAACATAGCGAATCACCGCTTCACCAAGCACTGCTCAATAATGGGAGCCAAGAAGGGCAACACTGTGATGAGCGAAAATAGCGTTTCGAGAGTTTTTAACTCAATCTTTCAAGGGAAGGATAATTGGGAAAGGTGGCCATACCAAAGGGTTATACATGCTACTGCAAATCCACTTCTTGACACAGAAATCAAGGGTGGTAGTAAATGGTGTGTTAACCGCGAATAAACCGCCACCTCTAAGCCGCCAACATACCGCGACATAAATGCAGTAGAGCCGCCAAATTAACGCGAACAAACCGCCACCTACTGGCCGGCAACGAAAAGCGACATAGGTGCCACGGTTTGTTGCCGGTTCAACGAAAGCTCTGCTTACACTCCTCTGCTTACACATACATTATGCGTGACCTTCGTCCGCATAGGTATTTCCTACACTTGGACACGAACGACGTTTATGGTGGAAAGACGAGGGATCGGAAAGATTATACAAGTAATGCTATTTATTTTATTGATTAGGAAGAGCATTCAAAGGGAACTTCGTAACATTTCGCTTGTTCGAAACACGATCAGAACGCAATTTTTTAATTTTTCCTTGGAAATCCTAATTCTCGTAATTTTTTATGAGCTCCGTGAGTTTTCAGGACCATTCTCCAAAAGACATGTGAGGTTAATCATTAGCCTCAATCAATCAAATGCGTGTGATCTGACAAAAGTTTGCATTTGTAGTAACTTTGTTAACTTTTTTTCAATTTTTTTCAAACAAAAAAAATTCACGGAGCTCATAAAAAATTACGAGAATTAGGATTTCCGAGGAAAATTTAAAAAATTGCGTTCTGATCGTGTTTCGAACAAGCGAAATATTACGAAGTTCCTTTTGAATGCTCTTCCTAATAAATAAAGTAAATAGCATTACTTGTATAATCTTTCCGATCCCTCGTCTTTCCACCGTAAACGTCGTTCGTGTCCAAGTGTAGGAAATACCTATGCGCACGAAGGTCACGCATAATGTATGTGTAAGCAGAGGAGTGTAAGCAGAGCTTTCATTGAACCGGCAACAAACCGTGGCACCTATGTCGCTTTTCGTTGCCGGCCAGGAGGTGGCGGTTTGTTCGCGTTAATTTGGCGGCTCTGCTGCATTTATGTCGCGGTATGTTGGCGGCTTAGAGGTGGCGGTTTATTCGCGGTTAAGACACCATCTACCCTTGATTTCTGTGTCAAGAAGTGGATTTGCAGTAGCATGTATAACCCTTTGGTATGGCCACCTTTCCCAATTATCCTCTCCTTGAAAGATTGACTTAAAAACTCTCCAAACGCTATTTTCGCTCATCACAGTGTTGCGCTCCTTGGCTTCCATTATTGAGCAGTGCTTGGTGAAGCGGTGATTCGCTATGTTTTCGTATTTAAATGTTCTGCAAAACATGGCACAGGTTTTGTATTTGATTAAGATTGGCGTTTCAATTTTGTCTATTGAAGTCGTTCATATCACGCGTATGTACACTGATTTTTTTTCATGTACTGTTCAAAACAGTGTTATTTTAAAACACAACCTCAGACCTTCTCCGATATGGAAACACCTTATCTGAAATGCTTAGTTGTTTACACATCGAATGAGGTTTGGATTATGTGTGGGCTTACTACTAATTATCAGCTACGAATTACGAATTACGATTTACGAATTACGAGGAATTTCAAAAATTACGATTTACGATTTACGAAATTACGAAATCCAGTCACGCACAGCCCTGACCCTGATAGGGCGACAGAGCTTCTGGCTCCATTGCCTCACAAAAGTAAAGTTCTCGTAGTTATTCGTGTATGTGGAGAAAAGTACTAGCTTGGTTGGTGCTAGCGTAGTTGGTGTTTCTACATGAATTTTGATGTATTAGGGTCGTATTTTCCTTTGAGATTTCTGACAAATGGGGTGAAATTCTAATAGACTAAACAGGCTCATAGGAAATTCTACAAATCAACAGGAAAAAGAGAGCCTCATTTCAGCTCATGAGGTAAAGGTATTTTTTTTGTTCAATATGCAGCATACAAAGTTCCATGGAAAATGTTGTTTTTGACGGTACCATTGTTCATAGTTAAAGGCAGCAGAATCGCCTAAAATGGTATCGATTTTATGATATAAATCGAAGAGTTTGAGCCGCCAATATGGGAAGCTTCTAAATCAACATCAAAGCAATATAAATATGCACTGTTTCTCGGTACGCAGCCTAGTGCTTCTATTGAAGGACTGCCTCGGTTGTAATGTTTTCAAATGGGCAGGTGAATACTTGGCTCAGCTGAGGGGCCTGCGATGGGGCAGAGGCTGGCACCAACGCTTGCCATCGCCTTCCTGTCCAAAATCGAAGCACCTGTGCTCGAATCCTTACCCTTGTTTTACAGGCGATACATCGATGACTTTCTTATAATTTGTTCCACGCAAGAAGAGGTGGACGCATGTTTCACCCTGATGAACAGTCAGTCCCCTCACATAAAACTTACCTCACATTCAACTAGCGGAAAGCAGGAAAATCACAAAATGGTACCGCAAACCTTCGAACAGGAATATTCTGGCCCACTGGCTGTCCGCGCATCCCACTCAGACAAAGCTTGCGGTTGTCAGAAACATGTTTCGCACCGCTGTAAATGTTTGTTCTGGAGAGGAAGAGCATGAAGCGTCAAAAAGGCTAGTTTGTCAAATAGCAACTCTTAATGGCTATGGACCACACGCGCGCAGGTCGCGAAACGCCCACGAAGGTAAGCGAAGTCATAGTATACCACAAAGCGACAAAGTTCTTTTCATAATGCCATTCATATCCGCGCTGTCAGAAAATGCCTTCGAGGAGCGGGATTGGAAAATACTGTATCTCTGAAGGCCATCCAGCCCAATAATTTAAAACGGCAATTAGTGCGAAATTGTCAATATGATCGAGTATACGTCACCCCACAGTGCGTCATTTGCCCATCGGGCAGAGATGGTGACTGTATTGCTTCTGGGGTTATTTATCTGATCACATATCAGAGCTGTGGCCAGGAATATATCGGCGATGCAGCCCGCCCTTTGCATTTGCGGATTAAAGAGCACTTGGGAAAGAAAAGGCGCGAATCAGCACTGCGCTGGGTCGCCACAGAGTTATTTACCATGACGGGGAAATTTTGAGGTGAGAGTGGAGATAGTAGCGCGGGAGGCCAAAACAAGTGCGCGAAAAGCGCTCGAGGCATTCTGGATCCATGCGAGGGATCCCGAGGTCAACCGGAAGGACGAGGGTATAAATACAACGCGGGAACTACAGCCCTACATCAGATTAGCCTTCTGATATGGGTGCTGTTTTCTGAGATCTCGGTACCCCGTCGTTTATCTACCGAATTCCACAGACTTTGAAAAGGTATGTCACTCAGCTTCATGCATCCCAGCCATTTGCTTGGAAAATTTTGTCTTGATTTTCTGTTGGGTGGAAACTACGTTTGGCGGAGTAATTTAACATATAGATTCGACCTTTTTCAGACTCCGAGAGGGCGAGACCGCCGAAACGTTAGTCTAAAATAAAGCCATACCACCTCGAGCCTGCTACATTCAAACTATCAACCATTATTCTGATGCCGAGGTTCATTGATAAGAGTCGAAGAGGCCGGAGAAAGAATAATTTTTGGCAGCTTAGGGGATGGTCCCCACGGCTGGGGGGGGGGTGCACTGGGACCGTGGTGGGAAACATCGGAATAACCCATATGAGGCATCGAGGGCGGATCGCTGGCTACTGCCAGGCGGATCGCTGGCTATTGCCGGGCGGATGGCGGGGGGGGGAATGTCGATCCGCCCGCCAAATGCCAGCGATCCTCCCGCACCTACTGTCTGAGTAGCCAATACGGTGACAGTACTTACCATGAACAAGTTGTAACTGGGGGTGGAGTCTACCAATTTTTTTGACTCGATGTTGCTCGAATTCCGTAGTTTTGACTCGTTTCACGCTTTCAATGGCGTGAGCGTTCTACTAGGGACCATACAGCCCCAGTGACGTAGTTATCTCAACAACTTTTTTGAGAGTGTCTGTTACCTTTAATGCATCAAATAGTAGCAAAACATATGCGGGGATGAAAATGTGCTAATGTAAAGGAGAACGATTCGCAATTTGTGCGTAGGAAGCATCGAAGCAGGTGATAACGAGAGGAAAAAATCAAATTGTAGTGCCTGATTCGGATAGATTATAAATTCGCGCGCTATCAGCATGATGTAGTTAAAAAAGGTGTAGCCAGATTGATGGAAATCTAGGGAAAATTCCGGGGCAGTGACGGCAAGGCTACGGGACAGTAATACCGCGGCTGCAGGGTGGTGGAGGCAGAGCTTTAGGGCGATGAGGGCAGGGCTTTAAGGCGGTGACGGCAGGGCTCCTATCAAGCCAAGTTATCACTCCGGCCCCCGTTCGGGGCAAGCGTCGGTGCTCAGAGGCTTGCACCCTGTACAGCTGCAATCGCCCACTCCAGTGTATGAATAACTTTTTATGAAAAGTATAAGTGACTTTTTCTGAGTAGAATGTCCGTTAGTGAACTTTCAAGGCGTTCCCAAGAGCAGAAAAAAGGCAGTGTTCACGGTGAGATGTGGCTGTCGAGTTTTCGTAAGTATAGTACTTTCGATTCGTTGTAGTACGACCTATAACCAAAGACCACGAAAAAAGCCTCATTTCCTCATTTCGGAATTAGATTGGGAAAAATAAAAAACTTTATTTTCTCTTTCTCGCTTACGAATTTTATCCGTTTATCTTCGACCCAATTTTGGGTAAATCTCGAAGCTCCTAAAAAGGTGGTAAGCGAAGCTCAGTTACAAATCTATCGAAACCAAGAAGAGATTCCAGTCAAAAAAAAATTTCAATATGTTTACATACCACAAGCAGATCGTAAAAAGTTTCAAACAATGTTTTCCAGTAAGGTAAAGTGTTGTAACTCCGCCGAGACATTTGCCGACGGATCGCCCCGCCCTGCACACATGCATTACGTTACAAAGCCCTCCTGCAAGTTAGCAGATGTTTTCGGTTGTTTGATCAGCTAGATTTTGGGTGTATTTTTATAGTATCGAGAAAATGTCGTTAGTTCGAAGAATCAGTGAGACATGTCAGGTCAATTCGCCCATCGAGTGTTCCTGCGTTGTCTTTCAAGTTCTGTGGAAACACAGGCCAGAGATATTCGGACACATCAGTTCAACAGTCAGTTCAGACGGTCTCATCGTCGGAAGATCGTTTTCCGAAATCATTTGGTGATGATGTCTGCTTCATATTCTATGGTTGAGCTGATTCATGTTATATATTGTTGTGGCCGTCTGGTCACCGCGTTTGACCTCTGCAATTAGCAAATGCTATATCGGCAGCCGGGTGTCCGTGACCACCCACGTTGTGTGTTTCTCGTTGTTCTGTCTACCGATCTAGGTGGCCTAGCGGAAAACAAGCCGTATAAAAGGCGACTAGATACAACACTAGGTGTGTTAGCTGTGCTCTGGTGTCCTGCTCTGGTGTGCCTGCTCTTGGATATTTTTCTACTATTAAACTATTCCTAGCACTCGTCTTCTTAAGCCGCAGTTCGTAAAGAATTCTCTCGCTAGAAGAGAGAATAATGAGTACACATAGAACTCTCGTAAAACTTGTATACGCAGGGATACAAAAGTGGCGATCAGGCCATCCACTTGTTGCTAAACGGGCTACAGTAGCAAGAACTAGACGAAGAGAGTTCTCAGAAGCTGCTAGGAAGCTTCTAAAGAAAAAGTCGATTGGTGACTTCAGATAGTAGGAAAAAGTTAGAAGATTTTTCAAAATCATGGATCCTGAGTCAGTTCTGAGCATGTTCAAGGAGCTGATGGAGGAACAGAGAAAAAGTGCTGAGAAGCAACAGAAGGACATGATAGAAATGGTCCTCAGTCAGCTTGCTGTCACGCGTGGTACAAGTTCACTACTGGAAGTGAGTTCACTTCCGAACATGATTTCAGCCCTCAGCCATCGGATCGAAAAGTTTGGTTTCGATTCAGAAATGGACCTGTGCTTCACCAGATGGTTTTCAAGGTTCAAGGAGGTATTCGCCGAAGACGCGAAGCAGTTGCCTGAAAGTGCTAGAGCAAGGCTGCTTTGTGAGAAGCTAGACCGGGGTACTTTAAAAAGTACCAAAGGCATATATATCCAAAAGAGGTCACAGATTCCGGTTTTGATGAAACAGTGCTCACCTTGAAGCAGCTGTTTGACCTCAAAGTCTCAGAGTTTACGACAAAGTATCAGTGCTTGAAGCTGGAAAAGAACGACTCCGAAGATTACCTCACGTATACTGGTAGAGTAAATGAGTTTTGCGAAAAGGCAAAAATTCATGAGCTTGATTCAGATGGAATCAAGTGCTTGTTATGGATTTTCGGCCTAAAGTCAGCGAAAGAAGCTGAAATAAGGCAAAGGCTCATGACGATTCTGGACAGAGAGTACAAGGCCAACAAAAAAGTTTACCTTCAAGATTTGTACATGGAACGTGAGAACTTTTCGAGTCTCAAAAGGGACAATAAGGCTATCGCTGGCAATGTTAAGTTTGTGGAAGTAGCTAGCAAAATGGAAAAAAAGATCAGTTCAGTGCCGGAACTGCGGTGGCAACCATATGGCACGCTTGTGTAAATCAAAGCCATGGTTTTGCAAGAAATGCAAAACAAAGGGCCATAAGGAAAATTACTGTGAAGTCGCAAATCAGCGGAAGATTTCAGAAAAGAATCTGGAACGGAGAAACCGTATGAACAGCGATCACAGTAAAAACGCTAGGAAATATTCGAAACGCCACTTGCATGTGGTCAGGATATCGAATGCGGCCATCGAGGTAAATTCAGCCAGAGTATACGTGGAAGCGGTAGTGAACAAACACCCAGTCGAGTTTCTACTGGATACTGGGTCCGATATTACCTTGATCAATGAGAGGGTTTGGAGGGAAATGGGATCTCCAACTCTTCAAAGCACAAACCTTGTGGTCAAAAATGCCAGCGGAAGTCCAATGAAGATTCATGGGAAGCTGAGATGCGAGTTTGAGATTAAGGGCTCGAAATCAGAAGGTTACGCGTATGTAACGCCCTACAACGCGCTGATGGGTCTCGAATGGATCCAAACAAATGAAGAAATGTCACATCACATGAAAATGATGGCGGCAGAAGTGAAAACCGAGGCAAACTTCGATGTTGGAGCGGAGTTAAAGAGAACCTATCCAGAAGTATTTGAGGATGGGTTAGGACACTGCACAAAAGAGAAGGCAGAATTACAGCTTGTGCCAGGCGAGCCTCCAGTGTTTCGTGGCTGCAGACCTGTGGCGCACGCTGCAGTTGAAGCTGTCGACAAAGAACTCGACAGGCTTTTGGAGATGGGTGTCATAACCCAAGTGAGCCATAGTGAATGGGCTGCTCCAATCGTATGCGTCAAGAAAGCAAACGGAAAATTGAGAGTATGTGCAGATTTCTCCACCGGGCTGATTAAAGCATTGCAGTCAATCGATTATCCTTTGCCAGTGCCAGAGGGTATATTCGCGTCCCTCATTGGTGGGACCGTATTTTCACAGATCGACCTGTCAGACGCCTATTTGCAGATTGAGTTGTCTGAAGAAGCGAAGAATAAAGTGGTGGTAAACACACATCGTTTATTGTTTCAATACAATCGTTTACCATCCGGAATAAAGACTGCACCTGGCATCTTCCAGCAGATTATGAACAAGATGGTGTCGGGTTCAAGAGGTGTGACGACATACCTGGATGACATCCTAGACTGTGGAAAGACACACAAAGAGCATAAGGAGAATTCGCTCGCGTTATTCGCAAGAATCTTTAATTACGATTTCAAAGTACGCTTAGAAAAGTGTGCGTTTTTTAGGCCCGAAATACGCTACCTCGGGTTCATCGTGGACAAGAATGGCAGAAGGCCAAACCCGGAGAAGATTGCAGCGATCAAGAAAATGGTTGAGCCAAAAAATGTGACTCAACTTCGAGCATTTCTGGGAATGGTGACGTACTATTCCGCGTTCATGCCAACAATGAAGGATCTCCGTGGTCCAGTAGATGCAATGCTGAAAAAGGATGTTAAATGGGAATGGAGATCTCAACATCAGAAAGCATTTGAAGGCTTGAAGGCAGCTTTGTCTAGTGATCTAAATCTTGCTCACTATGACCCCAATCAGAAGATATTAGTTGCAGCTGATGCGTGCGACTACGCAATAGGGTGCGTCATCTCACACAGATATCCGGACGGTTCTGAAAAACCGATAGCACATGCCTCACGTTCGTTGACGAATGCTGAAAAGAATTACTCTCAGATTGAGAAAGAAGCTCTGGGAATCGTATTTGCTGTGAAAAAGTTCCACAAATACGTATACGGAAGGAAGTTTCTATTGTTGACAGACCACAAACCATTGTTAGCCATCTTCGGTGACAAGAAGGGAGTGCCAGTGTACTCCGCCAACCGACTCATGAGATGGGCAACAATACTGCTCGGTTATGACTTTGACATTCAATATGTCAATACCACGAAATTCGGACAAGCAGATGGCTTGTCGAGGCTGATGCAGAAGCATCCAGTTACCGAGGAAGATGTGGTTATAGCCTCTGTCGAAAATGATGTGTCGAACATGCTGAAAATTTGTATCAGGAAACTGCCAGTAACTCACGAGGATGTTGAGCTCCACACGGAAAAGGATATGATATTAAAGAAAGTCATATCACGCGTGAAAAGTGGGAGATGGCGCAAGTCTGACGCCAGACTGGCTCCTTTTCACAGCAGGAAAGAGACGCTATCAATGGTTGGGAAATGTCTCATGACTGGAGAGAGGGTGGTGATCCACTCAAAGCTGCAGTCAGAAGTTCTGAAGGAATTGCATACTAGTCATCCTGGAATTGTACGGATGAAAAAGTTGGCCCGAAGTTACGTTTACTGGCCAAACATTGACAAAAATTGTGAAGATGTCGTGCGGCGGTGCGAAAGCTGCCAGGAAACGGCGAAGAGACTCACGAAAGTGCCGTTGGAAACATTGTCACCAGCTACCAGTGTGTGGCAGCGAATTCACGTAGATTTCGAAGGACCAATGCACGGAATTTACTACATAGTAGTAGTAGATGCTTTCAGCAAATGGCCGGAAATGTTCACAATGGCCAACATTTCTGCCGCACAGACAGTAAAGAAGCTGAAAAATCTGTTTGCGAGGTACGGCTTACCGCAAGCAATCATAAGTGATAATGGCACACAGTTTGTGTCGGAGCAGTTTGAGAAGATAAGCAAAGAAGCAGGAATAGAGCACATCAAAACAGCCCCCTACCACCCTCAGTCGAATGGACAGGCTGAGCGCATCTTTGATACGCTGAAGCGAGGTATCAAGAAGCTAAAAGGGGAGGAAAGGCCTACGGAAGAGGCTTTGAACGTGGTGTTGCAAGGATACAGGACAACAGCAAACGGAAGTTTGAATGAAAAAAATGAAAAAAGTCCCGCAGAAGTCTTTCTGGGAAGAAAGATCAGGACAATACTGAGTTTACTGCTTCCGAAAACCCAACGCTAAGAAGACCCGCTCAGGAGTGAAGCTCGGGCGAGGATGAAACAACAGTTGGACAGAAGAAATGGAACTGTTTCCAAAGACTTCAAGATTGGCGAAGCTGTATATGTACAGCAATGGAAGGCGCGCCATTTTGTATGGTCCAAAGGCAAGATCGTACAGCGTCTTGGAGTCGTCAACTATGAGGTTGAGGTTAATGGAAGAAAAGTTCGGAAGCACGCTAATCAGTTACGCCGTAGAGAAAACGAGAAAGCCCCAGTAGGAGAGGGCGCGGCGCTGAAGACGTTGCTCAATGTGGTGGAGCTAGATGATGCGTTGTCCTGTGAACCTGCAACCGAGCCGAATAGAATAAACGACGACAACGACTCCACAATGGTCAATCCATCGACGCGACCACAATCTGATGCGACTTCAACATTCCAACCACTTCGACGCTCCTCGAGGACCTGGCGACCTGTCCAGCGCTATGGAATTGATAGTTGATTATGTAGGATTCTGTTATTGACGTTAAAATGTTCTCTAGATTCTGATTGTAATAGAAGTTTTCATTTGTAGTTGTTTTGTTCTTAATGTGTAATAACTTCACTACTAGGAGAGGTGTTGTGGCCGTCTGGTCACCGCGTTTGACCTCTGCAATTAGCAAATGCCATATCGGCAGCCGGGTGTCCGTGACCACCCACTTTGTGTGTTTCTCGTTGTTCTGTCTACCGATCTAGGTGGCCTAGCGGGAAAACAAGCCGTATAAAAGGCGACTAGATTCAACACTAGGTGTGTTAGCTGTGCTCTGGTGTCCTGCTCTGGTGTGCCTGCTGTTGGATATTTTTCTACTAATAAACTATTCCTAGCACTCGTCTTCTTAAAGGCAGTGTTCACGATAATCTTCGAATCTGAGATTAATAGCTAAACCGATTGGTTGGCCCCCGGGTAGAACAAAAATGACGAAGGAATCGAGAAAAATGCACCATAAGGTCACGAAATCCTTTACTCTCACCCCACCTCTTTACTCTCACAGAAACTGTTCGTTGTGACAATGAAATCATTTGTAGGCCCGTCATTCACAATTACTTGCTTGCTGTTGCTCCGTTCTTTTTTTTTGGACCCTAACTAGTACTATTTTGCCTGAAATATTCTTCCATTTCCGACTGACCCAATTTTTCAGCGGTGACAACCACCGTGAACATGTTCATACAACTGGACAACTAGTCCAGGCCAGAGATTAATGTCACTAAAATATGACGTTTTAGTGAGTTTCTCGCCGTTTCTCCGTAATTTCTGTAACACTCGATGGCCAACGCTTTGTTTTGAGTGGAAAACTCGGGAACGAAAATCATCGTGAACACTGCCTTTAAGCCGCAGTTCGTAAAGGATTCTCTCGCTAGAAGAGAGAATAAAGAGTACACATAGAACTCTTGTAAAACTTGTATCCGCAGGGATACAACATATATTATGGAATGGAATGGTTTTTACTGAATGTTCAGACAGATGTTATGGGGATAAACACGGACTTCATCCTTTACCACTGAAAACACCTTCCGTGTCTCGCTGATCAAGAAACCGAAAAGATTAGCTAAGTTGGCAGGGCTTTGTCTACTAATGCAGGCTAAATGTTGCAAGCAGATGGGTTGAATGGGTAATGCGTTCTATTATTGTAACAGTGTTGGGGGAAAACTGGCGTGCAGCTCCAGCGTAAAGCTTATTCTACACTTTATTGTTGTACAATTTCGAAAAAAAAATGTCGAACGAACGAAATTTGAAAAAAAATTTGTTCGAAACGATTTCGAACAAACGAAAAATGAAAAAAATTTCATTCGAAAAATTTTGAAAACCTTTTGAAATTTCGCGAAGGTCGCACGGACGAAATTCGAAACTTATCGGAGTTATAATTTTTTTCGAAATTTCGAATTTTTCACGGAATTTGTCGAGAATTCCGGACTTTTTTCGACTTTTGTTCCAAAGAGTTCCGAACGAACGAATTTTGAATAAATCTTGAAAATCGGATAAGGAACGAACGAAAATTGAAAAAAATTTCGTTCGAAAAAAATTTCGAACGAACGAAATTTCAAAAAAAATCGTTCGAAAAAATTTCAAACGAACGAAATTTAAAAAAAAATCGTTCGACGAATTTTCGAATGACTGAAGATTGAAAAAACGAAATTTGGAACGGAAAAAAATTGAAAAAATTTCGTATTTTCAAACGAAATGAAGGAAATAATTCCGAAAAAAACTTTCGAAAATTGTTCGAACATTTCGTTCGTATACAACTATACTACACTTCCATCGCTGGTCGCCGCGATGGCATGTTTTGAAAACAAATCGACGTGCGACGCAATCTCGATAGATGCTCATGGTTTTCATCCTATCGCGTCACGTGCCGATCGAGATCTGAAAGAGGCCTAAGAGGTATGATACAGTTCACCTCCGCACTGCCGTTCAGTCCGCAAAGTGCACGCTGATTGCGAAATCGAGCTGCGGCGCGGTCGCGAGTATCCTCAGACAGGGATGTGGAATCACCCGGGCGGTGGGATCACCCGGGCACCAGAAGCAAAAAGCGCCCGGGTGATCCCACATCCTTGTCTGAGGATGCTCGCGACCGCGCCGCAGCACGATTTCGCAATCAGCGTGCACTTTGCGGACTGAACGGCAGTGCGGAAGTGAACTGTACACTTCCGTGCACAGCGACAGCGACCGACTGTCAAGGAACTCCCACCTTTTAAACCTGTCGCTATCGCAGTGAGCTGGAGCGACAGGCATATGCAGAATTGCAGTATGCCTGCCCTCCGCGACGCGTCGCTGCGGCAGATGCGCGACAATTGTTCCCACGACGACCAATGCCGTAGCTCCGATGCGCGTCACTCCGTAATTTGTGCTACATTGCACGAATATCGCTCATGACAGCGACAAAGTATAACATACCTTTAAGGTTCAGAGATGTCCTAAATTTTTGGAGAACCGCCATGGCGAGTGGTAGCTTCCCGGATTGAAAAGGTCTTCTAGAACAGTCTCAGCTGGACTGACTAGGGACTGCTTTGAACTTCTCGAGAAGTTTTGGAGAATCGTGTTGTCGTCGCTGTAGATCTGTGACAGTACATTAATAATCCGTGCTTTCAATTCCCTCAAAGGCTGTGGAGATTCCAAAAAATGGCATTTCCATTGCTTCACAAAAAAAGGTGAGTCAGGGTACAAGGGTAAGTCAGGGTACAGGGTACAAAGGTACAAAAGGGTAAGTCAAAAGGAATGAGGGAATTTTCGGGGTGTTCAGAAAGAGTTTTTAGGATACGGCTCAAAACTTTCAACTGGGATATATTTAGAGCGCTGATCACGAATCTGGGGTCTATTCCTCGCCAGAATTAGGGTTACGGTAGGTTACGGTAGGCATAACGCCTTTTAACTGAAGTTACTTACCATAAAGTTTCGAAAAGCAAAAAATGGACCTCAAATTCGTGTTCAGCATCCCAAATAACACCCATAGTGAAATTTTGAGTCAAACCTGGGACTTTCACCGAGCTACCGTATACCCACCGTACCTTTGATACCTGTGATGGTCCATCCTAATCGGTGATCTTCTCGATGTGGACCACATTCGCTCCATTCTTCTCTGGAATTAGCAACAGTCATCCAGTGCGGTGAATCTCTTTGTTTGAATGATTTGCTAATCGTATCGGCCCAACGTGTCGCTGGTCGGCCTAGTGCTCTTTTGACATCCCGAGGGTACCAGTGAGTGAGCCTGGTACTCCATCTGTCATCCGTTCTGCGCACGACATGTCCTGCCCTTTTGTACTTGGCGCATTCGATGTGAATCAAAGGGTCGCGGAGTCTTGACATTTTGCGGAGATCCTCACTGCTCAGACGTTGCTGCCTCTAAATCCTCCGACTAGTTCTCAGGAGACATCTTTCCAGCGCCCTGCGCGTAGTCCTCATAGCCACACAAACTCCTTTGTTGTGAGCCCAGGTATCGCAGCCATAGCACAAAGCCGGAAGCACTGTGGAATCGAACAGGTGAGCTCGCAGCTTGACATCGCGTGTCTCAGTAGCGACTTCTCGAATTGTACCCATAGCGTCCCCTGCAGTCAATCTTCGACGTCCGATTTCATTCGTGAGCTCGTTCGTCATGTTCATTTCACTTCCTAGATAGACGTCGCTGTCCACTTTGGTTACGACGTTTCCATGAAGAAACACCTGTCCGTCGTCACACCACTGGGAGACCATCCCCTGGGTTTTCCGCATATTCATCTCGAGACCAATAGAACTGCCCACTTCGTCCAGCTCATGCAGCATTGAATTCAGCTCCTCCGTACTCTTGCTTATAAGCACTATGTCGTCTGCGAAACGCAGGTTGGACAGATTCTTCCCGTCAATGAGCAGGCCTCTGTTGTCCCAGTCAAGCTTACCCATTGCATGTTGGAGTGCCGATGTGAAGAGCTTCGGTGAGATCGTGTCGCCCTGTCGAACACCCTTCTCGATGGGGATGAGCAGCTTACGTTCAAACAGTTGTATCGTTGTTGATGTTCCATTGTTGCACTGCTCCAGTATGTCAACATATGAGGGGTCGGCACCTGCGTGTAACAGCGCGTTGAGAACAGCATTATTCTCCACTGAGTCGAATGCCTTCTTGTAGTCAACGAATGCTAGGCACAGCGGCAACTTGTATTCTCGACATCGCTCGATCAGCTGGGAAACGGTGTGAATGTGGTCCATACAGCAGAAACCTTTTCTTAACCCAGCTTGCTCCACTGGCTGGTAGGAATCCATGACGGTCTCCAAACGATTAAGGATGATCTTGGTGAAGACTTTATACGGAACTGGCAGCAGAGCGATAGGGCGGTAGTTTCCGATATCCTCCTTATCTCCCTTCTTGAACATTAGAACTGTCCTGGAGCTTTTCCACTGATCAGGTACGACACCAGCCTCGAGATAAGAGTTGAAATGGTCAGCCAGCAACTTGTACATAGCGTCACCTCCTGCTCTCAAAACATTGGCTGAAACGCCATCGGGACCGGGAGCAGTTTCCTTCTTCAGCGAGTTAATGGCTTTCATGACTTCAGCGGTCAGTATCGGTGTCCGCAAGAGAAGGGCATCTCGGAACAGGAGTCGTCGAGCGATAAAGATCGCTGTAGAAATTCGTCACGATGCGTTCCATGTCCGTTCTTGCTGTTTGAGGCCTTCCGTTCTCATCTTTCAAGGACGTGGTCATGGTTCGTTGGTCTGTCATGTCCCTGCGGCAGCGTTTCAGGCTACGTTTTTGCGCGACGGTTTGCACAAGTTTATTCTTTCGGTACTCCCTCAGGGATTCCCTGACTGCTACACGACATGCTTTATTGATCGTCGACTTCTCTAAGTGTGTTGATGACCGGTCCCTTCTGACCTCTCCTCGACGCTTCAACATTTGTTGCGCTAAAGAATTCAATCTTTCTTTTACGGGTTCTCGCTGCTCAATTGCTACTTTCGCACAATAGAGAAGACCATTAGTCAGTCCGTCGTAGTCTGCAGTAGGATTCTCGGCTAAAAATGTGTGGGACCCAAATAACAGTGCGTCGGACGCGGTAGAAAATGTGTGGTACCCAAATAACAGTGCGTCGGACGCCGTAGAAAGTGTGTGGGACCCAAATGAGAGTGCGCAGGACGCCGTAGAAAATGTGTGGAACCCAAATGAGTGTGCGCAGAACGCTGTAGAAAGTGTGTGGGACCCAAATGAGAGTGCGCAGGACGCCGTAGAAAATGTGTGGGACCCAAATAACAGTGCGTCGGACGCCGTAGAAAGTGTGTGGGACCCAAATAACAGTGCGTCGGACGCGGTAGAAAATGTGTGGGACCCAAATAACAGTGCGTCGGACGCCGTAGAAAATGTGTGGGACCCAAATAACAGTGCGTCGGACGCCGTAGAAAATGTGTGGGACCCAAATAACAGTGCGTCGGACGCCGTAGAAAGTGTGTGGGACCCAAATGAGAGTGCGCAGGACGCCGTAGAAAGTGTGTGGGGCCCAAATGAGAGTGCGCAGGACGCCGTAGAAAATGTGTGGGACCCAAATGAGAGTGCGCAGGACGCCGTAGAAAGTGTGTGGGGCCCAAATGAGAGTGCGCAGGACGCCGTAGAAAATGTGTGGGACCCAAATGAGTGTGCGCAGAACGCTGTAGAATGTGTGTGGGGCCCAAATGAGAGTGCGCAGGACGCCGGTGAAAATGTGCGGGACCCAAATAACAGTGCGTCGGACGCCGTAGAAAGTGTGTGGGACCCAAATAACAGTGCGTCGTACGCCGTATAAAATGTGTGGGACCCAAATAACAGTGCGTCGGACGCGGTAGAAAATGTGTGGGACCCAAATAACAGTGCGTCGGACGCCGTAGAAAGTGTGTGGGACCCAAATGAGAGTGCGCAGGACGCCGTATAAAGTGTGTGGTACCCAAATGAGAGTGATGAGGACGCCGTAGAAAATGTGTGGGACCCAAATGAGAGTGCGCAGGGCGCCGTAGAAAGTGTGTGGGACCCAAATGAGAGTGATGAGGACGCCGTAGAAAATGTGTGGGACCCAAATGAGAGTGCGCAGAACGCCGCAGAAAGTGTGTGGGACCCAAATGAGAGTGCGCAGGGCGCCGTAGAAAGTGTGTGGGACCCAAATAACAGTGCGTCGGACGCCGTATAAAATGTGTGGGACCCAAATAACAGTGCGTCTGACGCCGTAGAAAGTGTGTGGGACCCAAATGAGAGTGCGTCGGACGCGGTAGAAAATGTGTGGGACCCAAATAACAGTGCGTCGGACGCCGTAGAAAGTGTGTGGGACCCAAATGAGAGTGCGCAGGACGCCGTAGAAAATGTGTGGGACCCAAATAACAGTGCGTCGGACGCCGTAGAAAGTGTGTGGGACCCAAATGAGTGTGCGCAGAACGCTGTAGAATGTGTGTGGGACCCAAATAACAGTGCGTCGGACGCCGTAGAAAGTGTGTGGGACCCAAATGAGAGTGCGCAGGACGCCGTAGAAAATGTGTGGGACCCAAATGAGTGTGCGCAGAACGCTGTAGAATGTGTGTGGGGCCCAAATGAGAGTGCGCAGGACGCCGTAGAAAATGTGCGGGACCCAAATAACAGTGCGTCGGACGCCGTAGAAAGTGTGTGGGACCCAAATAACAGTGCGTCGTACGCCGTATAAAATGTGTGGGACCCAAATAACAGTGCGTCGGACGCGGTAGAAAATGTGTGGGACCCAAATAACAGTGCGTCGGACGCCGTAGAAAGTGTGTGGGACCCAAATGAGAGTGCGCAGGACGCCGTAGAAAGTGTGTGGGACCCAAATGAGAGTGCGCAGGACGCCGTAGAAAGTGTGTGGGGCCCAAATGAGAGTGCGCAGGACGCCGTAGAAAGTGTGTGGGGCCCAAATGAGAGTGCGCAGGACGCCGTAGAAAGTGTGTGGGACCCAAATGAGAGTGCGCAGGACGCCGTAGAAAGTGTGTGGGACCCAAATGAGAGTGCGCAGGACGCCGTAGAAAGTGTGTGGGACCCAAATGAGAGTGCGCAGGACGCCGTAGAAAATGTGTGTGACCCAAATAACAGTGCGTCGGACGCCGTAGAAAGTGTGTGGGACCCAAATAACAGTGCGTCGGACGCGGTAGAAAATGTGTGGGACCCAAATAACAGTGCGTCGGACGCGGTAGAAAATGTGTGGGACCCAAATAACAGTGCGTCGGACGCCGTAGAAAGTGTGTGGGACCCAAATGAGAGTGCGCAGGACGCGGTAGAAAATGTGTGGGACCCAAATAACAGTGCGTCGGACGCCGTAGAAAGTGTGTGGGACCCAAATGAGAGTGCGCAGAACGCCGTAGAAAGTGTGTGGGACCCAAATAACAGTGCGCCAGACGCCGTAGAAAATGTGTGGGACCCAAATGAGAGTGCGCAGGACGCCGTAGAAAGTGTGTGGGACCCAAATGAGAGTGCGCAGGACGCCGTAGAAAGTGTGTGGGACCCAAATGAGAGTGCGCAGGACGCCGTAGAAAGTGTGTGGGACCCAAATGAGAGTGCGCAGGACGCCGTAGAAAATGTGTGGGACCCAAATGAGAGTGCGCAGGACGCCGTAGAAAGTGTGTGGGACCCAAATGAGAGTGCGCAGGACGCCGTATAAAATGTGTGGGACCCAAATAACAGTGCGTCGGACGCCGTAGAAAGTGTGTGGAACCCAAATGAGAGTGCGCAGGACGCCGTAGAAAATGTGTGGGACCCAAATAACAGTGCGTCGGACGCGGTAGAAAATGTGTGGGACCCAAATAACAGTGCGTCGGACGCGGTAGAAAATGTGTGGGACCCAAATAACAGTGCGTCGGACGCCGTAGAAAGTGTGTGGGACCCAAATGAGAGTGCGCAGGACGCCGTAGAAAATGTGTGGGGGCCCAATTGAGTGTGCGCAGAACGCTGTAGAATGTGTGTGGGGCCCAAATGAGAGTGCGCAGGACGCCGTAGAAAATGTGTGGGACCCAATTGAGTGTGCGCAGAACGCTGTAGAATGTGTGTGGGGCCCAAATGAGAGTGCGCAGGACGCCGTAGAAAATGTGCGGGACCCAAATAACAGTGCGTCGGACGCCGTAGAAAGTGTGTGGGACCCAAATAACAGTGCGTCGTACGCCGTATAAAATGTGTGGGACCCAAATAACAGTGCGTCGGACGCGGTAGAAAATGTGTGGGACCCAAATAACAGTGCGTCGGACGCCGTAGAAAGTGTGTGGGACCCAAATGAGAGTGCGCAGGACGCCGTAGAAAATGTGTGGGACCCAAATAACAGTGCGTCGGACGCGGTAGAAAATGTGTGGGACCCAAATGAGAGTGCGCAGGACGCCGTAGAAAGTGTGTGGGACCCAAATGAGAGTGCGCAGGACGCCGTAGAAAATGTGTGGGACCCAAATAACAGTGCGTCGGACGCCGTAGAAAGTGTGTGGGACCCAAATAACAGTGCGTCGGACGCCGTAGAAAGTGTGTGGGACCCAAATAACAGTGCGTCGGACGCCGTAGAAAGTGTGTGGGACCCAAATGAGAGTGCGCAGGACGCCGTAGAAAATGTGTGGGACCCAAATAACAGTGCGTCGGACGCCGTAGAAAGTGTGTGGGCCCAAATGAGAGTGCGCAGGACGCCGTAGAAAATGTGTGGGACCCAAATGAGAGTGCGCAGAACGCCGTAGAAAGTGTGTGGGACCCAAATGAGAGTGCGCAGGACGCCGTAGAAAATGTGTGGGACCCAAATAACAGTGCGTCGGACGCCGTAGAAAGTGTGTGGGACCCAAATGAGAGTGCGCAGAACGTCGTAGAAAATGTGTGGGACCCAAATAACAGTGCGTCGGACGCCGTAGAAAGTGTGTGGGACCCAAATGAGAGTGCGCAGAACGTCGTAGAAAATGTGTGGGACCCAAATAACAGTGCGTCGGACGCCGTAGAAAGTGTGTGGGACCCAAATGAGAGTGCTCAGGACGCGGTAGAAAATGTGTGGGACCCAAATAACAGTGCGTCGGACGCCGTAGAAAGTGTGTGGGACCCAAATGAGAGTGCGCAGAACGTCGTAGAAAATGTGTGGGACCCAAATAACAGTGCGTCGGACGCCGTAGAAAGTGTGTGGGACCCAAATGAGAGTGCTCAGGACGCGGTAGAAAATGTGTGGGACCCAAATAACAGTGCGTCGGACGCCGTAGAAAGTGTGTGGGACCCAAATGAGAGTGCTCAGGACGCGGTAGAAAATGTGTGGGACCCAAATAACAGTGCGTCGGACGCCGTAGAAAGTGTGTGGGACCCAAATGAGAGTGCTCAGGACGCGGTAGAAAATGTGTGGGACCCAAATAACAGTGCGTCGGACGCCGTAGAAAGTGTGTGGGACCCAAATGAGAGTGCTCAGGACGCTGTAGAAAATGTGTGGGACCCAAATAACAGTGCGTCGGACGCCGTAGAAAGTGTGTGGGACCCAAATGAGAGTGCTCAGGACGCTGTAGAAAGTGTGTGGGACCCAAATGAGAGTGCGCAGAACGTCGTAGAAAATGTGTGGGACCCAAATAACAGTGCGTCGGACGCCGTAGAAAGTGTGTGGGACCCAAATGAGACTGCGCAGGAGGCCGTAGAAAGTGTGTGGGACCCAAATGAGAGTGCTCAGGACGCCGTAGAAAGTGTGTGGGACCCAAATGAGAGTGCGCAGGACGCCGTAGAAAGTGTGTGGGACCCAAATGAGAGTGCGCAGGACGCCGTAGAAAGTGTGTGGGACTCAAATAACAGTGCGTCGGATGCCGTAGAAAGTGTGTGGGACCCAAATGAGAGTGCGCAGGACGCCGTAGAAAGTGTGTGGGACCCAAATGAGAGTGCTCAGGACGCGGTATAAAATGTGTGGGACCCAAATAACAGTGCGTCGGACGCCGTAGAAAGTGTGTGGGACCCAAATGAGAGTGCGCAGAACGCCGTAGAAAATGTGTGGGACCCAAATAACAGTGCGTCGGACGCCGTAGAAAGTGTGTGGGACCCAAATGAGAGTGCTCAGGACGCGGTAGAAAATGTGTGGGACCCAAATAACAGTGCGTCGGACGCCGTAGAAAGTGTGTGGGACCCAAATGAGAGTGCGCAGGACGCCGTAGAAAGTGTGTGGGACTCAAATAACAGTGCGTCGGACGCCGTAGAAAGTGTGGGACCCAAATAACAGTGCGTCGGACGCCGTAGAAAGTGTGTGGGACCCAAATAACAGTGCGTCGGACGCCGTAGAAAGTGTGTGGGACCCAAATAACAGTGCGTCGGACGCCGTAGAAAGTGTGTGGGACCCAAATGAGAGTGCGCAGGACGCCGTAGAAAATGTGTGGGACCCAAATAACAGTGCGTCGGACGCCGTAGAAAGTGTGTGGGACCCAAATGAGAGTGCGCAGGACGCCGTAGAAAATGTGTGGGACCCAAATAACAGTGCGTCGGACGCCGTAGAAAGTGTGTGGGACCCAAATGAGAGTGCGCAGGACGCCGTAGAAAATGTGTGGGACCCAAATAACAGTGCGTCGGACGCCGTAGAAAGTGTGTGGGACCCAAATGAGAGTGCTCAGGACGCCGTAGAAAATGTGTGGGACCCAAATAACAGTGCGTCGGACGCCGTAGAAAGTGTGTGGGACCCAAATGAGAGTGCTCAGGACGCCGTAGAAAATGTGTGGGACCCAAATAACAGTGCGTCGGACGCCGTAGAAAGTGTGGGACCCAGATGAGAGTGCTCAGGACGCCGTAGAAAATGTGTGGGACCCAAATAACAGTGCGTCGGACGCCGTAGAAAGTGTGTGGGACCCAAATGAGAGTGCGCAGGACGCCGTAGAAAATGTGTGGGACCCAAATAACAGTGCGTCGGACGCCGTAGAAAGTGTGTGGGACCCAAATGAGAGTGCTCAGGACGCGGTAGAAAATGTGTGGGACCCAAATAACAGTGCGTCGGACGCCGTAGAAAGTGTGTGGGACCCAAATGAGAGTGCGCAGGACGCCGTAGAAAATGTGTGGGACCCAAATAACAGTGCGTCGGACGCCGTAGAAAGTGTGTGGGACCCAAATGAGAGTGCTCAGGACGCCGTAGAAAATGTGTGGGACCCAAATAACAGTGCGTCGGACGCCGTAGAAAGTGTGTGGGACCCAAATGAGAGTGCTCAGGACGCGGTAGAAAATGTGTGGGACCCAAATAACAGTGCGTCGGACGCCGTAGAAAGTGTGTGGGACCCAAATGAGAGTGCTCAGGACGCGGTAGAAAATGTGTGGGACCCAAATAACAGTGCGTCGGACGCCGTAGAAAGTGTGTGGGACCCAAATAACAGTGCGTCGGACGCCGTAGAAAGTGTGTGGGACCCAAATGAGAGTGCTCAGGACGCGGTAGAAAATGTGTGGGACCCAAATAACAGTGCGTCGGACGCCGTAGAAAGTGTGTGGGACCCAAATGAGAGTGCTCAGGACGCGGTAGAAAATGTGTGGGACCCAAATAACAGTGCGTCGGACGCCGTAGAAAGTGTGTGGGACCCAAATGAGAGTGCTCAGGACGCGGTATAAAATGTGTGGGACCCAAATAACAGTGCGTCGGACGCCGTAGAAAGTGTGTGGGACCCAAATGAGAGTGCTCAGGACGCGGTAGAAAATGTGTGGGACCCAAATAACAGTGCGTCGGACGCCGTAGAAAGTGTGTGGGACCCAAATGAGAGTGCTCAGGACGCGGTAGAAAATGTGTGGGACCCAAATAACAGTGCGTCGGACGCCGTAGAAAGTGTGTGGGACCCAAATGAGAGTGCGCAGAACGCCGTAGAAAGTGTGTGGGACCCAAACAACAGTGCGTCGGACGCCGTAGAAAGTGTGTGGGACCCAAATGAGAGTGCTCAGGACGCGGTAGAAAATGTGTGGGACCCAAATAGCAGTGCGCCGGATGCCGTAGAAAGTGTGTGGGACCCAAATGAGAGTGCTCAGGACGCGGTATAAAATGTGTGGGACCCAAATAACAGTGCGTCGGACGCCGTAGAAAGTGTGTGGGACCCAAATGAGAGTGCTCAGGACGCCGTAGAAAATGTGTGGGACCCAAATAACAGTGCGTCGGACGCCGTAGAAAGTGTGTGGGACCCAAATGAGAGTGCTCAGGACGCGGTAGAAAATGTGTGGGACCCAAATAACAGTGCGTCGGACGCCGTAGAAAGTGTGTGGGACCCAAATGAGAGTGCTCAGGACGCCGTAGAAAATGTGTGGGACCCAAATAACAGTGCGTCGGACGCCGTAGAAAGTGTGTGGGACCCAAATGAGAGTGCGCAGGACGCCGTAGAAAGTGTGTGGGACCCAAATGAGAGTGCTCAGGACGCGGTAGAAAATGTGTGGGACCCAAATAACAGTGCGTCGGACGCCGTAGAAAGTGTGTGGGACCCAAATGAGAGTGCTCAGGACGCCGTAGAAAATGTGTGGGACCCAAATAACAGTGCGTCGGACGCCGTAGAAAGTGTGTGGGACCCAAATGAGAGTGCTCAGGACGCCGTAGAAAATGTGTGGGACCCAAATAACAGTGCGTCGGACGCCGTAGAAAGTGTGTGGGACCCAAATGAGAGTGCTCAGGACGCCGTAGAAAATGTGTGGGACCCAAATAACAGTGCGTCGGACGCCGTAGAAAGTGTGTGGGACCCAAATGAGAGTGCTCAGGACGCCGGAAGAAAATGTGTGGGACCCAAATAACAGTGCGTCGGACGCCGTAGAAAGTGTGTGGGACCCAAATGAGAGTGCTCAGGACGCCGTAGAAAATGTGTGGGACCCAAATAACAGTGCGTCGGACGCCGTAGAAAGTGTGTGGGACCCAAATGAGAGTGCTCAGGACGCGGTAGAAAATGTGTGGGACCCAAATAACAGTGCGTCGGACGCCGTAGAAAGTGTGTGGGACCCAAATGAGAGTGCGCAGGACGCCGTAGAAAATGTGTGGGACCCAAATAACAGTGCGTCGGACGCCGTAGAAAGTGTGTGGGACCCAAATGAGAGTGCTCAGGACGCCGTAGAAAATGTGTGGGACCCAAATAACAGTGC
Organism: Aplectana chamaeleonis; assembly: GCA_029168955.1. Taxonomy (NCBI): domain Eukaryota; kingdom Metazoa; phylum Nematoda; class Chromadorea; order Rhabditida; family Cosmocercidae; genus Aplectana; species Aplectana chamaeleonis. The sequence goes on from JAPDOI010001991.1 coordinate 98,536, forward strand.
GTCGGACGCCGTAGAAAGTGTGTGGGACCCAAATGAGAGTGCTCAGGACGCCGTAGAAAATGTGTGGGACCCAAATAACAGTGCGTCGGACGCCGTAGAAAGTGTGTGGGACCCAAATGAGAGTGCTCAGGACGCGGTATAAAATGTGTGGGACCCAAATAACAGTGCGTCGGACGCCGTAGAAAGTGTGTGGGACCCAAATGAGAGTGCTCAGGACGCGGTAGAAAATGTGTGGGACCCAAATAACAGTGCGTCGGACGCCGTAGAAAGTGTGTGGGACCCAAATGAGAGTGCGCAGAACGTCGTAGAAAATGTGTGGGACCCAAATAACAGTGCGTCGGACGCCGTAGAAAGTGTGTGGGACCCAAATGAGAGTGCTCAGGACGCGGTAGAAAATGTGTGGGACCCAAATAACAGTGCGTCGGACGCCGTAGAAAGTGTGTGGGACCCAAATGAGAGTGCTCAGGACGCGGTAGAAAATGTGTGGGACCCAAATAACAGTGCGTCGGACGCCGTAGAAAGTGTGTGGGACCCAAATGAGAGTGCTCAGGACGCCGTAGAAAATGTGTGGGACCCAAATAACAGTGCGTCGAACGCCGTAGAAAATGTGTGGGACCCAAATAACAGTGCGTCGGACGCCGTAGAAAGTGTGTGGGACCCAAATGAGAGTGCTCAGGACGCGGTAGAAAATGTGTGGGACCCAAATAACAGTGCGTCGGACGCCGTAGAAAGTGTGTGGGACCCAAATGAGAGTGCTCAGGACGCGGTAGAAAATGTGTGGGACCCAAATAACAGTGCGTCGGACGCCGTAGAAAGTGTGTGGGACCCAAATGAGAGTGCTCAGGACGCCGTAGAAAATGTGTGGGACCCAAATAACAGTGCGTCGGACGCCGTAGAAAGTGTGTGGGACCCAAATGAGAGTGCTCAGGACGCCGTAGAAAATGTGTGGGACCCAAATAACAGTGCGTCGGACGCCGTAGAAAGTGTGTGGGACCCAAATGAGAGTGCTCAGGACGCGGTAGAAAATGTGTGGGACCCAAATAATAGTGCGTCGGACGCCGTAGAAAGTGTGTGGGACCCAAATGAGAGTGCGCAGAACGTCGTAGAAAATGTGTGGGACCCAAATAACAGTGCGTCGGACGCCGTAGAAAGTGTGTGGGACCCAAATGAGAGTGCTCAGGACGCGGTAGAAAATGTGTGGGACCCAAATAACAGTGCGTCGGACGCCGTAGAAAGTGTGTGGGACCCAAATGAGAGTGCGCAGAACGCCGTAGAAAGTGTGTGGGACTCAAATAACAGTGCGCCGGACGCCGTAGAAAGTGTGTGGGACCCAAATAACAGTGCGTCGGACGCCGTAGAAAGTGTGTGGGACCCAAATAACAGTGCGTCGGACGCCGTAGAAAGTGTGTGGGACCCAAATGAGAGTGCTCAGGACGCGGTAGAAAATGTGTGGGACCCAAATAACAGTGCGTCGGACGCCGTAGAAAGTGTGTGGGACCCAAATGAGAGTGCTCAGGACGCTGTAGAAAATGTGTGGGACCCAAATAACAGTGCGTCGGACGCCGTAGAAAGTGTGTGGAACCCAAATGAGAGTGCTCAGGACGCGGTAGAAAATGTGTGGGACCCAAATAACAGTGCGTCGGACGCCGTAGAAAGTGTGTGGGACCCAAATGAGAGTGCTCAGGACGTCGTAGAAAATGTGTGGGACCCAAATAACAGTGCGTCGGACGCCGTAGAAAGTGTGTGGGACCCAAATGAGAGTGCTCAGGACGTCGTAGAAAATGTGTGGGACCCAAATAACAGTGCGTCGGACGCCGTAGAAAGTGTGTGGGACCCAAATGAGAGTGCTCAGGACGCGGTAGAAAATGTGTGGGACCCAAATAACAGTGCGTCGGACGCCGTAGAAAGTGTGTGGGACCCAAATGAGAGTGCTCAGGACGCGGTAGAAAATGTGTGGGACCCAAATAACAGTGCGTCGGACGCCGTAGAAAGTGTGTGGGACCCAAATGAGAGTGCGCAGAACGTCGTAGAAAATGTGTGGGACCCAAATAACAGTGCGTCGGACGCCGTAGAAAGTGTGTGGGACCCAAATGAGAGTGCTCAGGACGCGGTAGAAAATGTGTGGGACCCAAATAACAGTGCGTCGGACGCCGTAGAAAGTGTGTGGGACCCAAATGAGAGTGCTCAGGACGCGGTAGAAAATGTGTGGGACCCAAATAACAGTGCGTCGGACGCCGTAGAAAGTGTGTGGGACCCAAATGAGAGTGCTCAGGACGCGGTAGAAAATGTGTGGGACCCAAGTAACAGTGCGTCGGACGCCGTAGAAAGTGTGTGGGACCCAAATGAGAGTGCTCAGGACGCGGTAGAAAATGTGTGGGACCCAAATAACAGTGCGTCGGACGCCGTAGAAAGTGTGTGGGACCCAAATGAGAGTGCTCAGGACGCGGTAGAAAATGTGTGGGACCCAAATAACAGTGCGTCGGACGCCGTAGAAAGTGTGTGGGACCCAAATGAGAGTGCTCAGGACGCCGTAGAAAATGTGTGGGACCCAAATAACAGTGCGTCGGACGCCGTAGAAAGTGTGTGGGACCCAAATGAGAGTGCTCAGGACGCCGTAGAAAATGTGTGGGACCCAAATAACAGTGCGTCGAACGCCGTGGAAAGTGTGTGGGACCCAAATAACAGTGCGTCGGACGCCGTAGAAAGTGTGTGGGACCCAAATGAGAGTGCTCAGGACGCCGTAGAAAATGTGTGGGACCCAAATAACAGTGCGTCGGACGCCGTAGAAAGTGTGTGGGACCCAAATGAGAGTGCTCAGGACGCGGTAGAAAATGTGTGGGACCCAAATAACAGTGCGTCGGACGCCGTAGAAAGTGTGTGGGACCCAAATGAGAGTGCTCAGGACGCTGTAGAAAATGTGTGGGACCCAAATAACAGTGCGTCGGACGCCGTAGAAAGTGTGTGGGACCCAAATGAGAGTGCTCAGGACGCTGTAGAAAATGTGTGGGACCCAAATAACAGTGCGTCGGACGCCGTAGAAAGTGTGTGGGACCCAAATGAGAGTGCTCAGGACGTCGTAGAAAATGTGTGGGACCCAAATAACAGTGCGTCGGACGCCGTAGAAAGTGTGTGGGACCCAAATGAGAGTGCTCAGGACGCGGTAGAAAATGTGTGGGACCCAAATAACAGTGCGTCGGACGCCGTAGAAAGTGTGTGGGACCCAAATGAGAGTGCTCAGGACGCGGTAGAAAATGTGTGGGACCCAAATAACAGTGCGTCGGACGCCGTAGAAAGTGTGTGGGACCCAAATGAGAGTGCTCAGGACGCGGTAGAAAATGTGTGGGACCCAAATAACAGTGCGTCGGACGCCGTAGAAAGTGTGTGGGACCCAAATGAGAGTGCTCAGGACGCGGTAGAAAATGTGTGGGACCCAAATAACAGTGCGTCGGACGCCGTAGAAAGTGTGTGGGACCCAAATAACAGAGCGCCGGACGCCGTAGAAAGTGTGTGGGACCCAAATGAGAGTGCTCAGGACGCGGTAGAAAATGTGTGGGACCCAAATAACAGTGCGTCGGACGCCGTAGAAAGTGTGTGGGACCCAAATGAGAGTGCTCAGGACGCGGTAGAAAATGTGTGGGACTCAAGTAACAGTGCGTCGGACGCCGTAGAAAGTGTGTGGGACCCAAATGAGAGTGCGCAGGACGCCGTAGAAAATGTGTGGGACCCAAATAACAGTGCGCCGGACGCCGTAGAAAGTGTGTGGGACCCAAATGAGAGTGCTCAGGACGCGGTATAAAATGCGTGGGACCCAAATAACAGTGCGTCGGACGCCGTAGAAAGTGTGTGGGACCCAAACAACTGTGCGTCGGACGCCGTAGAAAGTGTGTGGGACCCAAATGAGAGTGCTCAGGACGCGGTAGAAAATGTGTGGGACCCAAATAACAGTGCGCCGGATGCCGTAGAAAGTGTGTGGGACCCAAATGAGAGTGCTCAGGACGCGGTAGAAAATGTGTGGGACCCAAATAACAGTGCGTCGGACGCCGTAGAAAGTGTGTGGGACCCAAATGAGAGTGCTCAGGACGCGGTATAAAATGTGTGGGACCCAAATAACAGTGCGTCGGACGCCGTAGAAAGTGTGTGGGACCCAAATGAGAGTGCTCAGGACGCGGTAGAAAATGTGTGGGACCCAAATAACAGTGCGTCGGACGCCGTAGAAAGTGTGTGGGACCCAAATGAGAGTGCTCAGGACGCGGTAGAAAATGTGTGGGACCCAAATAACAGTGCGTCGGACGCCGTAGAAAGTGTGTGGGACCCAAATGAGAGTGCTCAGGACGCGGTAGAAAATGTGTGGGACCCAAATAACAGTGCGTCGGACGCCGTAGAAAGTGTGTGGGACCCAAATGAGAGTGCTCAGGACGCCGTAGAAAATGTGTGGGACCCAAATAACAGTGCGTCGGACGCCGTAGAAAGTGTGTGGGACCCAAATGAGAGTGCTCAGGACGCGGTAGAAAATGTGTGGGACCCAAATAACAGTGCGTCGGACGCCGTAGAAAGTGTGTGGGACCCAAATGAGAGTGCTCAGGACGCGGTAGAAAATGTGTGGGACCCAAATAACAGTGCGTCGGACGCCGTAGAAAGTGTGTGGGACCCAAATGAGAGTGCTCAGGACGCGGTAGAAAATGTGTGGGACCCAAATAACAGTGCGTCGGACGCCGTAGAAAGTGTGTGGGACCCAAATGAGAGTGCTCAGGACGCGGTAGAAAATGTGTGGGACCCAAATAACAGTGCGTCGGACGCCGTAGAAAGTGTGTGGGACCCAAATGAGAGTGCTCAGGACGCGGTAGAAAATGTGTGGGACCCAAATAACAGTGCGTCGGACGCCGTAGAAAGTGTGTGGGACCCAAATAACAGTGCGTCGGACGCCGTAGAAAGTGTGTGGGACCCAAATGAGAGTGCTCAGGACGCGGTAGAAAATGTGTGGGACCCAAATAACAGTGCGTCGGACGCCGTAGAAAGTGTGTGGGACCCAAATGAGAGTGCTCAGGACGCGGTATAAAATGTGTGGGACCCAAATAACAGTGCGTCGGACGCCGTAGAAAGTGTGTGGGACCCAAATGAGAGTGCTCAGGACGCGGTAGAAAATGTGTGGGACCCAAATAACAGTGCGTCGGACGCCGTAGAAAGTGTGTGGGACCCAAATGAGAGTGCTCAGGACGCGGTATAAAATGTGTGGGACCCAAATAACAGTGCGTCGGACGCCGTAGAAAGTGTGTGGGACCCAAATGAGAGTGCTCAGGACGCGGTAGAAAATGTGTGGGACCCAAATAACAGTGCGTCGGACGCCGTAGAAAGTGTGTGGGACCCAAATGAGAGTGCTCAGGACGCGGTAGAAAATGTGTGGGACCCAAATAACAGTGCGTCGGACGCCGTAGAAAGTGTGTGGGACCCAAATGAGAGTGCTCAGGACGCGGTAGAAAATGTGTGGGACCCAAATAACAGTGCGTCGGACGCCGTAGAAAGTGTGTGGGACCCAAATGAGAGTGCTCAGGACGCGGTAGAAAATGTGTGGGACCCAAATAACAGTGCGTCGGACGCCGTAGAAAGTGTGTGGGACCCAAATGAGAGTGCTCAGGACGCGGTAGAAAATGTGTGGGACCCAAATAACAGTGCGTCGGACGCCGTAGAAAGTGTGTGGGACCCAAATGAGAGTGCGCAGGACGCCGTAGAAAGTGTGTGGGACTCAAATAACAGTGCGCCGGACGCCGTAGAAAGTGTGTGGGACCCAAATGAGAGTGCTCAGGACGCGGTAGAAAATGTGTGGGACCCAAATAACAGTGCGTCGGACGCCGTAGAAAGTGTGTGGGACCCAAATGAGAGTGCTCAGGACGCGGTAGAAAATGTGTGGGACCCAAATAACAGTGCGTCGGACGCCGTAGAAAGTGTGTGGGACCCAAATGAGAGTGCTCAGGACGCGGTAGAAAATGTGTGGGACCCAAATAACAGTGCGTCGGACGCCGTAGAAAGTGTGTGGGACCCAAATGAGAGTGCTCAGGACGCGGTAGAAAATGTGTGGGACCCAAATAACAGTGCGTCGGACGCCGTAGAAAGTGTGTGGGACCCAAATGAGAGTGCTCAGGACGCGGTATAAAATGTGTGGGACCCAAATAACAGTGCGTCGGACGCCGTAGAAAGTGTGTGGGACCCAAATGAGAGTGCTCAGGACGCGGTAGAAAATGTGTGGGACCCAAATAACAGTGCGTCGGACGCCGTAGAAAGTGTGTGGGACCCAAATGAGAGTGCTCAGGACGCGGTAGAAAATGTGTGGGACCCAAATAACAGTGCGTCGGACGCCGTAGAAAGTGTGTGGGACCCAAATGAGAGTGCTCAGGACGCGGTAGAAAATGTGTGGGACCCAAATAACAGTGCGTCGGACGCCGTAGAAAGTGTGTGGGACCCAAATGAGAGTGCTCAGGACGCGGTAGAAAATGTGTGGGACCCAAATAACAGTGCGTCGGACGCCGTAGAAAGTGTGTGGGACCCAAATGAGAGTGCTCAGGACGCGGTAGAAAATGTGTGGGACCCAAATAACAGTGCGTCGGACGCCGTAGAAAGTGTGTGGGACCCAAATGAGAGTGCTCAGGACGCGGTAGAAAATGTGTGGGACCCAAATAACAGTGCGTCGGACGCCGTAGAAAGTGTGTGGGACCCAAATGAGAGTGCTCAGGACGCGGTAGAAAATGTGTGGGACCCAAATAACAGTGCGTCGGACGCCGTAGAAAGTGTGTGGGACCCAAATGAGAGTGCTCAGGACGCGGTAGAAAATGTGTGGGACCCAAATAACAGTGCGTCGGACGCCGTAGAAAGTGTGTGGGACCCAAATGAGAGTGCTCAGGACGTCGTAGAAAATGTGTGGGACCCAAATAACAGTGCGTCGGACGCCGTAGAAAGTGTGTGGAACCCAAATGAGAGTGCTCAGGACGCGGTAGAAAATGTGTGGGACCCAAATAACAGTGCGTCGGACGCCGTAGAAAGTGTGTGGGACCCAAATGAGAGTGCTCAGGACGCGGTAGAAAATGTGTGGGACCCAAATAACAGTGCGTCGGACGCCGTAGAAAGTGTGTGGGACCCAAATGAGAGTGCTCAGGACGCGGTAGAAAATGTGTGGGACCCAAATAACAGTGCGTCGGACGCCGTAGAAAGTGTGTGGGACCCAAATGAGAGTGCTCAGGACGCGGTAGAAAATGTGTGGGACCCAAATAACAGTGCGTCGGACGCCGTAGAAAGTGTGTGGGACCCAAATGAGAGTGCTCAGGACGCGGTAGAAAATGTGTGGGACCCAAATAACAGTGCGTCGGACGCCGTAGAAAGTGTGTGGGACCCAAATGAGAGTGCTCAGGACGCGGTAGAAAATGTGTGGGACCCAAATAACAGTGCGTCGGACGCCGTAGAAAGTGTGTGGGACCCAAATGAGAGTGCTCAGGACGCGGTAGAAAATGTGTGGGACCCAAATAACAGTGCGTCGGACGCCGTAGAAAGTGTGTGGGACCCAAATGAGAGTGCTCAGGACGCGGTAGAAAATGTGTGGGACCCAAATAACAGTGCGTCGGACGCCGTAGAAAGTGTGTGGGACCCAAATGAGAGTGCTCAGGACGTCGTAGAAAATGTGTGGGACCCAAATAACAGTGCGTCGGACGCCGTAGAAAGTGTGTGGGACCCAAATGAGAGTGCTCAGGACGCGGTAGAAAATGTGTGGGACCCAAATAACAGTGCGTCGGACGCCGTAGAAAGTGTGTGGGACCCAAATGAGAGTGCTCAGGACGCGGTAGAAAATGTGTGGGACCCAAATAACAGTGCGTCGGACGCCGTAGAAAGTGTGTGGGACCCAAATGAGAGTGCTCAGGACGCGGTAGAAAATGTGTGGGACCCAAATAACAGTGCGTCGGACGCCGTAGAAAGTGTGTGGGACCCAAATGAGAGTGCTCAGGACGCGGTAGAAAATGTGTGGGACCCAAATAACAGTGCGTCGGACGCCGTAGAAAGTGTGTGGGACCCAAATGAGAGTGCTCAGGACGCGGTAGAAAATGTGTGGGACCCAAATAACAGTGCGTCGGACGCCGTAGAAAGTGTGTGGGACCCAAATGAGAGTGCTCAGGACGCGGTATAAAATGTGTGGGACCCAAATAACAGTGCGTCGGACGCCGTAGAAAGTGTGGGACCCAAATGAGAGTGCTCAGGACGCGGTAGAAAATGTGTGGGACCCAAATAACAGTGCGTCGGACGCCGTAGAAAGTGTGTGGGACCCAAATGAGAGTGCTCAGGACGCGGTAGAAAATGTGTGGGACCCAAATAACAGTGCGTCGGACGCCGTAGAAAGTGTGTGGGACCCAAATGAGAGTGCTCAGGACGCGGTAGAAAATGTGTGGGACCCAAATAACAGTGCGTCGGACGCCGTAGAAAGTGTGTGGGACCCAAATGAGAGTGCTCAGGACGCGGTAGAAAATGTGTGGGACCCAAATAACAGTGCGTCGGACGCCGTAGAAAGTGTGTGGGACCCAAATGAGAGTGCTCAGGACGCGGTAGAAAATGTGTGGGACCCAAATAACAGTGCGTCGGACGCCGTAGAAAGTGTGTGGGACCCAAATGAGAGTGCTCAGGACGCGGTAGAAAATGTGTGGGACCCAAATAACAGTGCGTCGGACGCCGTAGAAAGTGTGTGGGACCCAAATGAGAGTGCTCAGGACGCGGTAGAAAATGTGTGGGACCCAAATAACAGTGCGTCGGACGCCGTAGAAAGTGTGTGGGACCCAAATGAGAGTGCTCAGGACGTCGTAGAAAATGTGTGGGACCCAAATAACAGTGCGTCGGACGCCGTAGAAAGTGTGTGGGACCCAAATGAGAGTGCTCAGGACGCGGTAGAAAATGTGTGGGACCCAAATAACAGTGCGTCGGACGCCGTAGAAAGTGTGTGGGACCCAAATGAGAGTGCGCAGGACGCCGTAGAAAGTGTGTGGGACCCAAATGAGAGTGCTCAGGACGCGGTAGAAAATGTGTGGGACCCAAATAACAGTGCGTCGGACGCCGTAGAAAGTGTGTGGGACCCAAATGGGTGTGCGCAGTACGCCGTAGAAAATGTGTGGGACCCAAATAACAGTGCGTCGGACGACGTAGAAAGTGTGCGGGACCCAAATGAAAGTGCTCAGGACGATGTAGAAACTGTGCGGGACCCAAATAACAGTGCGTCGAACGCCGTGGAAAGTGTGTGGGACCCAAATAACAGTGCGTCGGACGCCGTAGAAAGTGTGTGGGACCCAAATGAGAGTGCTCAGGACGCCGTAGAAAATGTGTGGGACCCAAATAACAGTGCGTCGGACGCCGTAGAAAGTGTGTGGGACCCAAATGAGAGTGCTCAGGACGCCGTAGAAAATGTGTGGGACCCAAATAACAGTGCGTCGGACGCCGTAGAAAGTGTGTGGGACCCAAATGAGAGTGCTCAGGACGCGGTAGAAAATGTGTGGGACCCAAATAAGAGTGCGTCGGACGCCGTAGAAAGTGTGTGGGACCCAAATGAGAGTGCTCAGGACGCGGTAGAAAATGTGTGGGACCCAAATAACAGTGCGTCGGACGCCGTAGAAAGTGTGTGGGACCCAAATGAGAGTGCTCAGGACGCGGTAGAAAATGTGTGGGACCCAAATAACAGTGCGTCGGACGCCGTAGAAAGTGTGTGGGACCCAAATGAGAGTGCTCAGGACGCGGTAGAAAATGTGTGGGACCCAAATAACAGTGCGTCGGACGCCGTAGAAAGTGTGTGGGACCCAAATGAGAGTGCTCAGGACGCGGTAGAAAATGTGTGGGACCCAAATAACAGTGCGTCGGACGCCGTAGAAAGTGTGTGGGACCCAAATGAGAGTGCTCAGGACGCGGTAGAAAATGTGTGGGACCCAAATAACAGTGCGTCGGACGCCGTAGAAAGTGTGTGGGACCCAAATGAGAGTGCTCAGGACGCGGTAGAAAATGTGTGGGACCCAAATAACAGTGCGTCGGACGCCGTAGAAAGTGTGTGGGACCCAAATGAGAGTGCTCAGGACGCGGTAGAAAATGTGTGGGACCCAAATAACAGTGCGTCGGACGCCGTAGAAAGTGTGTGGGACCCAAATGAGAGTGCTCAGGACGCGGTAGAAAATGTGTGGGACCCAAATAACAGTGCGTCGGACGCCGTAGAAAGTGTGTGGGACCCAAATGAGAGTGCTCAGGACGCGGTAGAAAATGTGTGGGACCCAAATAACAGTGCGTCGGACGCCGTAGAAAGTGTGTGGGACCCAAATGAGAGTGCTCAGGACGCGGTATAAAATGTGTGGGACCCAAATAACAGTGCGTCGGACGCCGTAGAAAGTGTGTGGGACCCAAATGAGAGTGCTCAGGACGCGGTAGAAAATGTGTGGGACCCAAATAACAGTGCGTCGGACGCCGTAGAAAGTGTGTGGGACCCAAATGAGAGTGCTCAGGACGCGGTAGAAAATGTGTGGGACCCAAATAACAGTGCGTCGGACGCCGTAGAAAGTGTGTGGGACCCAAATGAGAGTGCTCAGGACGCGGTAGAAAATGTGTGGGACCCAAATAACAGTGCGTCGGACGCCGTAGAAAGTGTGTGGGACCCAAATGAGAGTGCTCAGGACGTCGTAGAAAATGTGTGGGACCCAAATAACAGTGCGTCGGACGCCGTAGAAAGTGTGTGGGACCCAAATGAGAGTGCTCAGGACGCGGTAGAAAATGTGTGGGACCCAAATAACAGTGCGTCGGACGCCGTAGAAAGTGTGTGGGACCCAAATGAGAGTGCGCAGAACGCCGTAGAAAGTGTGTGGGACCCAAATGAGAGTGCTCAGGACGCGGTAGAAAATGTGTGGGACCCAAATAACAGTGCGTCGGACGCCGTAGAAAGTGTGTGGGACCCAAATGAGAGTGCTCAGGACGCGGTAGAAAATGTGTGGGACCCAAATAACAGTGCGTCGGACGCCGTAGAAAGTGTGTGGGACCCAAATGAGAGTGCTCAGGACGCGGTAGAAAATGTGTGGGACCCAAATAACAGTGCGTCGGACGCCGTAGAAAGTGTGTGGGACCCAAATGAGAGTGCTCAGGACGCGGTAGAAAATGTGTGGGACCCAAATAATAGTGCGTCGGACGCCGTAGAAAGTGTGTGGGACCCAAATGAGAGTGCGCAGAACGTCGTAGAAAATGTGTGGGACCCAAATAACAGTGCGTCGGACGCCGTAGAAAGTGTGTGGGACCCAAATGAGAGTGCTCAGGACGCGGTAGAAAATGTGTGGGACCCAAATAACAGTGCGTCGGACGCCGTAGAAAGTGTGTGGGACCCAAATGAGAGTGCTCAGGACGCGGTAGAAAATGTGTGGGACCCAAATAACAGTGCGTCGGACGCCGTAGAAAGTGTGTGGGACCCAAATGAGAGTGCTCAGGACGCGGTAGAAAATGTGTGGGACCCAAATAACAGTGCGTCGGACGCCGTAGAAAGTGTGTGGGACCCAAATGAGAGTGCTCAGGACGCGGTATAAAATGTGTGGGACCCAAATAACAGTGCGTCGGACGCCGTAGAAAGTGTGTGGGACCCAAATGAGAGTGCTCAGGACGCGGTATAAAATGTGTGGGACCCAAATAACAGTGCGTCGGACGCCGTAGAAAGTGTGTGGGACCCAAATGAGAGTGCTCAGGACGCGGTATAAAATGTGTGGGACCCAAATAACAGTGCGTCGGACGCCGTAGAAAGTGTGTGGGACCCAAATGAGAGTGCTCAGGACGCGGTAGAAAATGTGTGGGACCCAAATAACAGTGCGTCGGACGCCGTAGAAAGTGTGTGGGACCCAAATGAGAGTGCTCAGGACGCGGTATAAAATGTGTGGGACCCAAATAACAGTGCGTCGGACGCCGTAGAAAGTGTGTGGGACCCAAATGAGAGTGCTCAGGACGCGGTAGAAAATGTGTGGGACCCAAATAACAGTGCGTCGGACGCCGTAGAAAGTGTGTGGGACCCAAATGAGAGTGCTCAGGACGCGGTAGAAAATGTGTGGGACCCAAATAACAGTGCGTCGGACGCCGTAGAAAGTGTGTGGGACCCAAATGAGAGTGCTCAGGACGCGGTAGAAAATGTGTGGGACCCAAATAACAGTGCGTCGGACGCCGTAGAAAGTGTGTGGGACCCAAATGAGAGTGCTCAGGACGCGGTAGAAAATGTGTGGGACCCAAATAACAGTGCGTCGGACGCCGTAGAAAGTGTGTGGAACCCAAATGAGAGTGCTCAGGACGCGGTAGAAAATGTGTGGGACCCAAATAACAGTGCGTCGGACGCCGTAGAAAGTGTGTGGGACCCAAATGAGAGTGCTCAGGACGCTGTAGAAAATGTGTGGGACCCAAATAACAGTGCGTCGGACGCCGTAGAAAGTGTGTGGAACCCAAATGAGAGTGCTCTGGACGCGGTAGAAAATGTGTGGGACCCAAATAACAGTGCGTCGGACGCCGTAGAAAGTGTGTGGAACCCAAATGAGAGTGCTCTGGACGCGGTAGAAAATGTGTGGGACCCAAATAACAGTGCGTCGGACGCCGTAGAAAGTGTGTGGAACCCAAATGAGAGTGCTCAGGACGCGGTAGAAAATGTGTGGGACCCAAATAACAGTGCGTCGGACGCCGTAGAAAGTGTGTGGGACCCAAATGAGAGTGCTCAGGACGCGGTAGAAAATGTGTGGGACCCAAATAACAGTGCGTCGGACGCCGTAGAAAGTGTGTGGGACCCAAATGAGAGTGCTCAGGACGCGGTAGAAAATGTGTGGGACCCAAATAACAGTGCGTCGGACGCCGTAGAAAGTGTGTGGGACCCAAATGAGAGTGCTCAGGACGCGGTAGAAAATGTGTGGGACCCAAATAACAGTGCGTCGGACGCCGTAGAAAGTGTGTGGGACCCAAATGAGAGTGCTCAGGACGCGGTAGAAAATGTGTGGGACCCAAATAACAGTGCGTCGGACGCCGTAGAAAGTGTGTGGGACCCAAATGAGAGTGCTCAGGACGCGGTAGAAAATGTGTGGGACCCAAATAACAGTGCGTCGGACGCCGTAGAAAGTGTGTGGGACCCAAATGAGAGTGCGCAGAACGTCGTAGAAAATGTGTGGGACCCAAATAACAGTGCGTCGGACGCCGTAGAAAGTGTGTGGGACCCAAATGAGAGTGCTCAGGACGCGGTAGAAAATGTGTGGGACCCAAATAACAGTGCGTCGGACGCCGTAGAAAGTGTGTGGGACCCAAATGAGAGTGCTCAGGACGCGGTAGAAAATGTGTGGGACCCAAATAACAGTGCGTCGGACGCCGTAGAAAGTGTGTGGGACCCAAATGAGAGTGCTCAGGACGCGGTAGAAAATGTGTGGGACCCAAATAATAGTGCGTCGGACGCCGTAGAAAGTGTGTGGGACCCAAATGAGAGTGCGCAGAACGTCGTAGAA
>JAPDOI010001992.1:0-111885 GCA_029168955.1 Aplectana chamaeleonis
GCAACCGCGAAAAGGATCACACGATATGGCAATAGGGAAAATGCCGAGTGAAAAAATCCGTTCCAATTATTTGCTTTCTAGAAAAACCTGTGAACCACGTCTAACACTAACTGCTGAAGAAAACCTCGCTTCAACAAAACGCTTAAAAACTCAAAAATGTTTCCAACATGTAGCAGTGTTCTGCATCAACTGGTCAGTAAACAGTGGCGGCTCTAACAGCAAAAGCATGAGTTGCTGTGTTTAGATCGCGCTCTAGCAGTGAAAACTTCCTACTGTTCAATTTTGTTCTAAACGTCTCAGGCGGAAGAACTGTTGGAAACCTATCCTCTTGATTTTACCGTTAATCAGTTTGTAGACCATACAAGCGTCAAAAATCTTTCTCCTCCTTGATTCTAGCGCAGGCAAGTTGAAATACCTGTTTCAGAAATGGGATTTCGGAGATTCTAATGCTATACAAAAATCCATTCTTCCTGATCAATAGCTTTCTAGTGAAGCTATTCTGGCATTTTTCAAGCTTCAGGATATCTTTCCTTTTGCAAAGGATTAAAAAACGGCTGTTCCACACTCCATTAACACGGCCGAATGTAGGTTTTATATGCTTTCAAAGAGGATCGTTGGTGTTGTTCTGTAGAAAGCGCTCTGAATGAGAAGAAAAAATGCGAAGGTGGACCTTGCTTTAGACATTTTGAACGGTGACCCTTCGGAGAAGTACAATCTTATGATCATACAGGAAGCCCAAATCCTCACCATCTCGCCGGAACAACGATGTTTGCTTCCCACAGTATAATTGAAAAGCACCTCAGAGTTACCCAAGTGGGAGATAGATAGTTTTATGCGGAGGAAGGGAGCAACTGCCGCCGCTATCCTAGACCACTGAGAGATAACGTAATTGCATTTTGGGAGTTCTGGAACAATCGGAACACGATTCAATCTTCCTATATAGTTTCAGGTCATCCGCGTACTGCTCCTACACACAACGTTAACACTTGAAAAAGTAGGAAGGCAAGCTGGCGATGAAAGTATTGAGACAAGACTGCAAAGTACCCCTGCCCTGAAAGAACACCACGATTTTTGCTGGATGAACACTCCAGAAAATGCTGGACTCAACCTTTGACTCTGGAAATGTTCGGATCGGATAAAAATGCTTCGATCCATCTACTTACTATTAGAGATATAGGAGGAAGCCACCGTGGGGCGCCCGCATCCGGAAGCCACTTTGGCACGCCCCTTTTACGATCTTTCGAGCTCAACAGTGGCGATATGAGCGACGGTTTCCTATCAATAGCCCCGATCTTCCCTTCATTCTCAGCCTCTCTATCCATTCAGGTCGGCTCGCATGCATCGGTTGCAAATGACGGAAGTTACAAGCCACGGACAACTCGTCCACTATGCTTCCGTAGCTCAATTTTTGAGGGGCCGTAACTCCGTTCCTAGAGGGTCTTGTACGATTTCAGAGACATTATTGGAATCAGCGTGGATCCGTTCTCAATATAGGCAGAAAATCAGAAAACCGATTTCGAGGTTGGACTGTGCCTTTTAGTATCACAGGAAGTGTTTATTGTGACAATGAAATCTTTTGTGGACCCGTCCTTGGCAATTCTCTACTCTCTATTGCTCCGTTCTTACCTTAGTGCCCTAACTAGGCCTGCTTTGCATAAAATACTCTTGTATTTTTGATCGACCCAATTTTCCTCCGGTGACAACCACGATGAACATGTTCATCCAACCGGACAACTAGCCCATGTCATAGAATGATGTCACTGAAATTAAACGTTTTAATGCGTTTCTCGCCGTTTCTTCGTAATTTTGGTAAAACTTGGAGGCCGACGCATTGTTTTATGTGAAAAACTCGGGTACAAAAGTCATCGTGAACACTGCCTTTAAAGGCAGTGTCCACGATAAAAATCGTTTTCGAGTTTCCACCAGAAAACGAAGGTTTAGAGTCTGACTGTTTCATCAGCGAGGAAAGAATCTTGAAAAACGCTGCGAGACATCCAAAATCAGCTCTTCTTCTTGAAAGCCACATTTCAACGGTGGATGAGTTGCGCGGGCATGGGCCTGAAGTAGATAGCGTGCAAAAATGCGCCCCAATGCTAAAACCCATCCGCGCTCGCGCTCCAATTCTAATATAGAAGCGGACCAAACTGTTCCTCGGAAAACTCGACCGCGAGCGGAAGGGCTAGCGCGAGCGGACTTCGGAGCCGTATGGAGCTCTTTCGGGCTCATTTCCGCTCGTTCTTTCGACCCCAGTGCTCCAATGAGACCCTGAACTTTCGATTTCCGGTCTAAAATCAAGGACGAAATTTATCGTGAACACTGCCTTTAAACGTCGAAGCTCGCATCCTGCCAGTTAGAGACCATTGTCAACTCTACGCACAACAGCTGTACATAAACATTTTGAAGCAGCTCAATCATCCGTCACGGAGAGTATTAGAGCCCTTGAGAGAGAGATGTATAAGAAAGCCGTTTGCCGATGCTCCCTCGAAAGTAGATGTGCAGAGATGGACCGATGCACTACAAGAACGTCGCCGTCTCTTGCGCGCGGAGCATACCCAATTCGTCAAGAATCACTTGTACAAGGCCGCCGTAAACTCCGTTTTGGGAATCGTGCCGCCTGAGGTTAGCGAAACCGAGATGGAACTCGGTAGGCGTGCCAGGCGCACCCTTGCCTCGTTGCGCTGTGGGCACTCCCCCATGCTCATGTCTTATTTACATAAGATCGATGCCAGCATACCTGACGAGTGCCCGTATTGTGGTATTCAAAGGCATACTACTGCTCATCTTTCAACTGCCCGATGATACCGACTTCTTCAACGACAGTAGATCTTTGGACGAATCCTACGCTGGTGGCCCAGTTTCTGAACCTGTGACAGGACCCTCTATGCGGCTGCAGAAGACGACGAAGGCTGTGCTTCATTTTGACCAAGCTGTAGTGGTCCTTGTCTCACTCCCATCTGCCAACGTTCCGGAGCCGTTGAGTGTTGATTCAAAATATGTACCGAAATGCACTTCTTTTCGACAGGTTCGGGGTTGTTGACTTGAATGAAGTCCTCACACTCCTCCTCATTCCACTTGTATTCCGCCTTTTTCATGTTGGGTCGGAGACCAAAGTGAGCCAACCTGTCGTGCCAGGCTTGAACCTGCAGCTGGAGATCGTGTTCACCTAATGAGGATAGCATCACATCGTCAGCATGCAGCAGAGTCCAGGGTGTAGGATACTGCAGGCCTCGGAAGATGGCGTCCATTACGATAATGAACAGCAGCGAAGAAAGAGCGGATCGTTCATGGCTATTTTGTTGCTCACGTAATGCCAGTCAATACCTTTCCTGAACCGTGTCCGATCAACAGATTCCAGGTATAAATCAAGAGCTGCGTGAAATGATCGTCTCCCTACTATGTCGGAATCCGCTTGATCGCCCCAGTACAAGCCAGCTGATAAGTGACAGTAATCTACTCGCCAATACTCGAAAAAGGGTGACATTCAGGAGGATTGAAGCCAATCGGAAAGTATGACTTTGTCGTTTCAATTGTTTTGTACAGAAGTGCTTCACTGATCATGTTTGCTTCTCAGATGACAATCCAATCTGGCCCTCTCGATAAAGACTGGGACTTCGAGTTTGAAGGCGAGTTTTTTTGCCTTGCCTTAGTTGAGATTGTAGGTGAGATTTCAGAAAGCACAAATGTGTTGTACATTTCAGATGAGATCCACCCTCCATCTATTCGATTTTCAAAGCCGCGCGTACCGTTGAGAAGCCTCCTCTGTCGTGATGAAATTTCGGACGCTGTGGAGGGTGTTAGGTTAGCTGTGAAGGGTGTTAGGTTTAATTATCCTAACTGGTGGTTACCTCTAGTGACTCTCAATCGGTCCACCTATCGTTTAGGACTTGTCTACGGTTCGAGGATTCGAGCGATGACGAGTCACCTAGTTGCCAACCAGAAAAGTGAGTAAGGAAGATGAAATCTGCTGTCCATATCTCCCATATCCTGATAGCCTCTTCTGAACATTCCATTTCAGATCGATCCGCCGTCGTCTAGCCTTGAATGAGCGGGATAGTCTCCCAGTCAGGAAGCTCGACTTCTCCGATTCTTCCGACACGTCTGCCGGTCCTTCCCCCAAAAGAAAACGTAATTCGAGTCTCCACCAGAATTTTTAAAATGATCGTTGCATAGGTAAACTCTGGAAATTTTTTAGTGAGCTTTGGTTTTCGATTATCACTAGCCGCGTAGCGGTGGGTGTCGGTGAAATTTATTTTTGATAAGAATGTTTCGACTAAAAAGCGACCGCTTCCTGCCGTGATAATCGAAATCGACAGCTCACTAGAAATGCCCCGAGCTTATGTGCTGAAGGTTTTTGTTTTCAGGTCCAGAGTAAGCATCTCAGTCTTGAAAGAAGTCTTCGATATTTATTTTAAGGGTACTTGTTCCTAATATTTACTATTCAAATACGGAGTAAAAGAATCTGTTGATCCATATATTACACTTTATTTGTAGTGAAATGTGATTGAAAAGAAAGTCTTGTACAGATTACATAAAGATCATTCCATCTCTAGAAATTGGTTTTGTAAAGCCGACAAGGTGTCGAAAATTGATTCGATAAAAAACCCTGCGGGGAGCAATGTATTGTCTATTTTACGGAAGTACACTATATGTAGCTCGTTGGATTTGGTCAGAAAGCGATCGGGGTCGGGTTTCCGCCTCTTTTTTGTATAACTCGCTTCAAAGTGAACTTTGAGCGAAACCATGGAGATATTCATCATTCGGCTTTGAGTGCTATCCAATGGTGAGCCATTGTCAGGGTTTCGTTGAGAGCAATGGAAGTTTCGCAACCAGCCAGCTATCTGTATACGGTAGGCACAGCGAAACGTGACAGAGACGGTAGCGCCCCGTCCACCACGGTACGAGAAGTGCAAACCTGGCTGAGTGCGGAACTTTTATAGATCTAATGGTAAGCCCACAACGGCAGACCATTGGGCAGTAGAGTGTTGGATCGAATAATATCGATTTTTGAACAAATCTATGTTTCTCTTCATGATCGGAATCAGGGGTGTGCGGAAAATTCTTTTCGGTAAATTTTTTTACCGAAGCTTTTTCCCTAATTTTTTTTCGGTAAATACGGTAGAACCGGAAAATTCGGTGAATATTTTGACTTCGACTTCGGTACATATTCCATACGATAGCACAAATGACCAATAATATTTATAAATCATTTTCAATAGTGCACGAGGATAGTGCAAATAATGAGTGAGTTTTACATATTAAACTGAGCTCAACGGCTGAACCCAATCAGCGGGACGATGATTTTGAGAAAAAGTTACATTTCAAAATTTTCTGTCGTCAAGGTCTTTCTGTATTCACTCAAAATCAGTGCAGCTGAGGGAAACATCCTCTCCGCCTCAGCTTTGCCAGGAGGCGCGCAAAGGTACCTATTGGTCAGTGAGGAAAGGTGCGGGTACGATGGTTTCACAATGGAGTCAATTCAGAACTGCAGTGAATTCAGTGTTGTACCCGGGGGCTCTAGAAAAATTGTTCAGTTCTTGAAATATCTGCTTCAGGACTCTGCTGATATGTTTTTCTCCGAGTAGTGTCTCGATAAGAGGAAGCACGTGACACAAGAGGTGAAGAGATCGTTGGATTATTCAGAAAGTAAGCCGAAGGGTTAAAAGGAGTACCAAAAAGAAGGATGAAGAAGGGTATCTCGCAAAAGACATGCCATAACAGAAGCAGACCCGTGAAATACGCGTAAAGGCTCATTCATAGCTGGTCGCTTCGACTTCAAGTCGAAGCGACCAACAAAACTGCCGCGATTTGAAATCGCAGGACGAAGCGATTTCAAATCACTTCGGCCTCTTTCAGAGTTCGATCACGGTACGACGCGACGGCATGTTTTGAATGCAGATCGACGTGCGACGCGATCTCGATCGATGCTCATGGTTAGCACAGCGACTGAACTCTGAAAAAGGCCTTCGTCCACTGTCCTGATTCTTTGTGACTTCGGTGCCTTAATCTTCTAAATAAATTAGTGTTGCATAGTTTTCCAACAAAAACATGGCTTCAAAACGACGGGATGCAATTTGCTTGTACAGCAACATAAAACATCAACTACCGTTAGTAATAGCCGAAAGCTCTGCATGAAATGTGATTTCTCGGTAGCCTTATTGAACTTTCTCATTTCTATAATCCTAGATGTATGATAAATACACGTTTTTTCCCTTTCATATGCCGTATTTTATGCGAGTGAACTGTGACGTCTGCAATTTTGCGCCACATACGCAAGGTTGTGACGGAAGATTGCGGACTTATCGCTTCGACTAGACGAATCGCTTCCATTATTGAAGCGACGCGACTAGCCGAAGCGACCTAACAAAATCGAGCAGGTCGCTTCGACTAGCTATGAAATACCCCAGTCGCTCGGCGATCTTGACTGAAACTGCAAACTGTTCCAACCCGTCGCGACTCAGTGCAAGATCTGTTGCCGCGACGGGTTTTGTACTTGCTGGCAGTGCCGCGACTAGTCAAGCGACCTGCTATGAATGAGCCTTAAGAAGAAGGCCGATTGAGCTGAAAATACCCAACTTTTTTCAGTAAAAATTTCGGTAAATTTCAAGAAAAAATCGGTAAATCAAAATTTACAGAAAAACACCGGTAAATCCTTAAAATCGGTAAATCGGTGAACGGAAAATGCACATCCCTGATCGGAATCTTTCAATAGCTTTTATTCTCATACGTTACGGTGAGTGGAAGGTTCTCTTATTTGTTAAAAAATAGGATTCCGTTAATTCATTGAAATGCCAAGGTTTATTAAGTGAAATTTTCATTCGAATAATCGAATAAATAGTAATGGCGTTTCTGGGATTGGACAGAAGTTTACTTTTTCATCAACTGTGGTAACCTTGCCGCTCACGTAATGTTTGATACCAAGAACAGTTTAAACCATTTCGGCTCTGAGGAAATATTAGAATTAATCTGATTATCGAAACTATTCGCTCCAGCACTCTATTGGGTAGCCCTCAACGCCAAGGTCATGAACACCACCCTAGTTTTGTTCAGAGTTGACTTTGAAGCGAGTTATACGAAAATGACGCGAAATCCCGACCTCGCTCGCTTTCTGACCAAATCCTACGCGCGGTAGTGGCACGGATCGCGCTGACCGTTTTGGTTCCCTCTTGACGTTGTTGTTTGTGTGACTCAAGCTCGGTGTAAGTATGCTATAACATGAACAGCAGACGTCTTTATGTAGGATATGAAATTGTTTGATGAGTGGTCGTTATACCCACCGGAACGGAAAGATATTCCTACCAAAACGGAAAGCGAAAAATAGTTTCTGCCCGAAAACAGAAAATGGATCGGCCAAAACGCGCCGAAAAACGGAAATTAGAGACCGATGAACAAAGGCATGAATCCAAGGTGGTTTGCTCGAATTTTGTGAAAAAAATTTCCTTGCCTTCCCGTTTAAAGGCAGCGTCCACGATAAATTTCGTCCTCGGTTTTTGGCCGGAAATCGAAAGTTTAGGGTCTCATTGGAGCACTGGGATCGAAAGAACGAACGAAAACGAGCTCGAAAGAGCACCATACGGCTCCGAAGTCCGCTCGCGCTAGCCCTTCCGCTCGCGGTCGAGTTTTCCGAGGAGCAGTTTGGTCCGTTTCTGCATTAGCATTGGAGCGAGAGCGCGGCTGAGTTTTAGCATTGGGGCGCATTTGCGCAAGCTGTCTATTTCAGGCCCATGCCCGCGCCACTCATCCACCGTTGAAATGTGGCTTTCAAGAAGAAGAGCTGTTTTTGGATGTTTCGCAGCGTTCTTCATGATTCATTCTTTACTGATGAAACAGTCAGCCTCTAAACCTTCGTTTTCTGGTGAAAATTCGAAAACGATTTTTATCGCGGACACTGCCTTTAAAGGCAGGGTTCTCGATAAAATCGGTTGTTGTGCTATCCCCAAGGAGTGGTAGATCTAGCTATCACAAAAGTGGAAATAAGTAAAAAATTGGAGAAAAAACGCTTATGAACAAGTTATTTCGTGGTGTCCTCCCGCCCCCAATTATCGAGATTTGTGTAAAAGCCTGTTTTGTCAACTTTTATTTTGCTTCTAGAGTAATTTTTGAGCATTTCTCGAGAGTACTGACTACTTTACCAGCAAAAACAAGGCGGATAAGCAAGCATTTATGAAAATCTCGTCAATTCGGCGGCCGGCCGCCACCGGAAATTAGCCGTTGTACCCTGTTTTTGAGCATTTTTCCCGCGAATTTTCGGATTTTTTTTTCACTTATTTTTACTTTTGTGATGACCAAATTTACATTCTCATGAAGAGAGCTCAAAAGTCGTATTTATCGCAAACCCTGCCTTCAATGCCGGTAAGCGGAGCTTGAAAATGGCCTGAAGACGGGAGCCGGTAAACGGACATTTTCGTACATCCCTGGTGGCCGGTGGACTGCTCGCATGGAAGCGTGACGCCGACACCCCCTATAGGCAGGGTTCGCGATAAAAACGGTCTCATCGGAAATCGGATCCTTCGGGGTCTATCGCGACAATAATAATGACGAAAGAATGGCTAAAACGAGCCACAGATAACCATAGACGGACTTCAAACTTGGTCATGCTATGTCCGCCCCGCCCATTCTCCCAACAGCCAACAAGGAGTTGGGCGGGCAGGGCATAGCGCATACAAGTTTGAGGGCTGCATAGGGCTATCTCCGTCTCATTTTATAAGTTCTTTGGCCATTATTGTTGCAGTGGACGGCGGTACACTCTAATTCCGGTGAAAACTCGAGGACCGTGTTTATGGCGAACGTGCTCTGGTGTTTGATACGTGGATATTAAGCTTGAACCGCCTTTTACTTCGGATTATCTATCCGATTCCGATCCGATGCGATGATAGACGAGCGATGAAAGTCGCGCAACCATGATGAAGGATAGAGGGCGGCTACGCAGCTCTGTTTCTGCCCTTTAATCCCCATCATTGCCGCGCGACTTCTGCCCCCAGACTATGCGTAGGTCTTAACTCGGCAGACCACTCATCATGGTGATGAGAGCGCCTCTAGCGTTAGGTGGCCCAGTCCGTTTTTTTATGCCATGAAATATTTTTTCAAAAATCTAAAATGTCAAAATGAAAGGCGATGTGGCATTGTTATGATTAAAAGAGTCAAGAGCAAGACTTTGAGAGTCCTATGAAGGAACTTCCTCACTGTCCTTGTCGAAACGAAATTCCGATTTCTGGAAAGTTGGGCTCCGCAGATGAAAGGTCAAGGATTTGGCATTGCTCCTAAATGTTGTGAAATTGTGTTTATTGGATTTGGCTCTCAACTTGATTTTTCAAATGTAGTGAAATTGTCGAATTGATTTGGCTGTGATGATACTATATCTGCAGATAACATAATCATTAAATGTAGTGAAATTGTTACCAAACAGATTTGGCAGGAGCTCTATCAATTATCACAGTCAAATCACGCGTCAGAAGGGAGGTTTTCCCTTGGGCGCATATTGAATCGGAATGAGAACAGGAATAAACCTAGCAACCAAAACGTTTCCATATACAATGCGAACCGTGAAAGCGTTGTTGACACGAAGACATAGCGTCAGTAGCTAATAAATTGTGTTAGAATTCGTTTTCAAGATTTTTTGAGATTTGACTGAGGATTATTATTTTTTCTTTTTGTCTTCATTCGCTCGCCAGAGGACCTTCTGACGCGTGATTTGACTGTGATAATTGATAGAGCTCCTGCCAAATCCGTTTGCAACAGCAACTCACTACATTTAATGATTATGTTATCTGCATATAGTATCATCTGGCCAAATCAATTCGACAATTTCACTACATTTGAAAAATCAAGTTGAGAGCCAAATCCAATAAAACAATTTCACAACATTTAGGAGCAAATGCCAAACTCCTTGACCTTTTCTGCAGGAGCCCAACTTTCAGAAATTTCTACAACTTCTTTTACAAGGGTTTCCCTTCTACCACAATATCGTCAAGCTCTAAAAGGCAAGTTGTTTTTCTTCAAGACATAGTGGTAGAAATGAAGAAACAGCTGCTAGGGATTACAAGATAATAGTTGCAACGCGGCTTCCTACAGACAAGATACAAGGCATATACTTTTTGAATTTAAAAGTCGAGAAAATGAAGAAATGAGTTTTTAAATGACCCAATTGTACAGGGGTTGGGGCACAATCCTAGGAACAGGGGAGAGGGGGCACCCCACCATTCAAGACAGAAGTGAGGGAAATGAACCACCGATTGGTAAGGCAACCAGCGTCGGAGATATTTTCATGACGTTTTCTATAAAAACAATGATTGATAGCAGTATCAGACATCTTTTTATCAGAATTTTTCATCATTTCTGCTCAGTGAATGCTTGGGTGGCTCTCACCCTCGTCTAGGATAGACCCAGGGTCCAGTCGCTCCTAGCCAAACTTCACCGGTTCTTGCTGACGTGGCTTGTATCTGCGCCGGCCCATATGTCTGATTCGGAACAAGAACGAGAGTTAAAGAACATCGTACGCGCAGAAAAACCGTATATTATTTTTTCATGTTTTTGGGTAGCTTTCTGGCCCTCTCAGTGAACGAAAATGTTGAAGGGGCCTATGAAAAACCTTCATTCTTCTTTTCAACTCCCCTTCTTCATTAAAAAAGAAAAGAATCCAATCAGAACACATTGTAAATACGAAGAATTTGAATTTCGCGCCAAAATCATTTTCAGAGTTTTTCTGCATGTGGAGTTCGTGCCGTATAATATTTTTCCTGTTGTCTTTACGGTCGCACCAACATTCTAGGGAAAAAGTGCAAGATGACTGGTGAGAATTGTGGTGGCGGATATTAATCTTTGACGCCCTTCCAACCTCATCGTCCAACGTTTTTGACGCGCCAAAGTTTACCAGTGTGGTCACTGCTACCGAGGCTCAATCATAAAAATTGAGCCTGAAGATGGAAAATGATTCCCAGCGCGAACGATAGTTAAGTGCGCCAGAAGAGGACCACCGTAAATCTTAGGGAATGATGTTATTCGGCTCTCTTTAAACAAATTTGATGATACCCAATTGATCAATGATAAAGATAAAAAGAAGTGAAAAGAGCGGTGTGTCACAGTCCTTCTCCAGAGTTCAGCAGTTGAGGATCTGCCTGGACTACAAAGCGGAAAAAACAACACACCACCGGTGGTAAGAAGATGTGGAAGCGAATTCGGAGTCAAAGCAGGAAAATTTTAAATATTTAACTCGAGTGAGATTACCGATAGCCTTGTTTCTGGCGCGCACTTTCCTATCGCTCTTGTGGTTGATTCAGGGGCATGACTTTGCATACGGTGTCCTGGATTACATTAAACGGAGAGTCCTGGCGCACGTCCTTTGATGTTCTGGCACACTCCTACCAAGGTCCTGCACACGTTCCATGATGTCCCTGCACTCTCCTACTGGAGATCCTGCACACATTCTACGACGTCCTGCACACTCCCTTCTCTTCTGGGGTCCTGCACAGGTCCCATAATGTCCTGAGCACTCCTACTGGAGGTCCTGCACACATTATACGACGTCCTGCACACCCCTAATGGGATGCTGCACAGGTCCCATAATGTCCTGGCACACTCCTACTGAGGTCCCTGCACACATCTCTACCACATCCTGCACACACCCCTACTGGGGTCCTGCACACGTCCCATGACATGTCCTGCCCACTTCTACTACGGTCCTGCACACGTACAATGATGTCCTGCACATCTCCCTACTGGAGGTCCTGCACACAGGTCCCATGGTGTCCTGCACACTCCTACTAGGTTTTGCACACGATCCTTGATGTCCTGCACACTTCCTACTGAAGTCCTGCACAGGTCCCAATGACAAGTGTCCTGCACACTCCTACTGGAGGTCCTTCTGCACAGGTCCCATGACATGTCCTGCACACCTCCTACTAAAGGTCTTTTTGGCACACGTTCCATGATGTCCTGCACACTCCTACCGAGGTCTTGCACAGGTCCTGGCACGATGTCCTGCACACACTCCTACTAAGGTCTTGCACACGTTCCATGATGTCCTGGGCACTCTCTACTGAGGTTGTCCTGCACATTCCACGCATCGTCCTGCACACCCCTTACTGAGGTCCTGCACACGTCCTGGCATGATGTCTCTGCTCCACCTCAATACTACTACGGTCCTGCACAATGTCTCCATGATGTCCTGCACACCTTCTACTGGGAGGTCCTGCACAGGTCCCATGATGTCTCACACCTGATGTCCTGCACACTCCATTACTAAGGTCTTTGCACACGTTCCTTATGATGTCCTGCACACTCCTACTGAGGTCCTGCAACACACATTCTTACGACGTCCTGCACACCCCTACTGGGATCCTGCACAGGTTCCATGTGATGTCCACACACTCCTACTCAAGGTCTCGCACACACGTTCCATGATGTCCTGCACACCCCTACAGGGTCCTGCACACGTTCCATGATGTCCTTGCACCACTCCTACTTAAGGTCCTGCACACACGTTCCAGATGATGTCCTGCACTCTCCTACTGGAGATCCTGGGCACACATTCTACGACGTCCTGCACACCCCTTCTGGGGGTCCTTGCACAGGTCCCATAATGTCCTGGAACACTCCTCTACTGAGGTCCTGCAACAATACATCTCTACCACATCCTGCACACCCCCTACTGGGGGTCCTGCACACGTCCCATGATGTCCTGGCTCCACTTCTTACTACGGTCCTGCACACGTGTACAATGATGTCCTGCACACCCCTACTGGGATCCTGCACAGATCCCAATGGTGTCCCTACACACTCCTACTAAGGTCTCGCACACGTTCCATGATGTTCTCAGCACACTCCTACCAAAGGTCTTGCACACGTTCCATGATGTCCTGCAATCTACCACACTCCTACTAAGGTCTTGGGCACACGTTCCATGATGTCCCTGCACACTCCTACTGAGGTCCTGAACAGGTCCCAATATGTCCTTGCACACTCCCTACTAAGGTCCTGGCACACGTTCGATGATGTCCCTGCATACTCCTACTGAGGTCCCTGCACACATCTTCACGACGTCCTGCACACCCCCTACTGGGGTCCCTGCACACGTCCCATGATGTCCTGCCCACCTCCTACTACAGTCCCTGCACACGTTCCATGATGTCCTGTACACTCTCCTACTGAGGTCCTGCACACGTTCCATGATGTCCTGCACAATTCCTTACTGAGGTCCTGCGCAGGTACAATGATGTCCTGCACACTTCCTACTGGAGTGTCCTGGCGCAGGTACAATGATGTCCTGCACACTTCCTACTGAGGTCCTGCATACAGGTCCCATGGGATGTCCTGCACACTCCCTACTAAGGTCTTGCACACGTTCCATGTCCTGCACACTCCTACCTGAGGTCTTGCACACGTTCCATGATGTCCTGCTCCACTCCTTACTCAAGGTCCTGCACACATTCTGCACGACGTCCTGCACACTCCTACTGGGGCTGTCCTGCAAGTACACGTTCCATGATGTCCTCCTGCACACTCCTACTAAGGTCCTGCACACGTTCGATGATGTCCCTGCATACTCCTACCTGGAGGCCCTGCCCACATTCTACGACGTCCTGCACACCCCCTACCTGAGGTCTCACATAATCAACCGACACTTCCGTAGCACATCCCGCGACGCCTTTCTTATCGATGGTGCGCTTTGAACGAATAGCGCGCCGCGGTCAAGTATACATCAACTCCGCACTTTGGCGTCCTCTCTTCCGAGCCCGGACGTTCAAAAGTACACCACCCTAAGAGCAAGGTGTTTATATGGAGTCTAAGAAAACAATGACTGATAAACGAAAAGCCACCATTTTTTGGCAAGTGCAAACGCTATTCTTGAGAGGCCGGTTTCCGGGGTTTAAAGCGCCCGTTAGGGGCCCTCCAGAAGTCATTATGGTGAGTTCTGACAATTATTTTCGTCATTCCCGTGGCCGATTACCTCTAGTCACAAATTTTCGAGCGATTTGGTCCACGCCTTCCAAAAAAATGGTTTTCGGACGGACGGAGGTGGAGGCGGAGGAGGAGGCGGAAGGCGGTGGTGGAGAACGTTTTTGCGTACTTTGAGAGGTCATAGCTTTAGGAAAGCGAGGGCCAGTTGGGATGAAAAAGTTGCACCACATATGTAATTTCTTGCAGCGCGTCGAATGAGTGTACAGCCTGGCATGCACCTCTGTTGACAGGCCTATGAATAGGTGATCTCATTGTAGGGCATCCCGCGCGGGGAAGAGATCAAAGCCAAATCCTAGTGAGCGCTTCGCGCTCACCACAATTCTCCATTGTAGACCACTCTTGCATCAGGCGGCCCTAAGTTAAACATGCTGGTACCACGGGTTCCCAGCACAATTAGTCTTCAGCCCACCAATGAGTGATGAGAATTTTGATTGTTTTTTATTGGATATCTTCAAATTGCGTGCTGCAACTGCGGACTGGAATTCCGTTCCGATAAGTACAGTAACTGATATTCCTCTAATTTGTTCTTGTTCTTCGGCCCCGGTCATAGTTGGTGCTATTTGCATCTGGCATCCCCCGCATTTTCTTCGCACTTTCCGCACCCCCAGCACCCGCACTTCCCCAACACCCCCAACACCACCCCAGGTCGATACGTATGTTTAAAATGATGGAGTGGAGGTTGAGAAAATCACTCGATGCATCCCAACTAGATATGACGATGATTACGTGGCCAACAGGATTGCACCTGTTCGGTAGAGAAATAGTGAAGGCGAGTATGGTGAAGTCACTGAGGTAGTAGCAATGGAGTTAGCTTTCTAGTGATACGCAATGTTTTATTCTTCGACCCTGCCCCACCCGGTGATTTTCTCTTATCCACGTATTGCATGGATATCGACCGCGTCGGATACATTGAGTGTGATTTTCCTCAACCCTCACTCCCTTCATTTTTAAAACATACGTATCGACCGGGGGGTGCGGAAATGGTTGAAGGGGGTATGCGAAAGAGGAAGCGGGAGATTCACCGAGTGATTTTTTCTTCTCTCAGCTTCACCTCACCATGTTGTTCATACGTATCGACCGGGTGGGTGTTGGGGGGTGTTGGGGGGTGCGGGGGGGATACACCGAGTGATTTTTGCATCCCATTTCCAATGCATTCTGTGTGTATCGACCGGGCTGGAGGCGTCGGCTCATCCAACTATGACCGGGGCCTTCCAGGGCAGTTACCGAAAGCGCGCAAATCATGAACACTACTTCAGATATCAATTCGAATATTTATTCAACAAATTAATGTATCACTGTTGGTGCTTATTTGAAACGTAATTATTTGCGGAATATTTCCATGACAGATCTGCAATTAGCCTACAGTTTCGCAAAGCTTTTAACTACTATTTCGCTAACATGTATGTTGTACACGATTGCTTACCTTCTATCATGAGAACATCATCTCGAAATTAAGTTTGTGAAGGCCGAGGTGATGCTCGATCTGGCTGTGGAGAGTGGGCAGAGGGTCCACAATGTTGCAGTAGGAAATCTGTGGTTTTACGCGGATCCTTCATCCTCCATTGTCCTGAGTTGGCAGGAGACGAGTCTGTCCTCCACGATTTTGTCGGTCGGTTTTCTGCTTTTGCGGGTGATTTCCCAGGTCGAGTGCCAAGTTTTGCTGGTGCACTTGCCCATGATCGAACTTTTGGTTCCCCCTTCTTGCCGTCTCCCGATCGGTCCGTCATGTTCACATCAACGCTCTTCTCCTTGGTCGCTGAAACAACGGGAGGTTAAGAAGAGTTATATGCGCGCGCAGTGTCAAGATTGAAAGGTACAAGGCTCCGAGGTCTGATCCGCGTCGTCGCCATCGTCGTGATCTGGCTGTGTGACCTGTTCTACCGGCGGAAGCTGGTGTGCCTCTTTTTGTTTTTCTGAAATCCAGCAATTTCTTACTAGCTTCTACCGATCACTATGGTTTCTACAGTACCTGCACTCATTGTTTCGAATTGCATAGCCATTGTTCGCAGATAAAGCGTATCATCATAATCATCTACTCGTAAAATTTGAAACGATCCATCTGCACTCCTGTTCAGAATAGATACTGATTTTGAAGAGCCTGCAAAAGGTATCTGTAACCACACACTCCTCTACAAACGCCTAATGGATAGCCGATTGAAGTCACAGCGTCTCCCAATCAGGTTGCGCCCTAGATTTCGATGAAACGCTCTAGCTCCCCGCTTTGCGTGTCGTTGTGCGATTGCAGACAATGCTGCTGGGAAATCAATGTGATTGCAGCAACAGCTCCGGCACTGGTAGAGGAGATCTGCGGGAGAAAATGAAGCTTCCAAATGAAGTATACAAAGCGAAGTCGGATCTGCCAAAACGACTAGTATCGTTAGTATCTCTTCTGGCTCAATAGTAAAAATGCGCAGTATCCCGCCCCGAGCTGCAGGTTCAAAAAAGTTATGAGCATTTTTTTAAGCTTCGCGAAAAGGCAAGGAAGGGTATCAGGCAATTTTTTTTGGAGTTTCATAAAAATTTCTCAGATTTAGCTCAAACCTTGGAAGTAGGTGTAATCTAGGGTGACGAACACGAATCTGGAGTCCAATTGTCGAAATTTTGAGGTTTACTGCAGGTTACGGTAGGTTACATGTCATTTAGGGGTCAAAACCCACCTTAGATTTTGAAAATCGATCAACGGACGTTAAATTCGTATTGTCCTGCCCGAATGACCCCCGTATAAAAATTTTGGGTAAAATCTGAGATTTTGACCAAACTACCGTACACCCACCGTAATCTACCGTAATCTGCAAAAAAATCGATAAACGGTCTCCAGATTCGTGTGTAGCACTCCAAAAAACCCTCAGAGAAAGATTGTGAGACATATCCATCGTAGAAAACCGGAAATCTCGAAAGTGGCGTTTTTTCCTCGAAATTTTCCGCGGTTGGGAAGCTTTGAACGAAATTAGCCGAAAACTTTGGAAAATCGACTTATGAACCACAGATTCGTGATCAGCGCCCCAAAAAACCCCCTGGGATAATTTTAAGTCAAATCTGGAACAGTTTTCTAAAACGCTTCCAAAGCCTGCTACTCGGTATAAATAAACGCCCAACCGAAAATCCGTAGAAGTCCAAAACGCTGTCAGTCTGGACAAAGTATGGAAAAAGTGTCTTCACCCAAGCCTTGCTCAGGGGGAAGTTTTGGGCGCTGAAACATTTATGAGGTCCGTTTCCGGATTTTCCGAAGACTAACGCGCTTTTCGGAAGGTACAAAAAGCACAAAAAAATTAGGTTTTTAAGCCTGTAACTTCTTGGAACCTGCAGCTTGGGGCGGGATACTGCGCAGTTTTACTATTGAGCCACAAGAGATACTAACGACACTAGTCGTTTTGGCAGATCCGACCTATGATTTGTATACTTCCCTTGTTAGCTTAGGAACTACAGGAGGTATATCGTACCAAAGATGAACGAATGAAGATGATGTGGTGAACTACTGCAGTAATCGCCGCTCTGCAGCCGCGACGCGAACCGTTATAACGTCATTTAAAATGTACTGAACGGAATCAACACTTACAAACTACATATATGACGCCAGACATTCGTGAGGATCACTGACATGTTTAGACAAAGGTATTGACAATGTTGCTGGTATAGAAGGCTTCTTTTCTCGCAGTAAACCTCAGTCGGCTCTTCGGAGCTCCTGGAAGGTGGCCTCGAGTCACTTCCCAGAAGATCCACTGGATACCGGAGGATAATTTTTGTCGCCGAGGGGAGGGGGCTCCCCATGGCTCAGGGGTAGGGGGTGGTACCCAACCGTAGGGCCATCTCCCCACGGTCCTTGGTGGGGTGCACTCCTTTGAGGACCGTGGTGGTGGGGTGATCCCTCTGTGGGGACCCCAAAAGGGATTACCCCGGGGTTCCCTGTGTAAACTCGGAAACCGTGTGTCCCTGTTAAAAATGATAGGTTACCGCCTCCACCGGAATTTGAAATTCCCTCCAAAATCGAGTTCTGTTCAACTACAGTGCTAGCATTCCTGTAAAAACATGTTAGGTTTCGGTCACCTACAGGAGAATTCCGTTCATCTACAGCTGATAAGACTAAATCCTCCGGAGAGCTTTAGTAGATGACCTCTCCCAAAGGTGGAGAGAACGGAGACTTTGAAAGATAGAAAACTCAGTCAAGACTGACCAGCAGGTGTTTGCTTAAAAAGCTCTTCAGCGTCAAGCACAA
Source organism: Aplectana chamaeleonis (assembly GCA_029168955.1). Classification (NCBI taxonomy): domain Eukaryota; kingdom Metazoa; phylum Nematoda; class Chromadorea; order Rhabditida; family Cosmocercidae; genus Aplectana; species Aplectana chamaeleonis. The sequence continues at coordinate 18,167 of JAPDOI010001992.1, forward strand.
TAGTAATTCCACAATCTCTGTATATCTGCAATGGTGAAATCTTATGGAATATGTATCTTCTGTTTCCGAGTGAGTTTCATTTCCATCGGTCGCGTGCGTTTGCGCGCGTATGCTGCGCCTCCCTCCCTCTCCACGCTCACTAGTCTCGCTGTCTCTCTTATCGCTCCGCACAGGAACAAACTAAATTTGGCTCCGAACCTTAATTTCATTAAGTATTTCGTCAATAGACTCTGGTTAATTTCAAGTGAACTCCTGTTTTCAATTATGACAGCTCGGAGCGGTGGCTTTTTCGTCGGAACCTCCTAGTCACTAATTATATTTTACCGACGCTTATATTTCACTCGCTGCTGGTGATAATCGAAATCGACAGGTCACTAGGAATTTACCAGAGCTCAGCTGTAGGTAACTGTTGATTATTTGGCTGCGGTGCTGCCGAAATCATCTCAAAATTTATTACAAAATCCTGACTGAAATAAAATTTTGTTCCTCCTAGGTATTTTCAACATTTGACATCCATTCCGGAAAGGGCCCGCAAGAGATAGTCAAGAAACCTCAACGCCTATTCCAACGCTCAACTACGCTAATCGAGGTTTTTCAGTCGATTGGGAGGAATACAGCACAGCATTCGGCAGCTAAGATCAAATTCTATAAGAGCCCGTACCCGCCGACATTTCTGGTGTTCCGGCATCTGCCAAATAAGCTCACTTTGGAGTTCGACTTCTCAAGAAATATGAAGAACAAAATGGTAGAAATGGAGAAACAGCCTCTCCTCTCCTAAGATAGCGAGATAATAGCTGCGTAGCGGCACACGAAGCAGACCATATCTTGTAGGGGAAGCGAGGGATCGTCGTTATGCGCGTGTTCGGCACTAACACCTCATTCATACTTTTGCGATAGCGGCAAATGCCGCGATTATCAGTGGAAAAATAAGAAATCAGACGTCTGATACTGCTTTAAAATGTGAAATCAGGTGTCTGATAATGGTATCAGACATCTAAATTCTCATTTTTCTGCTGATAATCCGCGGCATTTGCCGCTATCGCAAAAGTATGAATGAGGTGTAAGGTGTATTCCATAGTCCTAACCGCAAGCGCGGGATGAGCGGTGGACTATTGAACTGTTTACCGCGCGGCAAGCGAATAGGAAATCTCCGGCGGCACCGCCATGACGATTCGGGGTCAAACTGGGCCTTAACTGTAACATGCACAAAAATTCTAGGCTTGCTTTTGCACACTCGGCAGCGTGGGATAATAGTAGGAGTATTTATGATGGGGTGAACCTGAACTAAATAAATATACAAATGGTGAAAGCGCCATAGCGGTTTGGCGGTGCCGCTATGGCGGTGCTGGGTGCGCGGCCGGCGGCGCGTCCCTGCGCGGTGAACTTCTCATAGGCCTCGGTCACAACCGTCCAATCGGCGTAGCCAGCCCGGTCGATAATCATGAAAGACATGAATCAGGTTGGGTGAAAAAAAACAGCCGATGTAGCTGACCCGACCGATGTTCCCATGATTTAAGTTAAAGGCAGTGTTCACGATAAAATGAATAGGCGTGTTGGCTGTTCATTATCTTCAACATCTGATCATGATAGAGGATACTGTAGCTTGCTTAAGCCAATGGAGAAGCTTAAAAATTTCTTATCATCTTTCATAATCAAAAACAATGAACAGCCAGCACGCCCATTCATTTCATCGCGAACACTGCCTTTAAGCAATGAATGATATCCATGATATCGTTCCTGATAATTCATGCATATTGACCGCGTCAACCACACCTGGCCACACCACAAGCGCGCTCGTATCGATCAGTGGACGAAGGGCCACCGTAATCAATCTTGAACAAAACATGATAACAAACGATAAGGCTCAGTCCATAGCAGACGACCAGCGGCAAAGCATCAAGGCGCTCGGCTGCAGTGGTCGCTGGGGAGTCAGATCAATAACAAATGCTGAAGATGCAAACCCCCAGCGTTATATTACGGTCACTTGACGTTATGACGTCTGCTATGGACAGAGCCTAACACACAATCATTGCAGGAAGGGTATAGATGGGCAGAGGAGCGGTAGTACGCATTCACTTACACACCGCTGCATTCGAGAAGCTATTGGGAAGTGGCTAAGGAGGTCGATGCAAACATGTTTGTTGGCTCATATCCAAGCTGACACTTGGGAATTTTTAAAGAAGGTTACTGTAGCCCTTCGTCCACTGATCGGAATGAACGTGCTTGTGGCCACTTCGGGTGTTTTTTGCAATCTCCATCGTCCAAATTTTTCACAAGTATCGACCGGGTTGGTCGCGGCGTTTTTTCAGTCAACTCTGACAGGGGCCATTGGCCACCGTGCGGGACACGTCAGGCCGCGTTTGCGGTGAGGTTTATGAAAGATGCCTAAGTTTCAATCAAGTGATAATCGAAATCAACAGGTCACTAGGGATGTACCAAAGCTAAGCTTCGGGAAGGATGGCTCATTCTCGTCACGACTCTTTAAATGTCCCAGTTTTTATTTCGATTTTGGTATAACTTCACAACCGGTGGTGCTGTTTTCCTACATTCTATTCCAGGCAGATCTTCAACTGCCAATAGCGGTATAGAGCGTCGGGGAGCCGATTGGCTCCAAACGTTCAAACATGCCTGCTGAAGTGACAAAACATGTTTACCTGCAATTACCTGTCTGAACACGTTTGATCGATACGTATGATTTGTTTGGGAGCAGAACGGTTCCCGAAAGCTCCATACTCGCACTTCTCAACTGCTGTTGACAGGCACTCGAAAGGGGGCAAGCCCCACTTCCACCAGCACGCCAGCCTTCCTTCCTTGTCAGGGCTGGCGTCCTGGTGGAACAGGGCCGACTCCCCTTTCCTCTCTTCGCTGCAGGACCATTACTGAGATGTGTCACCCCACAGTTAATTTTTCTCGAGAATGGGGCTGGCGCCTCGCACTTTCTTTCGCTGCGGGACCAACCCTGAGCAGGCCACCCCGCCTCGGTCCGGACAACGGCGTAGCCTTTGCCGAGGTCTGCGGTGAGGAGCCACCCTCCCCGCAGATCACGGCGAAAACCGCCCCCCCCCAGCCGTGGAGATACCCCTATCCCCTCGGCGATACAAAATTTGCTGGCCTCCGGAGAGTGGCTCAAAGTCACCTTCCAGGGCCGGCATTAGAATGCCGAATGAAGACTTGAGTGAGATGAGGCGCCTTTTATACCGGCTGTGCACGTGATAACCACGTTACGACGTGATCAGTCGTCGTGATCATTATCAATTGTCTTTCCAACCGGCGGAATTGAAGATGGCGTGGCGTGTTTTGTGGTTCGCGGGCGAGCCAATATCAGCGCTGCGTGTGCGTCGTATGCAGCATGGTTCGCCGCTGGCCGGTACCCTCGAAATGAGGGGCGCCGGCCGTCGTTTTCGGCATAGAGGTATGCCGGCCGTCGCCCTAAGTACCTGAGATATGACATTAATGTTTGAAAACTTTGAATCCATAGCGCCATTGAGATTGTGCGCTCCACGGCAGAAAACTGCCCAGTAGCAAATCATGCAACGCGGCGCAGAGGGCTGGCTCAACAGTGGTCGGAGCGCCGTCCCCCTCGAATCTCCGCCCACAATTACGGTTTAAGGCTGGCCCCCCTGAGTTAACACTTACGAGACCGTCTGCTCCACTTCGAATTTCCACAGCCGACCGGTGCGCTCCACGGCTAATCATTTCCGTGGGTGACATGTGTGGACACTCGGTCCGCTGGGAACCGTTTCGATTGGAGCAGGCTATCTTACATGGTACACATCCATTGTTTCTTTTTCATTCCACCCTCGGTTACAATGGGGAAAGGCCATGGAGCCACAATCATTCACTTTCTTACGGACGTGGTGAGTTTCAAATTGGGAAGTTATTTAAACTTCACACGCGCAAAGTGCTTTGAAACACATTTTCTCGCAAATTTTCGGGCGTGTTAGCCACGAATCCAACGTTTTCCTCTTGACTTCTGGAATTTTCTGAAGGTGACAGCAGATGGTTAGGGCTATACCGTGCGAAACCAACCTAAAATATTAGAATTTTGAGAAATGGACGGACTTCGGGTACATGATGTTCTAATGAACCTCATAGCGAATTTTCGACGGACTCAGAGACTTTGACCTGAAAAATTGTCTGTTGTAACCGACGAAAATTCCATGAGAATTTTGGAAATGGGAGTCAGATTCGGGATCAATACCCCAGCCCCACCTAAATGACCACCTGGGCGAAGCAGCAACAAAACCTGAGACGTTTATCAACACATAACGAACGTCAAACGATAGCGATTCCAATGAAGACTGTAGGATTAACACCATTCATTGTTTAGCACCTGCAAATATACCCCGTAGCGAAGGTTCAGCGAATTCTGGAGCACTGAACCAACGGCAGGCTTTCAGCACCATCCCGCCAAGTTACCCTCCAAACGGAAATCTCAAATAATGTTGATCATTGGCTAGATAACCGCGGTAATTTCATTGAAAATTGAAAAATAAACAACAGATTCTTGCGTAGAAAATTGGATAACCCTCGGGTTCAAGGCAGCAAACTTTTAAACGTTGACCTACTACAGTTATCTCGATTAGTTGGAGCTCTGCTTCTCGAAAACCATTTAGACGACACCAGTTTTGTGATTAGCATCAATCACATCCCTCTCACCAAAGTTTGGGAGAAATTCTTTTCGAACAAAGAAGCTCGAAAATTTGAAAAATGTAATTCCCGAAGATGCTGGTAAAATAACTAGGAAACATCAAATTGCTTGACCACTGTGAATGTAAATAGGTTACATTATAAAGAACCTAATGGTATTCAATAAAGACCCCATCTCCCGGAACTTTAAAAAATATTGGATGTTGTATGCCGTGGGGTGCGCAGTGTGGACACGCGGTCCGAGGGACAAATCAGCCGTGGGTGCGCAGTGTGGACACGCGGTCCTTTAAGTGTTAAAATGAACGAGGCTCGCCCCCCTCGAGTGCCTGAGTCCCCTTTAGAAGAACGGTGTTTGAATGAAGACACACCGCTCTCCACTTCTTTCATACCCCAACTCTTTATCAATTGGTTATCAACAATTTTGTTTATGAGAGCCATCCTTCCCGAAGTTCCATAGCTTCATTTTTTCTAGAGAGCGGAGCCTCCTCCTGACTAATTATACAACTCACGGAAGAAAACCCAGGCTTACGCGTTCCTCCGCGGTCATACCCCGTTCTGAGAGAATCGGTCAATCGTAAGACGATCTTTGACTGTCCCCTAACTGCTCTAGCGAAAACCTCTTGGCGGCGTGCGCTTCAGTGCTGCTTCCTTTCGACTCTGCTCGAAGTATAACCCCAAGGTTATCTTATGCAATGCAGGAGTCCTCTATAAGGCCCCTGTCAGAGTTGGTTGAGAAAATCACCGTGGCCAGCCCGGTCGATACGTATGAGAAACATGGGTGATGAACAAGAACGTAAGTCAAGTGCGCCAGAACGGGGCTACCCGTAATCTCACTCGAGTTGGCTCTAAATTTTTCTAAGTTGAAACTCCACTTTCGCTACATCTTGACAACCGGTGGTGCTGCTTTCCTACTTTGTAGTCTAGGCAGATCCTCAACTGCTGACCCCTGGAGAAGAACGGTGTGTGAATGAAGACACACCGCTCTCCAATTCTTCTATATCCTACCCTTTATCTATTAGGTAGTAAACTCCAAATACCGTGCGGTACCGTTCGCCACAATGGCATGAAATGATAATATCAGATGCATTGCTATATCAGACCGACCGGCTCAAACTCTCAAATGAAAATTGTAGAGTATTTTAAGGCCCTGTGGCAATCGGTACCGCACTATATTTCTCGTCTAGTCTATTGGGTATCATCAATTTTGTTTACGAGAGCCGAATGGGGGCTGTATAACATCATTCCCGAGATTGCGGCAGGCCCGTTTTGGCGCACTTAACTTACGTTCTTGTTGGATGATGAAGGTTGCAAAAAACACCCGGTGTATCCAGGGGTCGTATTCGCCAATAACCCGCCGGGTACCCGCCGGGTAGTCGAAGGGTAAATGAGGTGAAATTTCATTTCAAAACGCGCGCTCCACGGCCACCTCTCGCCTCCCTTGGCTTCCTCGACCGCCGGAATTTTTCGAATAGAATAGCTGAAGAATGGTTGCCACGATGGAATCTTTATCTTTTTGCAGTGATATCGATACGTAACACAGTTTGCATTTCCATCTTACATGGTGTAAGATGGGTTTATCTGCTCCTCTGCCGAGCGCGGTATAATCCCTTCCGCTTCCCTTCGACTACCCTCGGCGGGCTGTTGGCGAATACGACCCCAGGTGTGTCTGACGCGGTCAATATGTATGAAATATGTGGAACGATATCACGGATATCATTCATTTCTTGCCTTATATCATGTGAACATCGGTCGGGTCAGCCACATCGGATGTTTTTTGCAGCCCAACTCATGCATGTCTTTCATGATAATCGACCGGACTGGTTACACCGATCAACCAACTATGACCGAGGTTTAAGGCCTAAGGCCTCGGTCAGGCCCCGGTCATAGTTGGATGAGCCGACGTATCCAGCCCGGTCGATACACACAGAAAGCATTGGAAATGGGATGCAAAAATCACTCGGTGTATCTCTCCAACACCCCCCAGCACCCCCCAACACACCCCAACACCCACCCGGTCGATATGTGTGAACAATGGGGGGGGGGTGGGGGGTAAGGTTGAGAAAATCACTCGGTGTATCCGACGCGGTCGATATCCATGCAATACGTGGATGACGGCGGATGAGAAAATCACCGGGTGGGCGGGTCGAAGATAAAACATTGCGTATCACTAGAAATCTAACCTTACTGCTACCTCCGTTACTTCACCATACTCTCCTTCACTATTTCTCTGAACAGGTGCAATCCTTTTGGCCACGTAATCATCGTCATATCTAGTTGGATACACCGAGTGATTTTCTCAACCTCACTACATCATTTTAAACATACGTATCGACCGGGTGGGTGTTGGGGGGGAGTCGGTGGGTTACAGATGCAAATAGCATCAACTCTGACCGGGGCCTCATAGTTGGATGATCGGTGTAGCCAGCACGGTCGATAATCATGAAAGACATGGATGAGGTGGGATGCAAATAACACCCGATGTGGCTGACCGGACCGATGTTCACATGATATGATTTGAGAAATGAATGATATTCATGATACCGTTCTACACAATTCTTACATATTGACCGCGTCAGCTACACCTGGGGTCGTATCCGCCAACAACCCGCCGAGGGAGGTCGAAGGGAAGCGGAAGGGATGATACCGCGCGCGGCAGAGGAGCAGATCAACTAATCTTACACCATGTAAGATGGAAATGCAAACTGTGTTACGTATCGATATCACTACGAAGAAGTAAAGATTTCATCGCGAAGCGGCCATTCTTCAGCTATGCGATTCGAAAAATTCCGGAAGCCACGAGGGAAGCCAAGGGAGGCGAGAGGTGACCGAGGAGCGCGCATTTTGTACTGAAAGTTCACCTCATCTGCCCTTCGACTCCCCGGCGGGTTGATGGCGAATACGACCCCTGGGGCGGCATGCACGTACGCAGCGGGTTAGGTTGGGGTATGCAGGGTTTGGAGCGTCGGCGCGTTTGATGATAGCTGCGCGAGGGCTAAAAGGGGGTTAGGCTAGCACTGAAAAATCGTTCCCTCGCAAACCCTACGTAGGAGAATGGGGCAGCCGAAACCCCGTTGAGACCCCAACTATTGATTATCTCCAGGGGCGGCATGCACGTACGAGGCGGGTTAGGTTGGGGTTAGGCAGGGTTTGGGGCGTCGGCGCGTTTGATCATTGCTGTGTGAGTGCTGGAGATAATCACTAGTTGGGGTCTCAACGGGGTTCCGGCTGCCCCACCCTCCTACGTAGGGTTTGCGAGGGAACGATTTTTCAGTGCTAGCCTAACCCCCTTTCAGCCCTCGCGCTGCTATCATCAAACGCGCCGACGCTCCAAACCCTGCCTAACCCCAACCTAACCCGCCGCGTACGTGCATGCCGCCCCGGGTGTTTTTTGCAACCTCCATCGTCCATGTTTCTTATACGGATCGACCGGGCTAGCCACGGTGAGCTTCTCGTCCAACTCTGACAGGGGCCTGACTGAGGCCTCAGCGCTCTTGATACCCACTTTCAATGAACTTCACCACATGTGTTGAAAAAGGGTACCGTTGCTTTGCAAGCTCCATTGGGATCGTTCTTCTTCATTAGGAGACTTAATTCCGTGACTGTGAAGCTGTAGAGATCGTAGCTTACCTAGTAAAAAAGATTGAACAGAAATGCACATGCAAGAAAGGAGCCCTCACTTTGGGGTATTTGACTATGACGAATTCCTGAACAGACACACCAACCTGTGTCAAATGTGGTGATGGAGTGAGTCCCACAGACTTCTTCCGAAAGCGACGCCAGCATGACAGGCACCTCCGCCTGGTTGCTAAACTTTCTCAGTTATCAGCAGCCGATACATCTTCTGTGGACTTATAGTACCGACAGGGAGGACCTCACCGGTAAGCGCACCTCCCATTCCACATGAACTGCTAGAAAATGGACCCTACCCTTGTTTCACGAAGTGTTCAGAGATTGTTTATAGGTATGTAAATATCGTCGTTATCATTTTTGCAGGTAGTCGCAACGCAGTTACGTGAAATGCGTAGTAAGAGGGGGCAATGATTTCCAGTCGAATGATATCGTGTCACACTGCCTCGGTGCTGAATGGTGCGGACTATACAAATGACCGCAATGTTAAAAGGACATGGTGCGGTTGCGGACTCGCACTAAAACTACGGTAGAATCTGGCAGTTTGCCAGATTTCGTCATCGATCGGCGCCACAGCTGATATTCTCGTGAGCACAGAGACGACGGTTGGCGCCGATCGATGACGAAATCTGGCAAAGTGCCAGATTCTACCGTAGTTTTAGTGCGAGTCCGCAACCGCACCATGTCCTTTTAACATTGCTGTCATTTGTACAAGTAAGCATACGTGCTACGGTTCGTTCGCTTCTTCAAGGCCCTTATAGTTAGCACATTCGGCCATACTCTTTTCGGGTTGTACGCTCCCAATACCTCTGGAAATAGTGACGGATATTTGATACGAAAACTGAATCTTGGAGTCCGCTATCATACTTTTCGCGACCGGCGATGTGACACATTACCTAACATTAATATCGACCACAAAATCGAAATGCCTGATCTGAGTTGTCGCGGAGGCCGGAAGTACGATCAGGTTCACGCTCCCATCGCGGCGCGACGCGATGACATGACTTTGGTGAGCATCGATTGATATTGCGTCGCGCGTCGATTCGTATTTAACGCATGTCATCGCGTCGCTCCGCGATGGAAGTATGAACTCAGCCTAACTCACGCTACACGGCCAGCCCTCGCCCTCCTGGATTACCGCTCGTGTGAATGTCCTTATCGGATCGTAATTCCGGTTCGCAGGTGTGTAAAACCACTGTTGCATCTTGCAACACGATGATAATCGCCCTGGGGCATAGTGCGATACTGCCGGGACTACGTAATCCCAGCAAGATCATCACCGCGCTGCAAAAAAAAACGGCTGTCTGCATCTGGGGTCTGGAATTCAGCACCGATAAGTACAGCACGTAGCTTTGGGAGGTGCTGGTATCGTGGTGGCCAGAATACTTCGCAAAGTCAGCGTGTTGTCATTCTCGCTTTCCTTCGAAACAGCCTGGAACGGTTTCCAGATTTGTGCTCAGCACCCTGATAACTCAACGCAAAAAAAATTCAGCCAGGTACTAGAAATTTTTCTCCGTATACCCGGAATATCCACACCCCTTACCATTTCACAAAGCTATGAAAATCTCTAGTTTACAAATTCCCTGAGGCCTTTAGGAAATTTTGTGCAAGGATTACTTATCTTCTTTTCACACCTAAAATTATCGAATCATGGTTTTGTAAAACTTCAAGGTAAAGGAAAAGAAAGCCCTAATTAGCAGTGAACCAAGTGACTGTGTGCTTGGCCATTATTTGATTCCTAACGCAGGGTCCGGGCAGAATTTCGATATTTCCCTCTGAATCGGAGCGTATGCTACAGGTAGTTAGAAGGAATGTGCGAAAACTGCGTAAAAAACAGTCTTGCTCAAGTTTATCCGGCCATTGCCGTCAACCACGGCGTCAGAAACGTGTGTCCGTCGTCCATAATTTAGCCATCGTAACCGCAGTCTCCGAAACCGCAGTTTAAATTTCGGTCATTCATGGTTATCATGCTGTGAATACCGTAATCCCTGAATTCGAGGCTGTTTCTTCAAAAGTAAGTGCTACTCTGAGTTCGTGAAACCTCTTGACATTGTTCATCTGGGCCAGTCCAATCTATCTAATTCGAATTTCGGTGGTGATCAATATGACCGGACCTTGCCTTAGGTGGGTCTTTCGTATAACCTCTATGTCATGAACTTCAGTTTTACCACTAAACTTTGTTTTCTTGTCGTTCTTTATTGTCGAAAATATTAACAACGAAATGTACAACAAAATCATTTCAAAGCGGCTTGATATCTCGAGTCTGTTTCTATACAAATTATTATAAGTAACAATAATTGCAGCCTATGGAAAACAATTTCAAAGAAACAAGGTCATGCATAATAACGAACAGATTCCAACACACCTTACATTTGCACATTATGCGCATAAATTTGTTTTCAGCAATTCCAGGAAACTTAAGTCCGATATCTCTCTAGTTATGGACTAGTTTGGCTAATGAAATTCTGGCAACTCACAATTATGGAATTTGCTTTCCTAGATAACATGGAATATGTATTCGGCTACTGCCGGAGTTTGAATGCAATACTGTCTTCTTTCCCAGATAAAATCATCGTGGCTTCTTTGCTGGTGGAGAAACTGGTGATCCTTTGAATTCCAGAATTCGTGTGAACACAGGCGTGTTCAGTCTGAAAAAGTCAAAAACTTCTCTTTTTTTCCGAAATTTCTGCACCAAGGCCAAGGCGCAGTTCTGGATTGGACATACCCAATGTTTGACTCGGACTTCGGAGATGGCAGCTCGTCTTCATCCAGTTCATCGAATACCAACCGTTTCCTGGAATGTTTAAAATTTCGTATTTTTGAATTTTTTTCTACTTTGAACATTTTTCAGAGAATACTAGAGACTAGGCAGTTCAAAAGCAAAATACCTTAGTGGTGGCGTCCCAAAAGCTGTGCAGTCGTACTTCCTTTTCATACGAAGAGATGGAGGATGAATGGCATCTATAACAAAGGCTCTAAATTTTGCACTGATCCGATTCCTGCTGAAGAAAGGGAGGCCTTATACCTTCAGTTTCGAAATCCCAATCCTTGTCCAGGAAATACTCCTTGTCTATAGGAGAATGCGGCTGAAATAAACAAAAATCAGGTTCCCATTTGATAGTCTATTTTTTTGATTTTTGCAAATTGTAAATCTGCAATTTTCGACGATACCTTTTCCAGTCTCCTAAATACAGCTCGCTTCCATACAACGGATTCTACTCGGAGGAGCAGCTCCTTGGCCGTTGGGCGGCATTTGGGTTCGTGATTTAGCAGGAGTGTAACCTCGTCTCGCAGACCATTTGGCACTCCTTTACTGGATCAACAATTAAGTACTAAATTCCTTGAGAATGGAAGAGTGATGTCTGAGAGGGATCAAAAAGAGAAAGGATGTCATACCTTTTAGGTAGGAAGCGCATGTAGTCCTGCTCGTTTTCAAATCAATGTCGGTGGATAGCTGCAAGAGTGTCTGCATTGTGAGAAACTTTATGAGGCCATTCGGCTAGAAATCGTGAATTTTTGGAACACGATTTTTCACGATATTTTCGTTGTGGGTCTGTCAAGGGTATAAAATGAGCCAGTTTCTCACATCTACAATTTTCGAAAACTATGAGCCTTCGCAGTTGAGCATTTTATGACGATTTTCCCCCGCAGATATTTAACGGAGTCAGTCGATTGGCATCGTCAGTTTTGTAAAATTTACCCCCGTTCAATCTCAATTTTTAGCAAATGTTCGTAGGATCTTTTCTGCAGATCATGACCACGCTAAAATGTTGATCCATAGTCGTTTGAAGGAAGGGGGTCGCGCTAAAACTATTGTTAAAGTGTGTCCGAATGAGACTGGCGGTTTATGCGGTCGTCGTGCTTGGCAGCTGCCGGCCCCGCTCTTAGTTAATGGCTGCGGAAGAAGGATCGCTGTAGTTTCGCACGCTCATCCGAGCGACGTACGACGGCCGCGTAGTCGGCCAGTCTCATTCGGACACACTTTATGTTATCCTCCCTAGTGAGAAGGTGGCTCAGCTCATGACAAAAATGAAATCAAATGCAAGTCGGAGAAAAAAGTTCAGGAACAAATCAAGACGGCTAATAATTAGACCTCCGACCGCCCCCATTCACGAGACTTCCATAAGTGATTGTTTTCCTTGCTTTGCCGTCCTTCCGTCCAGTCAGCAGTCTCTTAAAATTGCTGACAACTACTTCAAGGGCAGTGCTCATGATAGATCCCATTTTCAAGTTTACAGTGTGAAACACTATGTGGACAGATGCTGAAGGGAATAGTCGAAGAAATCAGTGAAAACGGGCCAGAAATCGATGAGAATGGCCGCGAAGTGAAAATTTTGTTAGCTCTATACGCCTGCTTAGCCCGCCCCGCCCCCCATTCTGACAAGCTTGTGGCGCCACGGACGTTCCCGATGGCGAATTGCCAAACAACTCCGCCACGTCCAGCCTGATCGAATTACGCGCATTTCGCCGTTAGCGTGCGCTTGCGGGAACTAACAGGGCGCGTAAGCTCGTCCACGCTCTGAACCTGTACGTACGTTAGAAAGATCTATTTTAGCTTATTCCGTGCGCTTTTCTTCATTGTTTTTTCACTGTTTGATAGTTCACAACCAAGCAACCCCATTTTGAGTCACACTCAGTTATTTATTGGTTTTTGTTGTGGTCAGGTAATGTTTCTAAAAAATTTTAACGAAATGCAAAATTAACGTGTTAACGCATTAACGGGTTGACGCGTTTTTTTTTTTGAAAAATAGCGATTAACACCTAACAAAAAATATTTTCCATAAATGCACGCCCGTGGTACCTAGTTTCTCTTCGCTTATCTATGAGAATGTCTTTTTTGAAAATCTTCCAAAAATCTCTGAAGCATTCTTGAAATTTTGAGCACGAATTATTAATACACATTACTATATCTACGCCATTCAAACATAATTTTCCAAAACATTGGGCTGTAAGTGAAATTAGCCCAAGTAAGGGCTTTTTTACGTCACCTCCAACATGCTGATTCCTAGACTATACATGTCTGCTGCGAATGTTGGCGGATCGTTCAGGAGTTCTGGAGCCATATAGTTTCTATCTCCTTCGTCTGCCCAATCGGCCGATTTCTGAAAGCAGAATATGAATTCTATGTCATCCTCGTTACAGTCTGAATTTAGTAGTCGGTCACCTTCTTCAGATTGACAGCTCGACCGAAATCTCCCAGCTTACATGATGTGTTGTCAAGAGAGATGTAGATGTTCGACGGTTTCACATCCAGATGTATCATTTCAGCTGAGTGGACTCTGTCCAAGGCCTATAGGTGTTGCAGTCTTCTTTTGCAAAAAAACGTCTTGCTAAAAACTATGTGTTTGTAGTTTACCATGAGCGTGTCAGCGAAAACAGTCCATAGTTCGTCCTCAAGCAATGGCTCGAAACGGTCGCGGTATTCCGCAAGGTTCGGACCGCACAGTTCGGTTTGTATATAGAAACGACCCCTGAAAGTCAGCTGAAGTCAGTTAATCTATGAATAACTCTTTCAAAATGATGATTTCTGAAAGTTGGGCTCCGCAGAAAAGGTCAAGGATTTGGCATTGCTCCTAAATGTTGTGAAATTGTTTTATTGGATTTGGCTCTCAACTTGATTTTTCAAATGTAGTGAAATTGTCGAATTGATTTGGCTGTGATGATACTATATGCAGATAACATAATCATTAAATGTAGTGAAATTGTTGCAAACGGATTTGGCAGGAGCTCTATCAATTATCACAGTCAAATCACGCGTCAGAAGGGGTTTTCCTTGGAGCGCATATTGAATCGAATGAGAACAGGAATAAACCTAGCAGCAAAAACGTTTCTATACAATGCGAACCGTAAAAGCGTTGAGGACACGAAGACATAGAGTCAGTAGCGAGTAAATTGCGTTAGATTTCGTTTTCATGATTTTTATCTCATCGGTGAGGGAAGGTCTGGTACCTTATTGTTAGTGGGAGCTACGCTGAAAAGGCAGAATAGCATTCGGAAACCTTAATTCTAGCCCATAAGGCCACGTTTCGTTCAGCATTGTTGACTGAGGATTATTATTTTTTCTTTTTGTCTTCATTCGCTCGCCAGAGGACCTTCTGACGCGTGATTTGACTGTGATAATTGATAGAGCTCCTGCCAAATCCGTTTGCAAACAATTTCACTACATTTAATGATTATGTTATCTGCATATAGTATCATAACAGCCAAATCAATTCGACAATTTCACTACATTTGAAAAATCAAGTTGAGAGCCAAATCCAATAAAACAATTTCACAACATTTAGGAGCAATGCCAAATCCTTGACCTTTTTCTGGAGCAACAACTTTCAGAAATTTCACAACTTTTTACAAGGGTTTCCTTCTACAATATCGTCAAGCTCTAAAAGGCAAGTTGTTTTTCTTCAAGACATAGTGGTAGAAATGAAGAAACAGCTGCTAAGATTGCAAGATAATAGTTGCAACGAAGCTTCCTACAGAAAAGATACAAGGCATATACTTTTTGAATTTAAAAGTCGAGAAATTAGAAGAATGAGTTTTAAAATTACCCAATTGTACAGGGTCAGGGCACTAGCCTAGACGGGGAGAGGGGGCACCCACCATTCAAGACAGAAGTGAAATGAACCACCGATTGGTAAGGCAACCAGTCGGAGTATTTTCATGACGTTTTTATAAAAACAATGATTGATAGCAGTATCAGACATCTTTTATCAGAATTTTTCATCATTTCTATGAGTGAATCTTGGGTGGCCTCACCCCGTCTAGGATAGACCCAGGGTCAGTCGCTCTAGCCAAACTTCACCGGTTCTTGCTGACGTGGCTTGTCTGCGCCGGCCCATATGTCTGATTCGGAACAAGAACGAGAGTTAAAGACATCGTACGCGCAGAAACCGTATATTATTTTTTCATGTTTTTGGGTAGCTTGGCCCCTCTAGTGAACGAAAATGTTGAAGGGGCCCATGAAAAACCTTCATTCTTCGTTCAACTCCCTTCTTCATTAAAGAAAAGTCAATCGGAACACATTGTAAATACGAAATTGAATTTCGCGCCAAAATCATTTTCGGAGTTTTTCTGCATGTGGAGTTCGTGCCGCAACTATTTTTCCTGTTGCCTTACGGTCGCACCAACATTCTAGGAAAAAGTGCTAGACGACTGGTGAGAATGGGTGGCGGATATTAATCTTTGACGCCTTCCAACCTCATCGTCCATCGTTTTTGACGCGCCAAAGTTTACCAGTGTGGTCTACCGGGCTCAATCATAAAATTGAGCCTGAAAAATGGAAAATGATTTCCAGCGCGAACGATAGTTAAGTGCGCCAGAAGAGGACCACCGTAATCTTAGGAATGATGTTATTCGGCTCTCTTAAACAAATTTGATGATACCCAATTGATCAATGATAAAGATAAAAGAAGTGAAGAGCGGTGTGTCACAGTCCTTCTCCAGAGTTCAGCAGTTGAGGATCTGCCTGGACTACAAAGCAGAAAAACAACACCACCGGTGGTGAAGATGTAGCGAATTCGGAGTCAAAATTTAGAAAATTTTAGAGCCAACTCGAGTGAGATTACGATAGCCTTGTTCTGGCGCACTTGCCTATCGCTCTTGTTGATTCGGGGGCATGACTTGCATACGGTGTCCTGGACATTAAACGGAGGTCCTGCGCACGTCCTTTGATGTTCTGCACACTCCTACTAAGGTCCTGCACACGTTCCATGATGTCCTGCACTCTCCTACTGAGATCCTGCACACATTCTACGACGTCCTGCACACCCCTTCTGGGGTCCTGCACAGGTCCCATAATGTCCTGCACACTCCTACTGAGGTCCTGCACACATTCTACCACATCCTGCACACCTACTGGGGTCCTGCACACGTCCCATGACAATGTCCTGCCCACTTCTACTACGGTCCTGCACACGTACAATGATGTCCTGCACACTTACTGGAGGTCCTGCACAGGTCCCATGGTGTCCTGCACACTCCTACTAAGGTTTTGCACACGATCCATGATGTCCTGCACACTTCCTACTGAGGTCCTGCACAGGTCCCATGATGTCCTGCACACTCCTACTGAGGTGTTGCACAGGTCCCATGATGTCCTGCACACTCCTACTAAGGTCTTGCACACGTTCCATGATGTCCTGCACACTTCCTACCGGGAGGTCCTGCACAGGTCCCATGATGTCCTGCACACCTTACTAAGGTCTTGCACATCGTTCCATGATGTCCTGCACACTCCTACTGAGGTCCTGCACATTCCACGACGTCCTGCACACCCCTACTGGGGTCCTGCACACGTCCCATGATGTCCTGTCCACTCCTACTACGGTCCTGCACACGTTCCATGATGTCCTACACATATCCTACTGAGGTCCTGCACAGGTCCCATGATGTCCTGCACACCCTACTAAGGTCTTGCACACGTTCCATGATGTCCTGCACACCTACTGAGGTCCTGCACACATTCTCTACGACGTCCTGCTCACTCTACTGAGGTCCTGCACACGTTCCATGGGATGTCCTGCACACTTCCTATTGAGGTCCTGCAGGCAGGTACAATGATGTCCTGCACACTCCTACTGAGGTCCTGCAGGCAGGTACAATGATGTCCTGCACACTCCTACTGAGGCCCTGCACATATTCCACGACGTCCCGCACAACCCCTTACTGGGGTCCTGCACACGTACCATGATGTCCTGCCCACTCCTACTACGGTCTCTGCACACGTTCCATGATGTCCTGCTCACCCCTACTGAGGTCCTGCACACATTCCATGATGTCCTGCACACTCCTACTGAGGTCCCTGGTGCAGGTACAATGATGTCCTGCACACTCCTACTGAGGTCCTGCGCAGGTACAATGATGTCCTGCACACTTCCTACTGAGGTCCTGCACAGGTCCCATGATGTCCTGCACACTCCTACTAAGGTCTTGCACACGTTCCATGATGTCCTGCACACTCCTACTGAGGTCTTGCACACGTTCCATGATGTCCTGCCCACTCCTACTGAGGTCCTGCACAGATTCTACGACGTCCTGCACACCCCTACTGGGGTCCTGCACACGTCCCATGATGTCCTGCACACTCCTACTAAGGTCCTGCACACGTTCGATGATGTCCTGCACACTCCTACTAAGGTCTTGCACACGTTCCATGATGTCCTGCACACTCCTACCGAGGTCCTGCACAGGTCCCATGATGTCCTGCACACTCCTACTAAGGTCTTGCACACGTTCCATGATGTCCTGCACACTCCTACTGAGGTCCTGCACACATTCCACGACGTCCTGCACACCCCTACTGGGGTCCTGCACACGTCCCATGATGTCCTGTCCACTCCTACTACGGTCCTGCACACGTTCCATGATGTCCTACACATTCCTACTGAGGTCCTGCACAGGTCCCATGATGTCCTGCACACTCCTACTAAGGTCTTGCACACGTTCCATGATGTCCTGCACACTCCTACTGAGGTCCTGCACACATTCTACGACGTCCTGCTCACTCCTACTGAGGTCCTGCACACGTTCCATGATGTCCTGCACACTCCTACTGAGGTCCTGCGCAGGTACAATGATGTCCTGCACACTCCTACTGAGGTCCTGCGCAGGTACAATGATGTCCTGCACACTCCTACTGAGGCCCTGCACATATTCCACGACGTCCTGCACACCCCTACTGGGGTCCTGCACACGTACCATGATGTCCTGCCCACTCCTACTACGGTCCTGCACACGTTCCATGATGTCCTGCTCACTCCTACTGAGGTCCTGCACACGTTCCATGATGTCCTGCACACTCCTACTGAGGTCCTGCGCAGGTACAATGATGTCCTGCACACTCCTACTGAGGTCCTGCGCAGGTACAATGATGTCCTGCACACTCCTACTGAGGTCCTGCACAGGTCCCATGATGTCCTGCACACTCCTACTAAGGTCTTGCACACGTTCCATGATGTCCTGCACACTCCTACTGAGGTCTTGCACACGTTCCATGATGTCCTGCCCACTCCTACTGAGGTCCTGCACAGATTCTACGACGTCCTGCACACCCCTACTGGGGTCCTGAACAGGTCCCAATATGTCCTGCACACTCCTACTAAGGTCCTGCACACGTTCGATGATGTCCTGCACACTCCTACTGAGGTCCTGCACAGGTCCCATGATGTCCTGCACACTCCTACTAAGGTCTTGCACACGTTCCATGATGTCCTGCCCACTCCTACTAAGGTCTTGCACACGTCCCATGATGTCCTGCCCACTCCTACCGGGAGGTCCTGCACAGATTCTACGACGTCCTGCACACCCCTACCGGGGTCCTGCACACGTTCCATGATGTCCTGCACACTCTACCAAGGTCCTGCACACGTTCGATGATGTCCTGCATACTCCTACCGAGGCCCTGCCCACATTCTACGACGTCCTGCACACCCCTACTGAGGTCTCACATAGTCAACCGACACTTCAGCACATCCTGCGACGCCTTCTTATCGATGGTGCGCTTTGAACGAATACGCGCCGCGGTCAAGTACATCAACCCGCACAGCGTCCTCTTCCGAGCCGGACGTTCAAAGTACACCACCCTGGAGAGCAAGGTGCTCAGGCAAACCATCGCTCCGAGCGGTACCGGAGAGCTACTCGAGCGGCGCTGCCTCTCCGCTCCGAGCGAAAATTAGCCATCTACTTCGGGCCACAGCAGCCGCCTCCGGGCCACAGCAGTATCGCTCGCTCGAGCGATCTTCGGTCCCAACTGGCACTGCGGTCTCTGTTCGGGCGATTTTCAAAAATTTCCTAATTGCTATTTTTTCTTTATTTCCGCCTCTTCTGGAGAGGATTAAGCCTGTTAAGAGGATATGGTGTCCGTTACAGCCTGTGGGTCAGGAGGTTAATCCTGCCACAGGCCGCGCAACAAGGATACCATCCCAGCATGATCCGCAATGAGGAAGTTTCTCCCACCGCGGGCCATGGGGGATCCCATCGGCCGCCAAAAATTGTCTTCCTGAGAGTGATCCGAGGTCACCTCTCAAGAGTGGCCTCGAAAGGCCAACTACCCGCCTACACGAGGCGAGCTGCCTTTTATACTGCCAGTAGGATTGGTTGTTCTTTGAGTGATAACGTGTCTCGCACGTTATCACCAAAGAACAACCAATCCCGCGTCTCTCTATCTCTGGTGATGGCAACCGCTGTGGCCCCGAGAGCGACCGGAGAGCGACCGAGGGGCGAACTGGCACCGACAGGACCGCGGTGCCAGTTGGCCCCTCGGCCGCTGTCCGGGCGATGACGTCATAATTGGGAGGAGCCGGTCCCGCTCGGAGCGATGGTTTGCCTGAGTGTTTATATGGAGTCTAAGAAAACAATGACTGATAACGAAAAACCCACCATTTTCATAAACTATTCTTGAGAGGCCGGTTTCCGAGTTTCAAACGCCCGTTAGGGCCCAGAAGTCATTATGGTGAGTTCTGACAATTATTTTCGTCATCCCCGTGACCGATTACCTCTAGTCACAAATTTTCGAGCGATTTGGTCCACGCCTTCCAAAAAATGGTTTTCGACGGACGGAGGCGGAGGCGGAGGCGGAGGCGGAGGCGGAGCCGGGGGGGGAGGCGGGGGCGGAGGCGGAGGCGGAGGCGGAGGCGGAGGCGGTGGTGGAGGCGGTGGCGGTGGCGGAGGCGGTGGTGGAGAACGTTTTTGCGTACTTTGAGAGGTCATAACTTTAGAAAGCGGCGACCAGTTGGGATGAAAAGTTGCACACATATGTAATTTCTTGCAGCGGGTCGAATAGTGTACAGCTCATACCTCTGTTGACGGTCTGAATAGGTGATCTCATTGTAGGGCATCCGCGCGGGAAGAGATCAAAGCCAAATCCTGGTGAGCGCTTCGCGCTCACCACAATTATCATTCAAAACTCAAGTTATATTATGTACTTGGATAGATTTCCACCTTTCTTCCCATGCCTTCTCAAACCGAACAATGTTCGGGTGCGGTGAGATGTATTCGTGATTCAGGGCTTCCTGTAGCTGACGATATCTCTTTCCGGCTGATTCGAATGTCCGCAAGGCTCTTTTTACAGCGAATTCTTCTCCATTCTCTTTACATCGTACATGAAGAACCTGAATGGAGCATTGCTAGGGGTAACAAACGCTTTGTGCAATATTTTCAAATTAACTTGAACACTTTCCGTGCAATTCTGTAAAAGTGAGAAATATTGAGAATCGTGCGAACTTTCACATGATTGATTATCAATAATAGGTTGAAATTTCGCTAGGAAAATTTATATTTATGGAAGCGATTCATTTCTTTTTTACTTTTTTTCTGCTTATTCCTCCAAAATTTTACTCGATTCTCTCCTTTTCCTTCCTTTTTCGCTTCACCATTTCACAAATAGGGCTTGTTAAAAAAAGTCTTGATTTCTCTTGTATTGAAAGTCCTATCCATGATGTCACAGCTGCGAATAGGAATGTTGCTCGCAAGCGTTCGCTTAGCGGCGCTTCCTTTGATAAATTAATGAGGAGGGATGCTTTCAACCGATTTGCTTTAGGTCTTTTGGAGAAGTTTCTTTTTGATATTTTAAGAATTTTATGTTTTCGGGTTTGATTATTTATGTAGTATTTTTTAGCAATGTCGTATAGGACCCGTATTTCGAAGCTTGTTTGTTTTTAAGTAAGCGAACTTTTTGGCGCCTACGGGGTTGATTATGACAGAACCTGCTTCAGAGGAATGAAAGGGGATAGACCATTTCACAAAATCAAAGAAAATAGAATGAAAGAGGATCTACTGGTTTACGAAAAGAAAAAAATTCAAACCCCCTATTCAGACCAGCTGTGTGCACACAATATGAAAGCAAACCTAAAAATTGCGGATAATATGCGGATTTCTGCTAATTCATAAAGTGAAGGTAATACATATATCAGTGATAGATCAGATTCAGTCAATTTAATTTTTTTTGCATGATCCGGGCCATCCGGAACGCCAGGTTGATTTAAAGGCAGTGTCCACACTGGAAACATTGACCGTTTTTGGCATAAACGGAAGCTTTGGGTCGCTATAAGAAGAGTAAGAACGAAAAGGCGGCGAGGGAGTGAGCGAAAATTTCGTGGACCCGCCAACACATTGGGTCAGCCCGCCCATGTCATGTAGCAGTTGTCCTGCTTTCTTTTCACCAGAGGAACAGGCACCGAGTATTTGAGTAGTCTTTATCGCAAAACATTCTAACATTTAAAAATGTGCATTTGACCATCTTATTTTTGAAGAGTTTTTGGTATAAGAAACAGAAAACAAGGTCACTTACCTAAGAATTTTGAAGCGCAGAATCAATTCCCGACGTCAGGTTTGACGCCTTGTCTGCAGTCTCCCGATACACACCAAAAGGCATTATAATATACCGTATTTTTTCTTTTAGAAGTACTTGTACTTCTAATACTCAGACCCATATTTTATATGTACTTCTATAAGAGGTGTACTTCAGATAGAGGCTGTACTTCTAATTCTCAGCACTCTCTTTTTGGTGTACTTTTATTAGAGGTGTACTTCTAATAGAGGGTGTACTTCTATTATTCGGCGCAAATTTTTGAATTTCCAATGGTAGACTCTTCACATTTTATGAATTCCAGTATAACACCAAAAACTTGTATTTAATAAAATTTCAGACTTCGCCCAATTAAATCGATGCTTCCACAATCTCTGATATCATATATTCACACCTTTCCCAAGTTAATTTCTTCCAAAAAATGTAAAACTTCGTTTTGGATTTTGCTGACACGTGCTTCATCGACTTGTTATGCTTAAAAACAATTTAGAGGCAGCGTTCACGATGAACATCATCGGTGAGTTTCCACAGAGAAATGATAGGCGGGAAGGATCGTGGGCTTCCAGTGTCGAAAAAACGGTAAAAAAACGAACCAGGAGTGGCAAAATAACAGATGCAAACAAGCGTTTTTGGTGTCCCAGAACCGCCCGAAGCTCCACTTCCGCCTTCTCGATGTGAACAAATGAAGACTCAGATTACAGGAATAATCAAGTCAAGGAAGTACTGATAAGTGAGCTGATCGCTTCATTGCACTGACAGGTATCATACTTCTAAAGGTCAATTCCTCCACGCTTAAAAATCAGCGTAAAAAGGGAGGGCCTATTTTGGCTCAAAAACGAGTCTTTCGCGTGGTTTTTAAGCGTGCCTTGCTATACAGGGCACCAGACCTTCTGTAAACCGAGGTGACATCGGAAAAGAAATTTATTGTTAACACTGCCTTTAACTGATCGCTTTTCGAGCCGTCCAGAGCGATTGGAAAGCGCGGTTCATAAACGACCTGACAACAGCTCTTCCAGAAGCGAGCTCTTTGCGTCCACAATCCACTATAGGTTAAGTCTACCATTGGTGGTTTCTGATTTCCTCGTATAAGCGATTTTTATACATGAATGATCCAATCTTCGTAACGCTGGGGAATCTTGGTTTTTCAAGCACCGCTAAAGTCAAAGTCTAGGGCCAAAACAAGTCGACTTTGATCGACTAAAACCCAATCTAACAAAAATATTTGCAAAAAACCTAAATAAACTCCGTGCATACGCAGCGAATAACACCAATGTCGAACTTTAATTCTGCGTTTTTTTCCTGGTCATTTGAAGTTCACTGAGGCTTGATCGTAAGTTGTCTTTGCAATCTTTGTCCAGAAAGGGTTGGCCAACAGTTTTTTTTTGTGAATATTCAAACCTTACGGTATTGAAAAAATCTCGGGCAAACTGGTATCTCTCAAATGCCACATTCGAGTAGCCAATCACTTACCCAAGTACCGGGGGTTCACTTCGAAAAGAGGTGTACTTCTAAAAGAGGTGTACTTCAAATAGAGGATGTACTTCTAATACTCAGACCTCTATTTTATATGTACATCTAATAGAGGTGTACTTCAAATAGAGGGTGTACTTCTACTACTCAGCGTCCCCTTTTAGGTGTACTTCTATTAGAGGTGTACTTCAAATAGAGGTGTACTTCTATTAGAGTAAATACGGTAATTCAGAAATTTCTTTAAACAGCCTTTCTCCGGTTTATAGGAGTTCTGTGGGCACTTTCCCCTTATATTTTCTACTTAGTAGACTTACCTACCCAAAAACATCGTGAACAAGAGTACGGTTTTCATCGTGAACACTGCATTTCGATCCGGAGTTTGGGTCTATACATATGTATTATGAGAAGTTTTCGGGCATAGAAGCTGAGGAGAGGGGGGGGGGAGACTTATAGCCTAGCTCCCTCATTTTGAGCCGGTCGAAGTAAGGAAGATTGGGTCTAACATAATTATAAAATGGCAATTATTTCATTGCCCTTACTTGTTGCATATTCTTATACACATCCTTACATATAACAATCGGCGTGGTGGTGTGTCTGACCGAGTGTCTGGCACGTCTGACCGATGTCTGACCGACGTCTGACCGACGTCTGACCAACGTCTGACCAACGTCTGACCAACGTCTGACCGACGTCTGTCTGACCGGGTTTCAAATTTTCCGCAATTTTCAACCCTATCACTCAGACCACGTTATTGTTTCAGTACACCGAGGTGGCGGAATATGAGTGGGGCTTAGGAGGAGCGCGCACATCATTGAGATCGTGGTGGGACCATCTTAGATGTTGACTATTGGGTCCTTTTAACTTTGTTAGTAACGGATCACGATGGGACCATCGTAGCTGTTGAATCGACGCGTACAACATGTGCGGGGCTCAGGGACAACCAAGAAGTACTTTGTAAAAGTGGGCGGGGCTTCGGTTCCATCGCGTAAAACGACACGGAAAGTGCGGGAGACTGCGAAACTGACGCGTACAACATATGCGGGGCTCAGGGGCAACCAAGAAGGACTTTGTAAAAGTGGGCGGTCTTTGTAAAAGTTAGCGGGGCTTCGGGTCCATCGCGTAAAACGACACGGAAAGTGCGCGGGACTTCGGAATCGACGCGTACAGCATGTGCGGGGCCCAGAGACAACCAAGAAGTACTTTGTGAAAGTGGGCAGGGCTCCGGGTCCATTGCGTAAAACGACACGGAAAGTGCGCGGGACTTCGGAATCGGCGCGTACAGCATGTCCGGGGCTCAGACCCTTATCCTCATCCTTATAACAATCGGCGTGGTGGTGTGTCTGACCGGTGTCCTACCGACGGATGTCTGTCTGTCCGGTCGTTTGAATTTCCCGCAATTTTTGACTCCATCAGTCAGAGCGCGCTATTGTTCCAACAATACATGACGAATGTCGCGGAAGATGAGTTAGGTTTAGAAGGAGCGCGCACAGCATTAAGATCATGGCGGGACCACCCTAGCTGTTGCGTATCAAGTTTTTTGAGTTTCCTTCGCTAGAAATCGAGGTGTGACCACACTAGCTGTTGAAGTGACCCCTAGAACGTGCATGGAGCTCTGGGACCACCACGAGGTACTTTGTGAAGGTAGGCTTCGGGTTTACCGCAAGGTTCGCGCTATTAATAATGGATCGTGGCCGCGGTCTGACCTGTTTTAACGAAAGCAAACGCGAATCCAGCAAATCCTCATCCTTATCCTCATCCTCATCCTAACACCCCATTCACACTTTTGCCCATGTAAGAGCGCGCCGAACGCCATAGAAAGTGTGCGGGACCCATTTAGGAGTGCGCCGAACGCCACAGAAAGTATGCGGGACCCATGTAAGAGCGCGCCGGACGCCATAGAAAGTGTGCGGGACCCATGTTAGAGTGTGCCGGACGCCGTAGAAAGTGTTTAGAACCCATTTAGGAGTGCGCCGAACGCCATAGAAAGTGTACGGGACCAATATAGGAGTGCGCCGGACGCCTGAGAAAGTGTGCGGGGCCCATGTAAGAGCGCGCCGAATGCCACAGAAAGTATGCGGGACCCATGTAAGAGCGCGCCGGACGCCATAGAAAGTGTGCGGGACCCATGTTAGAGTGTGCCGGACGCCGTAGAAAGTGTTTAGAACCCATTTAGGAGTGCGCCGAACGCCATAGAAAGTGTACGGAACCAATATAAGAGTGCGCCGGACGCCATAGAAAGGGTGCAGGACCCATGTTAGAGTGTGCCGGACGCCGTAGAAAGTGTACGGAACCCATTTAGGAGTGCGCCGAACGCCATAGAAAGTGTACGAAATCCATTTAGGAGTGCGCCGAACGACATAGAAAATGTGCCGACCCATGTTAGAGTGCCCTGAACGCCATAAAAAGTGTACGGGACCCATGTAGGTGTGCGTCTGTAGAAAGTGTGCGCGACCTCAGGGGGGGGGTGCTCTGGACGCCGTAGAAAGTGTGCGGTACTACGTAGCAATGCGCAGGACGCCGCAGAAAGAAGAATGTCTTTGAAACGAGCTCGAGAACGCTAATGTACAGGATTTGCCGCACTTCGGATTGATTTTGTGTGCGTGCACAACTGAAGCATATTTATTGCTTTTCTCGCTATAAATTACCGCTGTCCGCCTTTCCATGTGTCCACATGAGTGGCAGGCAACCTTTATGTCTACAACAAAATATATTGGGGAAAAATAATTTCTGATCGGATTCTATATATGCCAAGACAACTTGATAATTTCCGCCGGAGGCGGAAATTTGGGGGTCTGGGGGCGAAGCCCCCAGCCAGCCGTCAGGCGGTCGGAGCCCGCAGGACGGCTGCTGAACTTTACATACGCCTTAGTATTACTCATTATCGGGCTTATCATGTTGGAATCTCCTTATCACTGTTATATTTTGTCATGACCGACCGCTCCGCTGCTTACTCCGCCCGTACTCATCCGAGGAATCTAGGCTTTACATATCTATAGCCTAGGCCGCTCATTTTGAGCAGGTCGAAGCAAGGCTTATCGGGCTCATCATGTCAAAATCTCCTTATCACTGTTATATTTTGCCATCACCGCCCGCTCCGCTGCTTACTCCGCCCGGACTCATCCTAGCAACCTAAGCTATATATACTCAGCTATCCGCTTCTCCGGTCATTATCTTTTCTTGCTCAATTTCGAGCTCGAATCCTTCTACCTTCAATCTACCGGATCTTAGATATTTTGAGCTTCTCCAACTCACTTTGAATAAAATTTTGAACCAGATAATCCTGCAGGATATTCGGGGCCACTCACTATGAAGGGTTGAATGAAAATTGCTTACGCTTGAGACAGCACACACTGAACAAACTTTTTGTTTTTTTTTGTTCGCGTATTCGATACGCTCTTTTTTGGCACTAGGTCACGCCAGCGATTTTTGGTTTTGAAGACGGTCCCTTGTGACTGTTTTTGAAAGCTCCCTAAGTTCATAAGTCGCTTCAAAATGGTCCGTTTTCAATACCAATTTTATAAAAAATTTTAACGAAACCTGCGCTCAAAACAGAATTTTGGTTTCAATTTTTATCCAAATATTGGCAGTACCTCTTATCACGTATATTTACCATGGTTCAATCATGACCAGGAATGATATTTCTGGAAGATGTCAGAAATGGAGATTTTCTGCGGCGTTTTGTTCTCCCTAATTCGAGAGGAGAAACGGAAGGCCAAAAACCATTGACATTTCCGACTCAGGCCATTCACATCCCCGAGCCGCACCGGGTAGGAATCGGAGCTGCCTGACTTTCCGACTCGTTCTCCCATTCTTGGGGCCACTGCTGTCGCTGTTTGGGCGAACTGGAGGGGCCAGAACAGCAACAAAAGCGGTCCAGATAGCAACAGGAGCCCATACGCAGATTGTGAAAACGAGCCAAACTGTCAGACGACTCGGGGCCGAGGATCGCCTGAGGAGTTTGCAACTCCTCTCATAACTGGTCATGATCAAATGCAAGTGAGAGCCGACATTTTGGACAAAAAGTTACGATTCCTGCCTGCATTGCAAATGAATAAAACTACAATTTCTATACTTGCCATAAGATATCGTAGAAATATGAAAAAATATCCTTGGAGAGAAACAATGAAAATTTTATAGCGAGCTGTGACGATTTTCGGCAACACTTCTTACCGAGTTCAATGAAAGATATCGAATAGGAACTACTGGATTGATTGTACGGAACTATTTCAATGTTTCTTGAAGAAATCGTTCAAACAGAAAAGCTATGTTAGCGTAAGTCTTCACAAAAAGAGGGACACAAGAAGAAGAAAATGAAATGTGCAAGCGGACAGAAAAAGAAAATGAAATGTACCTGTCCGAAAGAGCCATGTCCCAATGACCTGATGACGTGAAAGCATTGCTCAAAATACGTTTTAGTCTTCGAGAAACGATACATGGAGCTGAGCTCTGGATCAAAACAAATGTATATGTAATCGTATTTTCTGACTGGATGAGGTTCTATTAAGGAAGTTTAAACACCCACTGCTTCGAAATGGCGTTTTCTTCGAAGATATCTGATGAGGTATCATCACAGGAAATCTCGGTGGATAAATCCGTCCAGATGTTCGTGACACCCCTGCCACTCGAGACGAATGCGGAGCCTTGAATTATCCCATAATAACTGAATCAAAGTAAAGTCATGAAAACTGGAGGGGACTCACATTTCTAGTCACCGTACATGGCGGTGATGCCTCCAAGTCAACATCCATGCGTACTTTTAATAATTCAAAGCTCTATCTGCAATGAAAATATGAATTTCGCTGAAATTGAGCACAACAAGCAACCAAGACAAAGACAACAAGCAACGAAATTGAGCACACAAGCACACTCAAGGAGAAAGTTTGAGACAAAATGTGCATGAGGATAATAATGAATGAAGGACAATATCGGAGTATTGTAGGAGATCAATTGAAACGGTAGTCAGGCCATCACTAATTATCCACAACTACTCCTCTGGGCCCAAGTAACACATTGTTAGGACATTCTCCCTGACCCAGAGCGTCACCATAGGCAGCCATTATGCACTGACACGCTACCTATCTGGATGAGATACGGCTATATTAAACATTTTACAAAGATGCGCTAGTACAAAATTTGTTAGTCATCAATAAGTTATACCGAGACGTTATAAAGTTCATGTGTCTAAGAATATTTGCTGTAAGATGTAGAACCTTTTCTGGAGTATCAATGTGATATAAAGTCTGCCTGAATGAGACTGTCCGCCCACGCGGTTGGCGTGCGTGTCGAGTGGCCGTCGCAACTGGCATTTTTCGAACGACCTATTACACAGCTGCGAACAGCTGATTGGGATATTATTCACTATTCATTCAATGCTCCTGGTAACCGATTTATTAGTCAAATAATTTCCTTGGCTACGGCGGTTCGACACGAACGCCGACCGCGTGGGCAGAAATTCTCATTCGTACGAACTTTATGTATACTGTGGCAGTTATCCTTTTTCCCGAGATGCCACGTCAACGGTTTCCGGTTGTAAACGGCGACTTCACGTTTTTTAACTGACTTGGGATGCTATTCTGATCGGCTACATTCCGGGTAATCGTGAAAACACTGATTTAGCTCACAGCAAAAAAAGGAATTCTTATAAAATCTTAAATGTAACTTTGTTTTTCAGTGTTTCTCTTTGCTTTTTCTTGTATATCATGTCTACCTTATGTAGCATAAATAAATAAATAAATAAATAAATAAATAAATTCTTCTCAAAAATCTTCAAGGAGAGGGGGAGGGGTAATTTGGGGCGCTGAAGACGAATATGAAACCCGTTTGAATATTTCAAACAATCACGGCAGTTTACTGTGGATAAATGCCATTATACCTGCAGAACTCACAACTCTTCAGCTTTATGTACATATACTGTGGACTGGAGGACAAATGCCGGATCGGACATATTACCATTAGAAAGCGATAGTACTGTACCCTCTATAAAACGTCGTAATTCACATTATTCGAGGCGCGAGCTGCGCGCGCGATGCCTCAGCCTCTGACTGCCCTACGCTCTCTCACTGTCTCTAACCTCCGCTCCGCACCAGCACGCGTAGGAACCATGTGAATTGCGCCGTTTTATAGCCTGTAGCTTGCAAGTAAACACGTCAGTCCACGCCTGTTGATAGGCACTTCATGAAAATTTTCCATTTCACGTCCGTTGTGGCAATCCGTCCGGTCCGGCATTTCGTGCTTACTCTCTAAAACATCGAGGTGTAAGCAAAGCAACCCATAAAAAAATCGCAGTTTTCTTTTTTCCCTCTTCCATTAGCCGGCACTGACCTTACTATAGATGCTCAATTAAGACATAGGAAGTAGCCTTCGCAAATGTTGCAAACTGCCATGAAACTTCCATAATTGAATATTGTTGCACCAACTAAGCAGTAACGCGTTAGGCGGTATTCCTAGTCCTCAACGCCCAAGCGGCACGCGCGTGATGACCGCTTTGCCATAGTGGCGACGGCCGCATCGACTTTTTCATCATCTTGCTATTTCGGAGCCAACTTCATTTAATTGGGAAAAGTACCATAAAGTTGACTCAAATTTTACAAAAAAGCTTCTTAAGTTCAATCGCTTGTGGGAGCGAAGAGTCGTCGGGTCTAGGAATAAGGCTGCTTTTTATAAATTGATGAACCAGAAACTTCGGCAAAAACGAACAATAAGTTCATTAGTTGATGAAAATGGAGAAGTAATTAGGCTGGATGGGGAAAAGGCGGAACTCCTCGCGAACACTTTTGCGAACACGTACAGTGATCCGAGCAATGATGCAGTATTCTCTTTGGTCCAAGCTTTTCCAGAAATGATTGATTCAGTGTGGTTTTACGCCGATGAACTTTATTCAATGCTTTCGAAATGGCCCCAGTCTCTTTCTGAGACTCCGGACGGTATTCCTTTACAGTTCATCAAAGAAACAGCAGCATATGTAGTGAATCCGTTAGAACACATCTTTAATCTGAGTTTAATGAATGCTGAAGTTCCCCGAAGATGAAAATGCTCTCTTATAACACCTCTCCCGAAAAAACCTCCTTATAATCAGCCGGGAAATTATCGACCTGTTAGTGTTACCTCAATATTCGCCAGACTTTTTGAAAAAGTGGTAAAAAACCGAATAGTTGATCATCTCAACAATCATGGTATCATATCTCCTTGTCAGCACGGTTTTCAAAAGAAAAAGTTAACAGAGACAGCTATGCTGAAGGCGCTAAATGATTGGACCGTGGCGACAGATAGTGGGGGCTCGGTAGACGTCGCGTACTTGGATTTCTCTAAAGCTTTTGATAGGGTATGCCATACAAGGTTGAAAGCAAAACTAACTTCGGTAGGGATTCATCCACGTATTGTGTCCTGGGTAGATTCATTTTTAAGTGAGCGAACTTTTAGCGTACGAGTGAACCAAGCCTACTCTGAGCCGAGAAAAGTTCTCAGTGGAGTTCCCCAGGGATGTGTGCTTTCTCCATTGTTGTTCAACATTTACACCTACGACATACCGAGACTGGTTTCATCCTTTGATGTGAGCTATATTGCGTTCACCGATGATATCAAAATATATTGTCCGATAACATCCTCAGAGAGTAGTATGAAGCTGCAGAATGCAATCGCTGCTGTAGATCGCTGGTCCCTGGAGCTACCCCTGTCTCAGGAGAAAACCAAAATGCTCCATCTTGGGAAACGTAATCCAATCTATAGTTATAGTATAGGAAATTGTCATCTAAGTGTTGTGCAGAACATTCAAGATCTTGGGTTCCTTGTAACTAAAGACCTGAACTTTGACCACCATTGTGAGCAAATTGCTAGAAAAGCAATGAGGGTAATGCATAACTTGTTCCGAGCTCTCACGACAAGAGATACTTCTGTTCTTTTGAAGGCTTTCAAAACATATGTAAGACCAATTCTTGAGTGTGGCACTACCATTTTCTGTCCTTACAAACGCAAATTCATTCTCAAATCGGAAAGTGTACAGAAAAGCTTCACTAGAAAGTTATTCATTAGAAAACTAGGCTTTGTGTATGATGTAATTCCTGGCAGTAAGACTAGAAACAAGGAGTTTAACCTTTGATCCTTGTCGTATAGAAGACGAGAAATACCGTGCGGTACCGATTGCCACAGGGTCTTAAAATACTCTGCAATTTTTATTTGAGAGTTTGAGTCGGTCGGTCTGATATAGCAATGCAACTGATGTCGTCATTTCATGCCATTGTGGCAATCAGTACCGCACGGTATTTGAAGTTTACTGGAGAAGGAACGATCTTGTTATGGTCCACAAAATTTTGAATGAATATTGCGGTATCGATCAGGAAGATTTTTTCGCAGTGAGAGACTCAAGAACGCGAGGCGGAGAGCATAAAATTGCCATTAGCATTGCAAAGACTGCTGTTCGACACATTTTTTTCGTTAATAGAGCTGGGTCTGACTATTTGAAATTGAGCAAAAAGTTTCCTACCTCTCGTAACATGAAAAGCTTCTTCAAGATAGTGGACTGTTTTCTGAGTTCCTCGGAGCAGAGCAGCTAACCGCTGTTTGCTTCGCTGACCATGAGTAAGCGTTTTACAAAAATATTTTTTTTATAATAGGCTGTTTCTCTTCTAAACTACCCGTCGTTTATTTTCTAAATTTTACATGTTTTTCATGTGGTTTACTTGAATTTATTGGTTGCTGATATTTTCGTAGGAACGTTTTTTTTTCAACATGGTCATCGATCATGTAATAAATAAGAATTTCATTCCGTTTCATGATAATTGATTCCATTACTATCGTCTGCTATCGTGGTGGTGAACGTGTATACAGAATTTTCTCGCTTGCAGGAGTTAGGGCCCACTTTTTTCCACTTCGCCATGGTGTCATCGCTGGGGTACTCATAGGCTCCGCACGCGCGTGACGCGCGTGATGAGCGTAGAAAGTATTTATACTCTAACGCCACGCCCAAGCTTCACGCGTGCGCCGCGCTGGCGTTGAGGAGTATGAATAGCAGTAAAACACTCTTGACCAATATTTTCACCCATTGTAGCGTTTAACGACAACTCGAGGGATTTCCTTCCGTTCTACATTTTGAGTGTCGATTGTCTTAGAAGCGAGTCTTTCCCTCCTGTCAAGAGCTCTCTTTGACCTGGCTTTAGCAGTATCAGTGCATAAAAAGTTTGCGTAGATCAGTTCCCAATCAGTCAGCGATTACCGCTTCCCGAAGATAAACACCGCGATTTCATGATTTTTAGATTCTAACGTTTGTCTCAGAACTATTCCAAAACGAGGTCAGTTCTGTATTTTGCCCTTATCGCTTTCCCTCGCTCCGTCATTTGAGCTTCGAGTTATGACTCCACGATTCAGAATGGTGCCGCTGAAGCATTGTGATTTCTTGACTTTATTGATTAATTCTCGGTAAATGTCAGAGTCGGCTGTAGCCAACCCGATCAACAAGCATCTACTGTTGTTCGCGGAGCCAAATATCGGTCCGCATTTGTGGCCAACTGCCGTTGCATCACGCAATAAGATGATAATCGTGCTGTGATCACTTAGTCCTGGCACGATTCGCCTTCCCCCCCCCCCGCACGATTATCATCTTTTTGCGTGATGCAACAGCTGTTGTCCGCAATTGCGGAACGGAATTTAGCTCCGAGAACGACAGTACATCATGCGAATTGGGAGTGAAAAATATACCCGTTGTAGCAGACTGAGAACGTCTGTGCCGTCCTAATCCAGCTATGGCCGTCAGAGCCCATGTCCTGTGCAATCGAGTACGCCTGTATAATCGATTAGCATGCAGCCGACACACTAGGGGCGGCGCAGGATCAATAAGAACGGGAGAAGACGGCTCAGTCCGGCCTTCGGCCGACTGTGGCGGGAGCCTAAAATCGCGCTAGTCATCAGCTAGCAGTGCTTACCGCCGGAAACTTTCTTATGTGAGAACAGAACTACTTCACACCCATCTGAGAGTTCAAAATAGCCATGTGAGTTTGCTAAGCGAGTTGTGGAGACTGGGGCCAGTGGAGAAGCCGCGTCCCAATGCTAATCCGCGACACGACCGTGAGTACTTTTTCGGTTGCCCATCACGTTCTTATGGACATACCAGTTTTCAAAACTCGTCGATCACACGATCTTGCGATTCTGTGGTGGGGGGGGGTCTAATGGAAGGGGTCTTTCGAACAGAGGAGGGGGGGGGGCGAGGCGTCCAATCACAGGAAATGCGGAAGTTAACGTTTTTGTGGAGGATATAAAACACGAAGTTCATGTAGTTCTTCCGCGTGCTGATGCGGAGCGGATGTTAGAGACAACTAGAGAGCGCATGGTAGACGGAGGGAGCAGCATTGCAGCGCGTTGAGTAATGGTAGTTCGGAACAGGGTCCCTCTACATACCGAGGGGGAGTTTTCTCGCCTTTTGCGCTGCAGTTCGACTCGGGTCCACTTCGCTTGGAATGAGTAGCGTGACGTACCAAATTGCAAAAACGATACAAGCCGTCCCTCTTTGTATAGAGAGCCCCTATCCCAGAAATTCGGTCTTTAACAAAGACGAGCTCGGGGGTGTTTATATTTTGTATTTGTTCAAGTAAGCAGGAGTGCTCTCAACTTTATTTAAAGGCAGTGGACGCGATCAAATATGCTTGTCGTCTTTTTCTCTCCAAATCCTTTCCTGGGTCTCGAGTAGTAGGATCTATAAGAAAAAATCGCGAAAAAACCACTGTTTTGAGCCGAATTGGAAGCCTGTACTTTCTTGTCTTTTGATGGTGGACGAGCCTACTCCACATCATCGGCATCGATGACCTCTTTTACAAGAACATCAGCTAGCTTGAAATTGAATGTCAATCAATGAACCTTCGAATTTATGTACACATCTAGTCGAAAACATTGACTGAAGTGCTTGCATTCATTGTTCAACTGTTTTATTAGGTAAATTTGCATTTATTTCGTCCTCTGAATGTCGATGATTTTTGACTGCTCGGCATGAGACTGCGATCTGTTTCGTCATCGCTGTGCACGTGTGCACGAACTAGCTTCTTTGGGCCCTAGAAACTCTAATTGTAGACCGTTTTTCACCGCGCTACCTTCATAGTTTTTCAGCTGTTTTTGATCTAAGCTGATTTTTGTAGTTTTTTCGATAACGTTTTTCATCGTGACCACTGCCTTTAAAGATACTCTGAAACTGGATTTTTTTTCAAAATTAGAAGATTCAGTATAAATGTTGGCGAAACATGTGTGAAGGAAAAATACTTTCTTCAAGAAACTCTAGCGGTAGGTGCCAATCAATCAGTAGTCAGTAGCAAATTTGTATTGGAAAGTTCGAAAATTAGTGCGGCAGACATGAGCAAATTGACCAATTTTATCTTCAACGGACATAAATAGACAAATAGCGTTAGTAGACAGAGTGAACGAAACATTTTGGTAGATGCCATGAATATGAAGGCACAGAACACCCACAAAATTATTTTTCTGTTTCCATGCTTATATTGGGGAAAATCACACGCTGATCACAGTGGTATCTTTGAAATCGTTCAAGAACCCCTACGAAAGGAGTTATGGCTCTCCAAAAAAGCCTAGTATTTGAGGGCGGAAAACTGGTGGACGAGTTGTCTTAGGCTTGTATTTTTTTTCATTCGAGTGCGAGCCACGATAAGGAAAAAGACCGGTAATGGACTGAAGAACGTAGGCTCGGTTGAAAGTCATCAATCCATCCAGCCGATATCGAGGTCGAAAATCCGGAAGGGGGTCGGGCCTGTGGTGGTGGCTTATATCTCGCTTGCTTGGAGAAATCGGGACCTCGCACCTGGCACGTGTCATACAGGAGGGGTCTACTACACAAACAAATGAAAATCACAAAACTCATGTCTGAGGGTGTACTGTGCCTTTAAGGTTGAAAAACTGCCTTTGGTTGGCATACGAATGGCGCCGACTGGCCCTTCCTCATCCTTTCCATATTCAAGGTTAGCTATTGGCGTCCCCATTGACTACATTTTGTCAAAACTTGCGTTGAAACCTGTCAGATGTAAGATCGCATAAGCATGTCAGAGCTTTCGATGCTAACAAACCCAATAAACAAGTTAGCACTCGGCGGAACGACAAAACCGGGCAGATCGAGGGCCAATAGCGAGCCAAAAAGTACCCACCCGCGATTTGACAGCTATTTTCGCGTCATTAGGCCGGAGTGGAGAAGACGCTGCATGGCTCACCGCGCGGGTACCATTGTGACTGCCCCTGATCGGCGTGTATTTTCGAGTGTTGTCGGAAACCGTTCCTGCACGGTAATCACGGTCCGTAACGCGATCAGATCTGTGATGATCGCCATAAATTCAACCGACGAGTTCACACCTCCCATAGATCAGAGCATATGATCGACCAGAATCCGCCCTTCAGGCACCCTCGGTCAACCAGTGGCAGTATTCATGAGAATACGGGAGCGTCGGGGAGGGTCCAAAAGTCGCCCGCTTCCCGGGAGGCTCCTGTAGTTTCTCGAATACGGCCACAGGAGCTGTACGTGTACCATCTCTCCACCTGGCGTTGGGTCCCATGCCTACTTTTCTCACTCGGTCTGCTGCGGTACAAAACTCTGGATCTCAACTGTCAATGCTAGCAGTGCGATGGTTATCTTCCTTTACCATGAGAAATCAGTTACCAAGCTGAATTGTTAGTGGCTATCGAAGGTGATCTATCCATTGGATCCACTTCTACAGTCTTGTATTGATTTTTACGAAAGAAAAAAACAGAATAGATGTTTCCAGAGAATCGATAAAATTCTACGGCGCTGATTTCTATTGATAGAGGATTTTCAACAACTCATAACTGTCAAGTTTGACCTCTGGTTTCCTTAAAAGACCCAGGAGCTCCGGCTATTAACCAGCAAACTATTTGAAATAGAAATTTTATCTGCAAGACAGCTTAAATGAGACTTCAGAAACAAATCCGTGCTCTCAAATTAGGAAAAAAAGGATTTACCCCTGAAGTTCGTAACGCTCTATTATGTAGATTATCATGTAGCCTGGATCACTAAGTGTAAGATTAAAATAAAGAGAAATCTAATACGCAGCTACATATGGTGTCCCCATAGAATTTACTCTAGTAATTGACGAGGCTGCGGTGATAGGCCATCACGTGGATTGAAACCACGCTGGCCAGTGGCATCGCGCACGCCGCCGCAATAATCGAGCCTTGTCCATTCGTCAGACTGAATTCGACGAAAGGTCTTTGCCTGACAGATTGCAATTTTAAGAGGATTTTTTTTTCTAAAATTGAAACAATTAAAGTACTGCCCCTATTTGAAATCCACCTGTTTTACGAAAACATCCAAAAAAGAAGTCTGAAAAATACAAAACCTCGATGTCTTCTGTGTATTTCGCAAAACAGCAAAAAAATTCTTCTCGTTACAAAACGTGATTACATACCATGCCATAAAAAGACATTAATTATTCAAAAACATCAAAACTCTTCTCGTTAATTTTTCGCCCTTTCCCCCCTTCGTCAAATTAGGGGTTTTAGGAAAGGAAAAGATAATGCTGGAATCGCCTCATGGAGGTCTCTTGGATGGTATGAAATTTTTTTCATACATTTAACTACACATTAACTATAGGAATGTTGCTCTTGCCAAGGATGAAAAAGAATGAAAAATCCGGCCAACCATCCTAGAGAGAGCAAAATACTTATAGTTAACGTAGAGCTAGATTTATAAGTTTTCATACCGTCAGGTAGATCTCGGCGAGGCGGCTCCAGCAATATATTTTTCATTCCCGAAAATCCCTATTTAACGGGGTTAAGAGGAGAGGGCGAAAAAAAACAAAGCGAAAAATCGCTTTTTTGCTATTCTGCGAAGCTCGAGGGTGGGTATTGTACAAGCACTTCTACTTTTAAAGAGTAACTACGGCATGCAAAAATGTCGTTACAAGCGACAGGGATACTGGTATATATTTACGAATCGCATTACATACCTTCATTCGTTTGTCGATTAGGGTTGATTAATACAATAATACCAGGATCTTATCAATTCTTTGATATCAGTCGAAATCAACCATGAACTCCATGGAGCTGTCTGGGTCGATAGCCTCCCAGCGCCTAGTCTGGTCCATCGACGACGATTATCTCCTGAAACCATCGTGTATCCTTGGGGGATCATCAGCGGCCCATAATGTTCCCTCAGCCATCACGCCTCACCTGGCCAATTCAGGCGGGCTGGAACGGGCGATTTGTCCTTCTACATATATACCAATCTCAGATCTGTTCATCAAAAATATTCCTCACGGATTTTCCCCCTTCTTCCCAAATCCCACTATGTGAGCACTTTAGCTTAGGTAAAGGGTGAATAAGATTAAATCTGACCTTCTCCAGATTCTATGGTTTTCGAGCAGATGCAACCATCCTTTCCCTTCCTTCACCTCCCTTCTGAAATGCAGCTGGAAGTGCTGAGAAAAGTAAGTAGAATATTATTTTTCCCCTTAAAATTGCAAACACTGCCAACGATATTTTACAACGAAGTGGTTTTCGCTTGGCACGCTTGGCACTTTTTATCGATGCCATTAATAAACATCGCTTTTCTCGATGGTCTTGAAGGAAAATCTCAGCTCTTCTGAATCTCCTTGTCTCGATAATTCATTTTCAAAATTAAGTTTTTTTTTTGAAAAAAAAATCCCAAAAATTTCTTGTCGATGTTTTGTGCGTTATTGGGTGGATAATTGTATTTGGCTTCTTCACATTTTTCGTCTTCAATTTCTATTAGAATAAGATTTTTTCAGCTTCCAACTTCCGACATTACTAAATGCCGTTTAACATCTTCGGAAATGAATGCAATGATCGAAAACAATCGGATGTCGTTGGCAAGAAGACGAGTGAAGTCCGTTTCGATAGCACCGGTGAGATTAGACGAATAACGAAGATTCCAGGCCGGTTACCGTCATTTTATCGTAGCTTTCGAAATTGTTCAATATGTCTTCAGCATGAAACTGTCACTAACCTCAGGGACGGAATAAACTGATAACATGAATTTTTCAACTTCATGTCGCGTGAAAGTTTGAAGTGAATCATGGCTGAACCTCTATCGATATAATTTTGCGGATCTCGTCACTTTCAAAGAAATTAGCCATAGAATCACACATACTAGAAGACCTTTTCTTATTTTTAGTATTTTTTTGTGTATCATGAATTTCACTATATTAAAATTTTTCCATTCACTTTTTTGCTAATGTTTAGTATTCTGGCTTGAACAAGCCTGGCTGTCACGATGGAAACTGAGTCATACGGCATTCTATTCCCACATTATTTTCCGCCCACTCACCAACCTGTCCATCGCGGAGCCGAATTCCGGTCCGCATTTGGGCTTGTTGATCCAATCCATAGCTCACGGCGGCGTGGATCCCCGCTGTAAGGCGCGCCGCAGTGATGAGAGGGCGACCACTCATTTTGAGCGATGGATTTAATCAACAAGCCCGCAATCGCGGGCAGCCCACTCAAAAGAACTTCGACATCATAACTGTCATTAGCCGCTCCAGCTGGTGGTCGCTCTAGATCCTTGTAGCGTTTTGCAGAATTGGGCTAAGCTGGTGCCAAAGCGAGGGAATATACCGGCAGCCGAGTGTCTCAACTACGATGAGCAGGAGTTCGCCCGGCTGTTCCGAGCAACTGACATTGGTATGCTGCATATTGTCAATGTGAGTGCTTTCTTTCGAAAAGCTTAACGACAATTTTCAAACGTATAAAAGAGTCAAACTAAAGGTGGAGCGATGCTTAGACCTCCATCGAGGGATTTCTGTGATATGTAAAATACGCGCGTTAAAGGCAGTGTTCACGATAATTTTCACTTCTGATATCTCCACGGTTTACGCAAGGTCTGGTGCCCTTTATAGCAAGGCATGCTTCATAAGGACACGAAAGACGCGTTTTTGAGCCAAAATAGGCCCTCCCTTGTTTACGTTGATTTTTGAGCGTGGAGGAATTAACCGCTAGAAGGATGATACCTATCAGTGCAACGAAGCGATTACCTCACTTATCAGCACTTCCTTTACTTGATTATTCGTGTAATCTGAGTCTTCATTTGTTCATTTTGAGGGGGCGGATCTGGGGCACCAGGCGTGTCTGGGGCACCAAAACGCTTATTTGCAGCCGTTATTTTTCCGCTCCGGGGTCGTTTTCTACCGTTCTTTCGACACTGGGAGCCTAGGATCCTTCTCGCCTATCATTTCACTGTGGAAAGTCAACGAGGATGATCATCGTGAACGCTGCCTTTAAGTTTTCTGAAAACGGACATTTGCCGCTTATCAAAAAGAAAAACGTCCGATGTGTTTTTCCTTTGATGAACGAAGACGTTTTTCTATTCTGAAAAGGTTATTATATCCACAGCTAAGATTCCTACCTATTGATGTGCTTTGTGGACCGAAGTCCCCTAGAAGCGCTTTGTTTTGAGTGAAATTGATTTTATTGTCGTTTCCCAAAAACGTCGCGCGGAAAAGTGAGGCGAAACTGTGAGTAGCAATTGTATCATAGAAATAATAGAAGAGCAATCTCTATGTTCCCTTCGTGAATTAGATGAAGGTGGGGACAATCTCGGAATTTGCCCAGGCAGAATTTCGGAAATCCCCCGTTTAACGTTTTGGGGCTTTCGCAACACATGCTCACTTTTCAGGAAGTTCCCAAGCGGTAGATGGAGGAGTTGGGAGATTCAATCTGCGCGAATCTCGAGATTGCCCCACCTTCATGTTATTCACAAAGTAAACAGAGAGATTGCTCTTCTGTTACTTCTACATGCAATTACTACTCACAGTTTCGCCGCACTTTGCAGCGCGACGTTTTTGAGAAGCGACCATCAAACCAATTTCACCCAAAACTAAGCGATTTTAGGGAACTTCGGTCTACAAAGCGCATCATTAGGTAGGCAATTGAGCTGTGAATATGACATTGTTTTCAGAACCCAAAAAAGTCTACGTTCAAAAAAGTTACATGCATCGGACGTTTTTTTGCCATGTTTAGCAACCGCTCCCCGTTTTTGCGTTTACCAGCAGTTCTCCCGACAAGGGCCAAGCTCGTCGCGCCGCGGCGAAATTTTAGACGAGTTTCCCTTATCGTGATGATTACAATTGGAGCATGTCGTTGCGTTTTCTGCTTACCGGATTTCGCTGCTAGTATTCTTGCAAAACTTCGTTCAATAAGGACTTCGTTGTGAATTTTTCGAAAAGTTTCTGAACTTTACACTTGGTCTTAGGGATGACGTACCAACGTTCGCGAATAAGTCTTATAGCGGAAAAGATCCTTATGTAAAACGTATCTACTCTTCGTATCGATAAAGGCGGAGCTGGTCACGAAAAGGCTAGTAGAAATTGATAAAAAACAACTAGGAGGACTTTTGGAAACGGTCGTTTTTTTGGGAGATCAGCACTTCTCCCGAAAATGGTCTCATGATTGTCAAAATATTCAGATGAACGCTGAAGCGCTCCGATTGTAACGCTCTGAGTACTGTGGAATACTGCTTTCCGCGTCTATCCACCCCGCGCGACGACTGACTCGCCGTGTTGCGGCGGGAAAACTGCAGTGCACCCCCGGAGCCGAAGCAGCAGATTTTTGGCAGAAGCACCGTAGAATGAAGGCACTGCCTAGAGAACCGCGCCTCGACCAGGCAAAAACACGGCAATGCCGAGATTCCGCCGTCATTTTTGACACTGCCACTCCAACATTCGAGCCATCAACCGTTAAAGGCAGTGGTCACGATGAAAAACGTTATCGAAAAAACAACAAAAATCAGCTTAGATTAAAAACAGCTGAAAAACTATGAAGGTAGCGCGGTGAAAAACGGTCTACAAATAGAGTTTTTAGGGCCCAAAGAAGCTAGTTAGTGCACACGTGCACAGCGATGACGAAACAGATCGCAGTCTCATGCCGAGCAGTCAAAAATCATCGACATTGAGAGGACGAAATAAATGCAAATTTAACGAATAAAAACAGTTGAATAATGAAAGCATCACTTCAGTCAATGTTTTTGACTAGATGTGTACATAAATTCGAAGGTTCATTGATTGACATTCAATTTCAAGCTAGCTGATGTGCTTGATATAAGAGGTCATCGATGCCGATGATGTGGAGAGGGCTCGTCCACCATCAAAAGACAAGAAAGTTCAGGTTTCAAATTCGGCCCAAAACAGTGGTTTTTT
This sequence comes from Aplectana chamaeleonis, assembly GCA_029168955.1. Classification (NCBI taxonomy): domain Eukaryota; kingdom Metazoa; phylum Nematoda; class Chromadorea; order Rhabditida; family Cosmocercidae; genus Aplectana; species Aplectana chamaeleonis. The sequence goes on from JAPDOI010001992.1 coordinate 59,360, forward strand.
CGCGATTTTTTTTATAGGTCCTACTACTCGATACCCAGGAAAGGATTTGGAGAGGAAAAGACGACAAGCATATTTGATCGCGACCACTGCCTTTAACAATCGCTTTGTAGTCCGTCGCGGTACCGGCTGAGCCGTTTCTGCTGCTGCACGAAAGCGCCCTCATCGGTGTGATGGCTGTGGCTCTCATGATTAATTCACTTCACCGTTTTCGGGACATCCTCGGTTTTTTCGCCGTAAATTCGCGGCGGCCTACTCTTCGCGATTTTCCAGTTTTTTTTCTTGTTTTTTTTGCCGTAAGAAACAGTAAGATCCGTCATTTTTGCGTGATTCGGCGACGATCACCTCTTGGTAAAATCTAAGTTTGCCGTAAATTTCCGTTAGTCTATGTATTCCGGAGGGGTGTCAATAATTTTCAGATGTCATGTTGATATTGCATAGTTCTACTGTTTGAATATGCCATCAAGAAAAATGCTCAAAATCTTTCAGCAGTGACGCCATAGGCAGTTTCAGGTGTGATGTAAGATTTCCCCAAAAGGTTTGACCCTGGCAGCAATAGACAGTTTAATCTACAATAATATGGCTTTGGCCGCCTCGATACTTGACTCTTTCAGATGGACTTGTCCGAAGCTTTCGTCTTGTCATTTCTACGCCTGGTTGTCTCAAATCTAATCAGAGTCTCCCAGTTCAACTTCGGGCTATGCAGCTTCTCATGCCATCCGTACAGTTTCTGTCGAATAATGGAAGCTGTTCAGCTGGAGGAGTTGTGTATAATGAGTAGTACAGAAGCGGACGAACGATTTTCATCGCAGATATTCTATTCATCAGCTGCAAAAAAGGTAAGATTCCAAAGAATTCTCACTTAAAGGCAGCATACTCGCTCGTAAAAGTGGTTGAGATAACTACGTCAATCGAACCGTATGGCTTACAACATAATCTTTACGCATTTTGAAGTATCAAAAACGTCCGACAATGCCGCTACATGAGTTAGAAGTTGGCCCCGCCCTGTATTTTCACGCCCCCTGTATTTGCCCTTTTCCTCCAACGCAGGGCTGCTAGGCCGTTTTCGCCATCAGTGACGTGTGTGGTTCACTCGTGAGGCAATCTACCAACAGTACCGACGGTGAACATGACCCAGCAACCTTGCGTTGCAGAAAAAGGGCAAATACAGGGGGCGTGAAATTACAGGACGGGGCCTACTTCTAACTCATGTAGCGGCATTGTGGGTAGTTTTTGACACTTCAAAATGCGTAGGTCTTATAATCTGGGCCATACCATTCTGTTTCCGTAGTTATCTCAATCACGTTTACGAGCGTGTACGCTGCCTTTAAGTGCAGCGACGGTAGCTTGGAAAAATGCACTGCATTCTTCTTGGTACTTTTGTCAGAAATCGGCCCTGAATTTCGAATTCATGACATTGACGGGCTCATCGTTAGACAGAATAAATCATAGAAGTTTAGAATTCATGGCTCGAGGTGTGATTAATTTCAATTTCGGTGTGTGGTCCAAAAGCGCAGAGGAGGGTGACTTGTACTATCTCAGGCGATTATCGGCCCCGAGCCGCCTGACAGTTCGGCTCGTTTTTCCAATCTGCGAGTCGGCTCCTGTTGCTGTCCGGGCCACTGCTGTTGCTTTCCGGGCCACTGCTGTTGCCGTCCGGGATATTCCGGTTGGCCCGAACAGCAACAGCAGTAGCCCGGAGATTGGGAGAACGAGCCGAACTGTCAGGCGGCTCTGATTCCTACTCGGTGCGGCTCGGGGCCGAGAATCTCCTGAGACCGTAGATTACCACTATGCCACGCTCTCGGACCACCCCTTTGGCCGAAACCGCGGCTGTAGCGTCGGAAAAAGTTGGCAAGGCTTCGAAGTAAGTAGATGCCGGAGGGTAAATGATATGCGCAGAGCCCCAGGAAGTGTGTACAGGAAATGAAGTTGTGTATCAAGGAAAGTGGGCGAATTTTCACAAGGAGCGCGCAACAACTTTGCAAGAAGAAGACCGGAATCATACTCCCATCGCGACGATGCGTGAGAAAAGGCGGTGTTGACCGATCGCAGCTATATTCTGCATCAGGGCTGTGCGTTATAACGTTAACGTGTTAACGCATTAACGGGTTAGCGCTATTTTTTTGTGAGAATTAACGATTAACGGTTAACGAAAAAGCCCAAAAATTATGTTAACTTTGGGTTCGTTAATAGCAGTGGAATTATGGCACTGATTAATCTGCTCGATTGGCAAATTTATAAACTGGGGCAGTCGGCTTTTTTTTCAATTTTCGTTTGTTGTGAAATATGTAGCTGACCTCAATGTTTCAAATTCCATTGTTCATTAATTTCCGTCATTTCTTCTCAAAATTGAAGAACTTCGAATTTGTGTTCCAGAAGTGTGTTTGAAGGCCGGGTCGGTGATACTCTTAAGCATATCTTGACTGTATCCAATGGTATATGACTACATATATGTATGTACAGTAACCAGCCTACCGGCCGTTTTGGCGTCTGGCAGGGGACTTCGCTCCCAGACGAGCCAATTTCCGCCTACGGCGGAAATGATCAAATCGTCTTTGCATATAAACGGTCGACGCACATGTTTCCTTCACCTTAATCTATTCTGCCGTATACGTAAAGACTGCATCAAGCTCTTCTCAGATTTCATGACGCAGCGCATGCTCTACATAAAACGCCAGTAAGTTTTTGTCACGCGGCGCACGCTCTGCATGGAGCGCACCACGCTGCGTACTCTCCACACAAAGCGCTATTCATTTTCTAAGAAGCGTCGCCAGTTCTCTAAATGAAGCGCTACTCACGTTCTACGACGCTGCGCAAGCTCCACATACGGCGCTACTCACTTTCTACTACCGCGCACTTTTCACATGAAGCGCTACTCACTTTTCCCGACGCGACGCACGCTCCACATAATGCCTCAATCATTTTCCACAGCGTCCTCCTGAGGCCATCTAAAGGTCTGTTTCACAATTACTGGGACCTCTGGTGATTTATCGATTTTCGCTGTGGTCAGGAAATGTTTTTTTGAATTTGTTAACGAAATGCAAAATTAACGTGTTAACGCATTAACGGGTTAACGCGGTTTTTTCTTGAAAATTAACGATTAACGCTTAACGAAAATAAAATTTTCCATTAACGCACACCCCTGCTGTGCATCAGTGTGAATCGATTGCTTTGATGAGCAGGCCACCAGCTCGTGCAGTGGAGTGGGATGAGACAGTCATCCGAGAACGGTCGGCATCTCCGTTTTCAGCCGCATCGCCGGGATTTTTAACAAATGTACATATCGCTACGACAAATTTGGAGTCTCTCTCTACCGGAAAGTTCGGGATCATACTTCCAGCGACGGGCGACGCGACGCAATGTTTTCCACCAGTATAGAGCGAAAAGCGATATGCCTGAGATGCACTGAAAGTATGATCCCGGCCAAAACGAGGCCGTCTTATCGCGGCTATATGCATATCTCTTTGAAATTCCGGGGATGCGGCTAACAACTGACGTGCCAACTCGGATGAATTTACCATTCTAATCCACATCACAAACTGCCGGTCTGCTCATAAAAAAAGATTCTCTCCGATGCGTAATACCGCCTTTTCTCACTCATCGCCGCGAAGGGAGTATGATTTCGGCCTATTACATGGAACGCGCAGCACGTGGCTCGTGAACCTAGTGCACGAAATGGAAGGAGCGTCGGACGAGTTCGGCTGGCTAGTCGTTATGTGCGCAGAGCAAAGCGATGCGTTCGTTCTCGTAGTGTGTAGCGTAGTGTGTAGAAAAAAGTCTTGAAATTGAGCTGTCCTCAAAATAAAAAAGCTTGTTTGTAACTCGGGATTCACTTTTTCAGTGCAATGCACTCCATTGCGGAGCGAAATTCGTTCCTCCGTTTTGGCGCAGTGTGCAGCGCGACAGAAATCGAACTGTGGTCACTGGGCTGCAGCACGGTTTTTGGTTTCCGCACGGTTCGCCTCGCGCTACATGTGCCAACAGCGGTTCCTAACAGGAGATCTGAATTTCTCCCCAGAGTTATATTCCTTCCATTCAAATCTTAATCCTCACCATTCAGCTCAATCGCCTCGCTATGGGATTTCCTTCAAGAATTTCCGACGACTACCTGCTGTCATCGAATCATACCTGGCTGGCCGTACGGGATACTGTGGTCACCTCAGGAGCAACTCGAGCGCTTATAGTCGACTGGATGAATGGGCGACGATCTTTCGACTATGTTGGATTGAGTACATGTTGTCGCCTCGAAGCCAACCTGATACTTGACAATTTGGACTTTCATCCGGTGGATCAGTTCACCGTGATGCTGTGCAGTAAATCCGGAGAGAAAATGGCTTTGACTATAGAGGAAAATTCGTTTGTGATGTTTAATAGGAATGCTGAGAGAATTATGTGCGAAATAGACAGTTAATAGTGAGGTTGAATTCTTCATTCAGTTTGCTGTGGGTTGATGTGCTTGCGAAACCCTCGAATCGGTCGTAATCGCTTCGGTTTTACCAATGACAAACTCTATGATGAATTCCGCCTATGGTCCTTGGAAAGGTCACTGTGCTTGCACAAAAGGGGCTAGATCCACATACGGTTTACAGGTTGCGGCCACACTATCCGTGTTGTTTTTTTTCTTGAATTAATTTTTGGGATTGACAATAGGCGCTGGCGCTGGTTTTGTGTAGCATTACAGTGTACGGCAACGGAAAAAGGCTATTGTGCGGTTGCGTATTTCCACAGAGCATACTGTATGCTGCGGACAACGCGCCATAATCGGCAACAGGTTCACAATTTTTCCTGATATTTTGAGAAAAAAAAGCACCGGAATCGTTGAAAAATTGTAGGGTTCCCTTCGCTCTCCACCAGCACACACAATACACCTGAAGTCTTAGTCATGGATAAACTCTGTTTCGGTGGCAAATTTAGTGCATTCCTTGGCGTGCCTGAGCGGTGCGATGTAAGGGCAACAAGAAAGTGTGGGGAAAAGGAGACGCAGCATACGCGCTTCCGCACCCGATCGACAGCAGTAAATTGCACTCCGAAATAGAGTATACACCTAGGAGTAACAAGAAAAATCAAAAACTACAAAAAATGGAAATAACAGAAAAATATCTTTTCTTGTTATTCCTGCGCGTATCCATGGTGAAGACCTCAGGTATCCTCCGTTTCCTGCTACTCGCAGGGTTGGGTAGCACTATCATAGGAGTGGTGCGGTTTTGAGAATGATTTCTTCATTTCCATGGCTGCTTTTCCAAACAAACAACCGCTTCGCATCTACGATACTGATAATACGACTGTGAGCAGCTCGGAAATGAAGGATATATTGATAGTGTTTGCGCGTGGGGAAAAACTCACCATTTATCAATGTTTCCGATATGTTTTCTTCGAAATTTATGACGAATTAACAAATCTGCCGTCGTTTATGGTGCGACGTCCGCAACCCACAGTACGCTTGGTAAAAATACGCGACCGCACAACCGCCTTCTTCCGTTGACGTGGACTGTAGTTATCGTCAATTACAATGAACGTCAGGATTCACTTCAAGTGCATAGTTTTCGCAAGAAATGCGTAGGTCTCTCTGAAAAAGGAAAATTGCAAACGAGTCCGTGAGAGCCATATTTTGCGGGGAAAACCCCTGCCCTAGCCTCGTTTGAGAGCATATAAAGTTAACGCGATAAGTTAACGTCGGTCCGAATCAGACTGTCCGCCCACGCGGTCGGCGTGTGTGTGTGTGATGTGGAGCCGTCGTAAATTCACCTTTCGAATGGATTTATCGATTTATAGGGTTATAAGGCGTGTAGTGAACAATATCCCAGTCAGCTGTTGGCGGCCGTGGAAAGGCTGGTGGCATCGCAAATGGCTTCTTGACACGCACGCCGACTCTGTGGGCGACCAATCTAATTAGGACAGACTTTATGTGCACTACTTTTTCTACTCAATTCCAAAACTCTAGACGAAACTTCCATTCCCAAGGTTACACGAATCAGCACGGATACGGTGGCTTACATTCTTGTTAGTGAAAACATATTGCTTGTATAATTCTGAATTGTTGATGTGAAGATACATATCATTTTGTGCATGATTATCTGCATGTTTTTATGTTTACAGAGTGCTTGCAGATTGTACATACTGTGTACATATTTGCTTCTAGAACTATATCTATTGCATATTTTGTTAATAAAAATACAAAACATAGTTGTCATTCTGTTGATCGTGATAAACGATCGTAAACGTTAGCTACCGCTCGTAGGGTTTGGTCAGAATTTCCTCAGAAGATCAATTTTTCAAATCTAAAAGTTGTTTGATATCGTGGTGAGGAGGCTGTCCAACAGTACAATGCTTGCCAGGGTTCAAAATGAAACGAAAAAGATTCGGGATGTGATTTCCAGATCGTTGTATGGTCTTCTTATCAATTTTAGTCAGAGGAATGGACGAGGAACGATCATTGCGGCTCGCCGTGCGGTGTTCTTGACATCACCTGCCAACAAGGAGTCGATTGCGCGCGACAATTTACCTCCACATCCTCGTCCACTGACTACTGTAAATTCTACAAGGAAACTCTACAGTCTAGTACACAGCACAGTGCAGCCGCATGCTATATTTGTACACTCTATAGTACACTAAAAAACTTCTGTTCAAACTCTTTTTTTGCTTGAGCGTAGAACCTGGCAACCACTACACCGTTGGATAGCCCTTTTCACCAGGATTTGATTAATTTTTTTTCAGATCTGAAAAAAAGTTTGACTCGAAGAAAGCTGTCAAAAAGGCGCAAAAACGCGTACCTGCGCGCATTCTGACTGGTATCGTACTTCTCGATATGAAAAACCTCTGAATGTCAGAAAAAGTTGGAGCTGCTGCACTCTGCCCAATGTTCTGATCCATTCCGAGCAGGGATTAGAATGATTGAAATTTTCCTTCACGAATGGCGCGCTCTTTTTTAACCTTCAATAAACGGAGAGAACTTAGATTCTGTAGCCTGACCTTTCCCTGATGAACAGCTAATTTGAATGCTTTGGCTGCAATTATGGTCAATGCGTAAATATCAATTTGAATTTGGTATACGACTGAGTATTTGACTGGTAGACATTATATTTCGAACATGCTTTCGTTCAGGAAAAACCTATTGGTTCCAATCACGAGAAAGTCTAGACAACTTCACAAGTGAACCCTTTTTGGGCTAAGTTGTTTCCTCGTGCGATAAGGAGTAAACTCGCACTGGGTAGTTCCCTGCCGCTAATCACCGCGCGCGAATTTACACTTTACCGCACGACGAAACAACTTGGTCCAAAACCGGGTTTCCTTGGGGAGTTTTTCGGACTTTCTTGATATGACTTAAACAAATCGATTGCCGATCATGGTACTGTCGCCTTCGCGGTCGTGTTCTGTTCCGGCATCTGGAAAAAAGCGCAATCGCAAAGAAGGTTCGCATCCTTTGAAGAAAGATCCACTCAGCAGTATTGAGGATATGTCAAATGAGTCCACTGCTCCAGCATATTTGAAGCTCGTGGTGCAACTTCTGGTTGAAACCAAGGAAGAGGTAAAGGAGGTCAAGCGACAAAACGACGATCTCACCAAGGAACTACGAGAGCCCAGGGAAGAGAATTCTTATTTGAAACAGAAATTGTCACATTTCGAAAACTCATCTCATCCCGTTCCTGTGAAGGATATGATTTCTCATGATTTTGATTCTTCTCCGTCTCTTCTTTCCTCCGATGAAGTCGAAAGACATCGTTCTATTGTTATTTCTGGTGTGTTTGAGTCCTCCTCTCCGCGTACGTGTGATAGAGTTTTGCACGATGTATCACAAGTCAATCGATTGCTTGATTTCTTGAACGTTGAAAGTTTGACCGCGTCAGTGTTTAGAATGGGTAGATCACAGGCCGATCGGCCGCGTTTACTAAAAGTCGTGTTGCCTTGTAGCCGTTTCCAAAAGGAAGTGGTCAAGCGTGCCCCGCGACTCCGTTTCTACCCTCAGAAGGGCATTTATGTTCGCCCTTCATTAACACTTGAGGAGAGAAATCGCAGGCGTGGGGAGCGTTTGGCTGCTGCCGAGGGTACGGAAGGAAACTATGTCAACAATGTTGTAGATCCAGTTATAATCAGTCAAAGCTCTGCGGTCACGGAAAGTCCAGCCGATCATACGAGTCGCCCATCGGGAAACTCGTAATGGATCGGCGGAAGATCAAAAAATCGATCTCGTGTATGCTCTCCAATATCAGGTCGTTGATTCGAAACTGCGATTTTCTCGTTGCAAAGCTTTGTGAACATGATTTTGACTTAGTTGTGATCGTGGAGTCTTGGCTAAGCACGAAGAACGATCTGAGTTCACTGCTGGGCTTGGCGAACTCTCATTATACTGGAATCAGGTGCGATAGGACGGGAAAAAAAGCGGCGGTCTTGTCTTGCTATTGAAAAATACATTTTCTTACAAAATCGTTTTTCAGGAGTCGGTTAAAAACTCTTATGAGATTCTTGTTTAAGATATATTTTTCTTAGATAGGACTGTACGATTTATTTGCGTTTATAGAACTCCCTCATGTTGCTCAAACAGCACTCTTCAACTCTCGAAAGCCGTCAGTGACTATTGTGCATGTGAAAATCCATGTGTGCTTCTTGGTGATTTCAATGTTCCATCACTTTATACTGCTGTCTATTCCCCAAATAACTGTTCTGCCTCGGAAAATTTCAAAAACGTTATTCAAGCGCATGACTTCGATCAATATGTGAATCTCCCCACCAGGGGTCAATCGTACTTAGACTTGATCTTTTGCAACGAGACTGGCTTAATTGGGAAAATCGATGTAAATTCGCCAATCGGGTCGAGCGATCACTCCTCGGTCACCTTCTCTATGAATGTGGATGTTCTTCCCAATAATGACTACTGGGTGAAAGATTATAAAGCAGCCGACTACGTGGCAATTCGTGGGTATTTGGATACTATTGATTGGTTGGGTTCATTGAATGCGGCTGGGACTGTTGATCAAATGTACGAGACTTTCACCGCGGTTTTGCAACACACTATTGACATTTTTGTTCCGCTTAAAGGCAGCGTACGCGCAAAAAACCGTGTTCATTTTTTCCACGATTTTGGGCAGGTAGGCCCAACAGGTCGTGATATATCGCAAAAAGACCACCCAAAATACTCAAATTTTCAGAGAAAAACCCGTTTGAAAACCCCAGAGTATTCAGCTTCCTTTTTTCCACGTCTGTCCGGTGCGTCTTGTGAAATACAGAAATCTCAGAATTGCTGGACGTCTAAAAGGGTTTAGCCCCTCTAACTTCTTAGTTTGATTATTTTTTTGGCCTTTTCATTATCAAGAATTCTCTAAAAATAAGAAGCTTCCAATACACACGTTTGAACGCAAGGACTTATTGAAATAAAGAATATAGAAATATAGAATTGCCGGAGCCTGTTGTGGCGCTTCTGCTCCTCGGGCTAGGTGATCGACCGGGAAAACGCCTTTCAAGACCACGAGGCGGTTTTCAAGAGGCTATAGTATTATGACTACGCAGCATTTCGGGTCTCGATCTTTGCAAACTATCTCCACTTGGTTCAAACATTGAATTGAAAAGAAAAAACCTAATGTGGTTTTCTGCGCGGACGCTGCCTTTAAGAAGTGCAGTCGGGCACAACTGCATCTTCCTCGATGCTTAAAGGAAGTGTTCACGATAATCTTCGATTATGAGATTATTCGCTAAATCGATTGATAAACCCTCGGGTAGCACTGAAATGACGAAGAAATTAAGAAAAGTGCATCAGAAGGGCGTCAAATCCTTTACTCTCACCCCGCCTTTTTACTCTCACAGGAACTGTTCGTTGTGACAGCGAAATCTTTTATGGGCCTGTTCTTTGGAATTCTCTACCCTCTAATGCATCGGTCTTTGTTTCGGACCCTAACTAATATTGACTTGCCTAAAATATTCTTCCATTTTCGACTAGCCCCATTTTTCACCGGTGACAACCACCTCCAACATGTTCATCCAACCGGACAACTAGACCGAGCCTGAGAATAATGTCACTGAAATCAGGCGTTTTAGTGCGTTTCTCGCCGTTTCTTCGTAATTTTGGTGACTTTTGGTCGCCAACGTATTGTTTTCAGTGGAAAAGTCGGGAGCGAAAATCATCGTGAACACTGCCTTTAAGAAATATGTTAGATTATCGATCAACACTGTGGGCTAAAGCAGTATCTCAGAATGATGTAGAGAGCTGGAATTCTTATAGATCTTATAACGAGAAAACAGAAAAGGCTTTAAATCGCTATAAGATTCATTTTGAAAGAAAGAAAATCGAATGCAAGCATAAATCCGCCCTTTACTAATACGTGAGTTCCAAGAGTGCAAAAAAAGCAATTCCAGTTCTCGAGTCAGAGACTGGTAATTCTGCTTCCACTGATTCACAAAAAGCTGATCTTCTTGCCAGAATTTTTCAGAAGGTTTACAACACGTCTACGGAACCTCTTTTTGCTTCTTTGCAAGAGTGTTTCCCTGCTATGGAGGCAACTCTCTGGTTTTATAGGGATGATATTTTTGAACTGCTCAACAAGTGGCCAAACTCCTACTCTAATTCATCGGATTTTATTCCACTAATTTTCATCAAAAATGTGCTGCATCACGTTGTTCGACCACTGGAATACATATTTAATCTGAGCCTAATGAGGAGTGAGGTTCCCATACTTTGGAAGCACGCTTTTGTAACGCCTATTCCGAAAAAACCGCCTTATAGCAATCCGTCTAACTACCGACCCATCAGTATAACCTCCATATTTGCAAGAACTTTTGAGAAAATAGTCAAACGTCATATTTTGTCTCACTTTGAGAAACATGATATTATTTCCAGCAATCAATTCGGCTTCTGGAAGGGAAGGGCAGTTGAAACATCGCTCCTTGCTTCGCTCTACGATTGGAGTAGTGCTGTTGACTCAAAAAAGCGCGTCGACGTAGTTTTCTTCGACTTTTCCAAGGCGTTTGATAGAGTTCGCACCGCCAAATTGTTAATTAAGTTGAAATCTATACATCCGCAGATTTGTTCTTGGATCCGGTGCTTTTTGAAAGAAAGAACTTACCAAGTAAGAGTAGGGGAGGCTTACTCACCAGTTTACTCCGCTCATAGTGGAGTACCACAGGGTGATGTGCTCTCCCCATTACTTTTCTTGATATACACTTTTGAGTTGCCTACTCTAATCTCTAGGTTTGGTGTCAGCTGCAAAATGTACGCAGAAAACATAAAAATTTACAAGGTTATTGAGAAACCAGAAGATTCTGATGACTTGCAAAAAGCTATTACTCTAGTGGAAAACTGGGCAGAAGGATTGGAATTACCTCTTGCTGCTGAAAAATCAAAAGTGATGACGATTGGGAAGGCAAAGGATAAACCACAATATTACGTCAATAACAAAATCCTCGACCATGTTTCGAAGACTAGGGACCTCGGAGTGATCATAAACCGAGCGCTTGATTTCAGTCCCCACTGTAGATCTATAGCTAACAAAGCTCAGTATCGTATTTTTAATCCTTTCAAAATAATAAGAACAAAAATACCTCGGCTTCTTCTGAAGGCATATAAAACCTACGTCCGTCCTATTGTCGAAAGTGGGACAACAGTTTTCAACCCATATAAGAAAAAAGACATTGAGATGCTTGAAAGCGCGCAAAATAATTTTACACGCAAACTCGTTATGAGGTGTTTCGGTCTCAGCTACTCATCAATCCCAAATGGTGCTGATAGGAGAAAACAATTGGGGCTTCCTTCTCTCACCAGTAGGAGGAACCGATATGATCTTTTGATGATGCACAAAATAATGACTGGCAGGGTTTCGATAGATTCATCTAAATTCTTTATTACGATTACTTCCAAAACAAGAAGTGGAGGACTAAGAGTTCGTGACTCTTCGGTCAGAAGTAATGTCAGATCAAATTTTTTCTGCAACAGAGTAATTCGTGGATTCCAGGCTATGTTAAAGGATGGCATATTAAACATGTCTACAAATTCTTTCCGAGCTTTCCTTGACCGCCATGAAAAATTTTAGGTTCTCTTTCTAGGATTAGTATAGAGGTGGTTTATTGTTTCCGCGTTTAATATTTGTTTCTTGAATTTTTTTCCTCATTGTTATGCAGACCATTTTCTTTTCTCTCGGTTATATTTGACTCAGTTCTGCGATTGTTATTTTTCTACGTGGAGCAGTAGCTCTGCGTCTTGAATAAATAAATAAATAAAATAGGTCGCGCTGAGAATGATGACAAGTAGCGCTTCTGTTTGCAAGCTTTGCCCATATCGCTCTTTTTCCTATGTTAGCAGCGGTATTGTGCTCGTGTTTGATTCGCTGGATGCTCGTTTGATTGCCAAACTGGCAGCTGTTTCCTTGAAGTGAATCTGTCTTCACTGTCCACACAGAAAGTTTCCTTGTTACATACAGCAGTGTTCCATCGAACGTTTACATTGCGACAGTGGAGAATCAGTGGTGTTTCAGGATATTTCTGCAGTGAGAGCAGCGAGGCACTCAACGGACATAGAATTTGCTTTGAAGACTACCCTGTGTTAAACGGAATCTCGTGGAAGTAGACAGTTTGACGTAAAAAACTGAACCTCAGAGGATCGCCGGATTTGTGGATGTATCAGAGCTGGACTCATCTCTTATCAAACTTATTGAGATATGTCGGACACGCCGCCGATGTAGCCTTGAAGCCACAGAACGCCCTCAGACATGAATTCTGTGATTTTCATTCGATTGTGAAGTAGACCCCTCCTACAATACCCGCGCAAAGTTTTGTAAAAACGGGGAGCATTTGCCAAACTTGGCAAAAAAGCGTCCTGTGCATGTAACATTTTTGAAGGAAGACGTTTTTGAATTCTCAAAAGGCTATCATATTCACAGCTCTAATTCCTACATTTTAATGAACATTGTGGACTGAAAATCCCTAAGATCGCTTTGTTTTCGAGAAAAGTTGTTTTTGCGGTCGTTTCACAAAAACGTCGCGCGCGGCAACTTGCGGCTAAACTTCGAGTAGTAATAGTGCAAGTAATAGAAGGGCAATCTTCATTTTTCCATCGTGAATTAGATGAGAGTGAGGCTATCTCAAGATCTGTGCAGATTGAATTTCCGGAATCCTCCATTTATCTGTGTGGGGATTTCGCAACAAAAGTCCGACTTTTCAGTAAGTTCCCGATAGTTTAAGAGAAGGATTTGTTTGATGGAGCCGAATTTTTATCTAATTCACGTAGAAAACATAGAGATTGTTCTTCCATTACTCATACCACTCAAAGTTTTGCCGCACTTTGCCGCGCGCGACGTTTTTGTGAAACGACCTCAAAAACAGTTATACTCGAAAACGAAGCGATTTTAGGGAATTTCGGTCCAAAATGCATACTATTTTGTAGGAATTCGAGTTGTGAATATGATAGCGTTTTCAGAATCCAAAAACGTCATCGTTTAAAGGCAGTGTTCACGATAAAAATCGTCTTTCTGTTTCTCCGCCTATATTGAAAAGGGCCCCATGCTGATTCCAATGATGTCTCTGGAATCGTACGAGACCTTTTGGGAACGGAGTTATGGTCCCTCAAAGATTGAGATAAGGAAACATGGTGGACGAGTTGTCCGAGGCTTGTAACTTCCGTCTTTTGCAGCCGATGTATGCGAGATGACCTGAGTAAAGAGAGAAGCTGAGAATGAAGGGAAGAACGGGGCTAATGATTGGGAATCATCGCTCGTCGCACGATCTCGAGCATTCATTTGTTCACAGCGGTGGGCGTGTGTTGCGCTTTTGGGGTTTGCCTTGCGCTCGAAGTGGCGACTTCGGGCTCTTTTGGGGCTCTTACTGGCTAGTTTTCATGCGTTCTTTTGACGTCAACGTTACAGTCTGCGCCTCCACTACCCATTCCTAGTGGAAACTGAAACACATTTTTTATCGTGAACACTACCTTTAAAGGCAGCTTACATGCTCGTAAACGTGATTGAGATAACTACGGAAATGGAATGGTATGGCTCAGAACACAACGTCTACGCATTTTGAAGCGTCAAAACGACCCACAATGCCGCGGAAAGAGGAGCAAGTTTAGCCCCGCCCGTTTTCTCACGCCCCCTGTATTTGCCATCCTCCTCCAAAACAGGGATTTTGGACCATTCCCACCGTCGTCGACGTTTGGAGGCGGTACAATAAGTACAATAAGTAAGCCACATACATCGACGACGGCGGAAATGGCTGTTTTGGAGGAAAAGTTTTGTAAAAAAAGAAAAAAGAAAAGTGGAGAAAAAGTTTTAAAAGGAGGATTTCCCGTTTTTGCAAAATTTAGAGCGGGTATTGTATATAACACCTGCCAAGTTTGAGATCTCATTTCCTACATATAAGCGAGATATAAGCGACCACCACAGGCAAGACCTTCGCCCACCAACACGGGCCACACCCGGTACCAGAATTTCGAACTCGATAACGACTAGATGAATGGATGAATTCCCAACAAGTCTTCGTTCTTCAGTCCATTGCCGGACTGTCTCCTTATCCTGGCTCGCTCTCGCGCAATGATCACGAATGAAAAGGAGTACAGGCCTGAGACAACTCGCCCAACAATTTTTCACCCTTAAAATATAGGCATCTCTGAGGAGCCATAACTCTGTTCATAGAGGTCTTGGACGATTTCAAAGATACCACTGTGATAGCTCGTGGTTTTTCATAAAAGCAAACCAGGAAAGACTAAACTAAGAAAACCACGGCAATCATAATTCATCGTGAACACTGCCTTTGAAGGCACAGAACACATAGACAATTATTTCTCAGTTTTTACGCTGGGCTTGGAAAGAGTTTACTTTTTCTCGGGTTTCGTACGATCTATACGGAAAACCACGAAAAAAGTCCGACTTGAAGTTAAAATAGCAAATAAAATCGGCCGAATCCTTGCTGGTCCACAACTTTAGTGATATTTTTTAGAATCATGGGTCATCAACTGGCTCAAAATTGATAATCAGTACTTAATTAACTTCTGGCCGTCGACTTGACTCAGGTAAAACTAGTTGCCCAGAATCGGACTAATAGTTGTCGAGAATCGGTCGACAATCGAGAAGTTGTCCAGAAAGTTGATAAAAGTTGGCGAGAATTCCGAGATTCGCAGTATTTGTCGAAAATTGCGGCCGATTTGCTCAGAATTACAGAGAAAGTTGCCAGGAATTCGGGGGAACGGATGTTTGCCGAGAGTTCGGACAGATTTCTCGACAACTCCTGCCGAAATTGAGAATATGTTTCGAATATGTTGAAAATTCCCCAAGAATTAAGGACATCACTTCGGAACCCTAGTTACACCTCATTCTTCAAACGTTGCGGCTGCTGTTTTTGTTCTTTCCTTTTCGTGTGGGTCCTCTGTGGTTTTTTTTCTCCATTCTTCCAGCTGGTCATCCGTTATGATGTAATTCACCGATTTCTTGAATATAAAACTCTTTTTTTCGAATTTTTATCTTCTCAAAATAGCGAACACATCAAAACATGGGATTTCCAAGTTAGTGAATTTTGAAAGTTTTCGAGCTTTCAGGTGCCGATCTTTTTTTGAAGAGTTGCAGCAGTCAGATTTTAAATATATTATTCTAGAATTTACCCAAGAAGTACCAGAACAACGTTTGAAATTAGGATTGTTATCTCGAATAAATTTCGAATGATTCAGTTCTGACCGAAATTTGCAACTCTAAACCTTGCAATGGTTATTTAGCTTTTGATGTACAATATGTGGACTTCCCGCGGGATCATATCTGCAGCCAGCGGTTTGGCCGCTGGCTGCAGGTGTGGACCCACCGGTAGTCCACATTTTGGAAACTATGGGTCACAAGAGTAGGATATTTTAGTCAATTGGGGTCGATTTACCCTTTATAGAAACTTTCACTGCCTAAGACGGAGGCTGAGCACCGCCACGGTATAATGGCTCACACCTTTCTCAGGTGTGGTCCCGCTAAAAGTCGACAATTTTGAAAACTAGGAGCCACGAGAAGAAGATATTTGAGTTTAGCGCGGTCGATTTACCCTCAACTCAAACTTTCACCGTCTAGTGACTTTGACTTGACTTAATCGGTTGGCTTTCGCCTGACGCGGTCATTCCGCATCTTTACCGAGGTGTGCCGTCCTAGTAGTCAGCCGTGTCCATTTTTCACGGTCTTCAGCCACAATTTGAACACATTCCATCCAGCTGTCACTATTCCATTTCCTGCGAAACGAAACATCGCGCCTGAACTGTCTTTCGATGCCGAGTGACTTTAAATCCTCTTTAACCACATCCGTCCAGAACTTTCGCCTACGCCCAGGTGGCCGTTTCCAGACAGGATTTGGAAGCATTCTTAGAGCGAGTTGTACGAGACGATCCGGCGTTCTTCTCAGTATATGCCCGAGCAGTCCAAGTGGACTTTCCATTGCTGCTTGAGATGGCTTCAGGAGATGCTGGCACCTCCCTCGTGTCAAGCGTTGATGTACTGCGTCGATTTCCTTGTAAAGTTCTTCGTTATGGCATACACGCGGCCAGAAATATCCAAGCAAACGCCTAAAAAGCTTCCTCTCTGTGCAATCCAACCTTTCCATCTACGTCTTCGGTGCTGCCCACGTCTCCGATCCGTACATCATGATAGGGCGAATAGCGATAGGCGGATAGGTAGACGCGCAACTTGACTTCCTTCGCGATGGTGGTAGACCACAAACACTTGGTTAGAGAATTGAATGCAGACGTAGCTTTCGCACATCGTTGTCGAATATCCGCTGCATAACTACCATTCAGCCATATATATATATATATATATATATATATATATATATATATATATATATATATATATATATATATACTATATATATATATATATATATATATATATATATATATATATATATATATATATATATATATATATATATATATATATATATATATATATATATATATATATATATATATATATATATATATATATATATATATATATATATATATATATATATATATATATATATATATATATATATATATATATATATATATATATATATATATATATGGCTGAAGAACGATGGTAGTTATGCAGCGAATATTCGACAACGATGTGCGAAACTTTAAACTTCAAATTTTCGAATAAACTCGAAAATGGTATTTTTCGAAATTCGGATTTTCGAATATATTCGAAAACCTGACTTTTTTTGAATTTTCGAGTACACTCGAAAATAAAAATTTTCGAATTTTCGAATAATTCCTGCATTCGTACGCCTGCAGGACAGCTTTTCGTTCGATTCTCGACATTTAGTTTTACCTGAGGACCTTTCTCGAGCTCTATTGTTAGTTGACACCAATACTTCTATTCGTTTTCTTTGTAACGAGAAAAAAAGTTTCTGTACACTCCTACACTACTTTATTAGTTGCTGGGCACGTCGCAGAATTTTGGCCAGGCACAGCAGCAAATTCCATTTTCTATGGGCGGCGCTGTGCACCTGTGCACTGATTGGCATCTTTACGCCTTGAAGGCGGTGTTCACGACCATCATCTTTGGTGACTTCCCCAGAGTCGGAAAAACGGTAGAAAGCGAGCCAGGAGTGGCAAAAGCAACGGCTGCAAACGAGCGTTTTGGAGTCCCAGAACCGGCCCATCTGAGAAAGTCCCTCGCGATCGTTCACGGATTGACTCCCCTCGGTTTCTGGTAGGGGCCGAGAGAATACGAGCACGGGACGAAAGCGAGATTATCGCGAGAGTCTGACAGTCTCAAACCGATAGCGTACCGCATTCGTTTATCGGTGCTCCCGCGATGCTGCATCACGGAACCGCGGGGAATCGAGCCCGGGTCTATTGCGGAACGGGCGTGAGATTCTACCAGCCCCCTCCCATGATCGCGTCCTAATCTCCATACACTCTAGGTGTTTCATCCAAACGAGTGTTCGCTATCGGATCAACACGAAGCTATAAGATATTCGCTCGTGCAGAATTTCACGCTCTTTTACAAATCTGCACAGAGCTCAGCAAAAAAAGCTTCAAAAATATCTTGAAATGTCTTTAAAAAATGAATTGGCGTAAAATTTCCTGGAAAAATAAAACCGCGGAAATGAAGTGAAATAACCAAAAAATGTGATTTGGTGGTCGATCATTGATTGCACAAGCTTCTCCTTTAAACTTATCAAAACGAAATCAAGCGAGCAACGGAAATATTAGCCATTTTTGAAAGCTGTAGTAAGGAAATCAGCACAGGTAAAGCTAGGTGAACTCCATTTCATATCGTGCTTGATTTCGTTTTGATAAGCTTAACGGAGAAGCTTGTGAAATGATCGGCCACCGAATCGCATTTTTGGTTAATTCACTTTATTTCCTGGGTTTTTCATTTTTCCAGGCTATTTTACGCCAAATGTTTTTTAGGACATTTCAAGTTGTTTTTGAAGCTTTTTTTTCACCACTACCAAATCGTTACTTTTGCCAGGAAGCTGAATTTTCAGAAATTTTCTCAATGAATTGAACCCCCGAAAAAACTAAAAAATCAATTTGCTGCATGAATCAAATTTGAAAAAAAAAAGAAATTAAGGTTCCCAAATGACTCAGATATTCCAATATTTAAAATCTTATTCGGATAACTTTTCATTTCGGTTCCAAGTTGAGCGAATACGTAAGGTAAAATGTTACAATCCTATAACTCTGAAAATGAATACAAGAAAATGGAAGGAGTGAACATCGATCAAGAGTTATATCTTCAAGGGAGAATCGGCACGTTTCAAAGTATGTACCAGACCGTCCAATAATTCCTGTCCGAAAATTTTCAAAATTCTATAATTTTCCTTAGAAGTGTTATAATATCAGGCAAGTGTAAGAACCTTCTAGAATGTTCTCCAAAGTTCTACGCTAGGGGTATATAAGGCGCAGTCGCCGCGTCTAGCTACCAGTACAAGCTAAAATGGACTAAGGTCGAATTCGTACGTTCGTGTACTACGAGTGGCTGCTGGGCAACGACACGGGCACCCTCCTCCATCTACACCGATCAGCTCGAAAAACTAGCCGCCGCCATCCGAGAAAAGCGTCCCAGACGGGCCTCGGTCCACCTGCTGCACGACAACGCGCGCCTCCATGTGGCGAAGGAGACCCAGCAGAAGTTGGCGGCGCTCGGCTGGGAGACGGTTGCCCATCCGCCGTGTTCCCCGGACCTCGCCCCCTTCAACTACCACTTGTTCCGCCCGCTTAAGCACCATTTGGCCGGAAGAAAATTCACCAACTACGACAACCTCAAATCCGACATCGCGGACCGACAATCTGACATGCCCAATGGATGGGCCACTGTTGTGGATAACTGTGGTGATTATATTGTTGATTAGACTTGTTTTTCAATAAAGTTGAAAAAAATTTAAAATGGTGAAATTTTCGGACAAGAATTAATCGACAACCTGGTAGTTCTGCTAGCTAAGTGTTAATTGCTAAAATTTAAAGGCAGTGTTCACGATAAATCGCGTTCTCGAAGTCTCGGTGTGACACACTAAGTTGGCAGATGCTGGAGAGGATAGGGTCGAAGAAAGCAACGAAAGCTGGCCAAAAATTAATTAAAACGGCTTTGAAAGCTATCCCGGTCCGCCCCACAATTGGACGAGCTTGTGGCGCCGCACACGCGTCGATGGCAAATTGCCAAGCAACTCTGCCGCGATTAGCATGATCGATTTGCGCAGATTTCGCGATTAGGGCGCGCTTACCGAAATCAGCAAGGCCCATGATTCTCGTCCACGCCTTGAATTTAGAAACCGTTATTTTGACTTTTTCGGGACGTTTTTCTTCCCTGTTTCTTTACTATTAGTTACCTCACGACCAAACAATCCCATTTTTGGGTCGAATTCGAGTGCGATATCCATCGTGAACACTGCCTTTAATAGATATGTCCAGAAGGTTAGGCTCCGCGGAAAAGGTCGAAGATTTGGCATTTCTAAAAAAATTGTGAAATTCCTTTTGATAGATTTGGCGGTCAACATTTTTTTTCAAAATGGCGAAATTGTATTGTAAATTAGATTTGGCGGCCAAAGAAACCATTGAAATGTTGTGAAGTTCTTTTAAATGAATATAGTGATCAACGAATTTTTCGAAATGCTGTGAAAATGGTGAGGATAGATTTGGCGGTGAACAAAGTTATGAAATGTTTGAAATTTCTCTTATTGGAATTGGCGATTATCGAAATCTTCTAAATGTTGCAAAATTGAAGCAAAAAAATTTGGCAAGCGTAATATAAATATTCGATGTCAAATCACGCGCCTGGAGGGATCTCGCGTCGAGTTCAATTCGGATCAAGCTACAACATCGATGAATCTAGCGACCGTAGGACAAACCATGAAGATCTTAGCAATAAATTCCCTTAATATGGACTCGGGACGATGCAGGGTCATATTATACATTTTAAGTTTTTTCTACTTCTATACACTGGTGTGTTAGGGTCAGGCATGGCGCTGCGGCCGGCCTGTCGGCACTGCAGACCCTCTCAGGAATTTCTGATAAAATTACATGCGAATTAAGGACTCTAAATACGTTACCTGCGGCTTTCCTTCATAGTATTAGGTTACATGTGACTTTCAACGACGTAAGTATGTTCCGCGGTGCGAGTGGACTTACGTGTGACATGAAGTAGTGACGCACATGTAACTTAACTCGGGGCGGGCTGTTTCCTACGAAGGTATACGACGCACTCTGAAGGCAGGACAATAGCGTCGTGGGTTCAATTACCCAAGTTTGAGGACATTTGCCCCGCACACCGGCTGGAGGACCCGCCTAGCGGCTGGCGGCTCCCGGCGTGTTCGGTGAGCATGCCACGTGTCGATGTGCTGGTAGCGTCGCGTGTCGGCTCCGGCAGCGCGGCGCGTGAGTGTCAGGTAACGTGCAGCAACAGTGCAAGTTACTCGCAATGTTGTGTGATATTAGCTGAAGTTACATGATGCTTTAATCAAAAATCTAGTCAAGTTACACGTAACATCGCTTCAAGTTACTTGTGAACTTGAAGTATGTTGAAGCCATTGCGCAACTTGCGTTAAAGTCTCAGGTAACTTGTTAAGAAATTCCTGGGCTACCCTTCAGACGCTAGTAGGGTCCATCAGGTTCATAAGGACTGTTTGCACTGGATCGAGTGCTGCTCGGCTATCGTGCTCTACGGAACTTTCGGGTACGAGTAGAAAGACGGATCCCGCCTCACTCTGATCCTGGCAGCAGTGCTCTTGAGGCACTGAGCTCCCCATCTAGCGGCGACGCTCAGCTTCCTACGGCCTGCTTAGTTCTGTCAGTGCCACTAACGCTTCGAGTTCCCCATCTAGCGGTGACGCTTAGCTCTCTACGGCCTGCGTAGTTCTACCAGTGCTATCAACGCTTCGAGCCCCCCATCTAGCGGCGACGCTCAGCTTTCTACGACCTGCGTAACTCTATACTGTCCTAGCGAGCGGTTATCCTTGTCCAGCAACCAGTCAGGAGTGCTAAGGGGCCCACTTGCGTCTGTTTTACCGGATTCTTTGGTATCTGCCAGACTTCACTCACCCCGTTAGCCAAAGCGTCCGTCATCTTACTTCACAGTATTGTAGAAAGGGTTACCGTATAGATATCTCACACTGGTCATATTTACTCTACATTGTAAGCGTTGCGAAGTCTATTAAAGGTTACAATCTTTATATTTGACAGTCAACTTACCGGTTCAAAACCGTGAATATCTTGTAAACTTTTGACTGTCTAACCCAGATTTTCGGAGGGTCGTCTAGGCAGGAAAAGAATCAATCGAGGACCGAGTTGTACTTCAAAAAGAGGCAACTCTCTCTCGACTAACACTTGTCCGGGTTGTCCGGTTTAGCAGTATAAGAGGGCAAACCTCGTTAAGGTGCGTCCGAATGATAATGGCGGCCCGTGCGGCCGGCGTGCTTGGCAGGCGGCCGTCGCTTTCGCCGCTCTCGGTCGAGCATGCGAAAAAACCCCACCGCCATCGACTACGAACGGGACCGGCACCGGCTGGCAGCAAGCACTGCGTCGATCAATCAGCTCTGTAGACGGGGGGGGGGCGGAGAGGGGACGGCCGTCGTTGAAATCCAACACTCGTCCGAAGGAGGCACATGCGACGGCCGTCTGCCAAGCACGCCGGCCGCGTGGGCCGCCAGTCTCATTCGGGCACACTTTACCTATCGTGGCTAACACGCTCCCTCTGATAAACGCGGTGTGATAGCGTGTCCCATATTCTGTCATCGTGGCATATAGTGTTTCACGTTTCACCTATTTCACATTTCGCGTTCAGTCTACATGCCTAAACCGCATAACAACCTCGACAAAAGCGCTGCTACCAACGAAACTCATTAGCAGTTAACGTTTTCAAATCTATACATATTTGCAGCTATTGAAGATTTCTCCGAATGGAGTTTCCTCTGTTGCGCAAAAAGGTGCACTCTGTTCCGATTGAGAGTCATCAAATGAAGAAGCCAAAGAAGCAGCACAATCACTGTGTCTCTGCGGGTACGTAAAGCACGTCACCTACACTGTATCTACCCTACCGTATCCAAAAAAAACCCAGATCCTTCAAAGACTTCCACCTTGAAACCTGTAAAGTCGGCACGGATCGCACTATGCGTCCCCTATTGTTACTTTGCATCCCTCAATGAAGGCTGGCGCAAACTGGTTGCGCCGAGTCCGTTTCGACTGTATATAGAGTGCTGTCAAATCACAAGACTTTCTTGAAATAAATAATTCGAGTGTCCGCGGTTCGTTTCCTTCGATGATATCCTCTATAAAAAGACGTAGGTCTCACGTCTTATGGCGCGAGCGATTCTGCTCCCTCGGTCTGTCATGCGCTCTCTCGTTGTCTCTAACCTCCGCACTAGCACGCGTGGAAACCACGAGTTTTTCGCGGTTTTACAGTCTGTACTAACGCTTACAGAGTATCAGCGTAAAACAAGGTTATGCACGTTGTGCTCCCATTGTAGTCACACTGGGGCTAGCCATTTGAAAATGTGGTTGGAACAACCGGTTGGAGAAACTGGCAAACAAATCGCACAGCTTGCAGGGATACGAGAAGGTCTTCTCATGGCAAACACCCGGTTTTGGTTGTCAGAAAGCGCCTCATGAGAGGGTACATATTCTATCAACATTCTCTCGACAATTGCGATGGCTTGGAAGTAGTGCCCGGATGCGAAATCTGCCTTCCTTCAAAGTTCTGTCGTTTGAGTCTGTCGAAAACCATGACAACTTCACGGTTTCTATAGAGAGGCTATTCAACTGTTTTCATTTTCAAACAAAACTAGGGAAGAGAATTTCGGTGGAGAAAAGAAAACATGATTCCAAGCTGGCTTCGAATCAGAGATGAGCGAGATTTCGGTTTCCCGTGGCCGTATTCATGAAGCCGCGGGCGCAGAAAGGAGGCGTAACCTTCCCGTACCCGGTGTATGGCCACTAGTTTTGTGGCTCCCCTGTCGCGATTTCAGATGTGGCGGCCACCTCTTCGCCACCTGTCAGAGCAAAGACAGGCGTGAGTAGCCACCCGCAGAGACGGAGAGGAGACCGCTGGGTAGGAGGCTGCTGTATCTCAGCAGTATCAATGCATTTTGGTGGGAACTGCATGCCCGACTTCGATTGTGCGGTTGGACGGGCAGAGCGCGCGCTGCGTGCAGGGATGAGCGGAATTCCGATTTCCGAATTCCGATTTCCGATGGTTTTTGGCCTTCCGATTTCCGAATTCCGATTTCCGAAAAAAAGCCTGAAAATGCGGAAGAAATCGGAAATATTCACGAGATAAAAAATTTTTACGCTCTCCCTGGCCAAATTCCCAGAGGGTTATTTTGGGCGCTGAATTTGGATTCGAGGTCCGTTTTCACTTTTCACAAAGCCAGAGTTAATTGTGTTTGCATGAAAACTTTCAGTAAAGAAGGATAAGTTCAAGTTCTTTGGTACACGCAGTCACCAGGGGGAGCGTTAAGAATTTCACTGAATGTATTTCCGATTTCCGATTTCCGCATTCCGATTTCCGATGGTTTTTGGCTTTCCGATTTCCGAATTCCGATTTCCGAAATTGAGAAGGTCCTTCCGATTTCCGATTTCCGAAGTTCAGAAAAATTTTCCGCTCATCCCTGGCTGCGTGCCACTAACGTATTGATCACGTTCTGAAACACAAGATCGATGTAGTAGGCAGCCTCAATTCTCTCCGTGCACCCGCCAGGTGGCTAGAAACCCTTCTGTCTACCCGCCAGGTAGCCAGGAGCCTTCCGGCTTACCTGTCGGGTACATCGAAAACTCGTCCAACAGCTGGTGGACCTTAAACCTTCCCGGGAGACTCTCATCGTTTCATGAATACGGCCACTGATTATCTATTCTCCCTTCCCGAAATGGTCATTCCATTCTCCATTCTCCAGAATTTAGAGAGGTTTCCGATCACTCCGGTTACAAATACAAGAATTACTGTAGCAAGAGTGTTGTTTCCGTCGAAAAAAAAGGAAAGAGCAATAATATCTTTAAAGGCAGCATACACGCTCAAAAATGATATCAATTTTATGGAATGAATCGAAGGTCTGAAGCTGTTAGTATTCAGAGATAACGAAAAAACCGGAAAAAAATCAACTGAAATGAAGATATAACGGTTCGTTCTATATTGACCCAGAAGTGGACGAGGTGTACCGCATTGGCTGAAATAGCGTAGCTAGCGACAAATTTGTTGGGATAACGACGCTAATGTACTCGCACGGCCCTTACTGGAATGCTCACGACATCAGAAACGTAAAAAATGAGCCAAAATGACCGTAATTGTGGTGAGCGCGAAGCGCTCGCACCAGGATTTGGCTTTGATCTTCTTCCCGCGCGGATGCCCTACAATGAGATGCACCTTATTCATACCGTCAACAGAGGTATGAGCTGTACACTATTCGACGCGCTGCAAGAAATTACATATGTGTGCAACTTTTTCATCCCAACTGGTCCCCGCTTTCTAAAGTTATGCACCTCTCCAAAGTACGCAAAAACGTTCTCCACCACCGCCTCCGCCTCCGCCTCCGCCTCCGCCTCCGCCTCCGCCTCCTGCCTCCGCCTCCGCCTCCCGCCTCCGCCTCCGCCTCCGGCCTGCTCTCCGCCTCCCGCCTCCGCTCCTCCGCCTCCGCCTCCGCCTCCGCCTCCGCCTCTGCCCCGCCTCCGCCTCCGCCTCCACCTCCGTCCGTCGAAAAACCATTTTTTGGAAGGCGTGGACCAAATTGCTCGAAAATTTGGTGACTAGAGGTAATCGGCCACGGGAATGACGAAAATAATTGTTCCAGGAACTCACCATAATGACTTCTGGGCCCCTAACGGGGCGTTTGAAACCTCAGAAACCGGCCTCTCAAAAATAGTTTATGAAAATGGTGGGTTTTTCGTTATCAGTCACATTGTTTTCTTTAGACTCCCATATAAAACACCTTGCTCTCCAGGGTGGGTGTATGTTTGAACGTCCCGGCGCTCGGGAAGAAGGAGCGCTGTGCGGGTTGATGTGTACTTCTGACCGCGGCGCGTATTCGTTCAAAAGCGCACCATCGATAAGAAGAAGGCGTCGCGGGATGTTGGCTGAAGTGTCGGTTGACTATGTATGAAAACACTCTGTAGGGGTGTGCAGGACGTCGTAGGAATGTGGGCAGGGCCTCGGTAGGAAGTATGCAGGACATCATCGAACGTGTGCAGGACCTTAGTAGGAGTGTTGCGGGACATCATGGAACGTTATGTGCAGGACCCCAGTAGGAGAGTGTGCAGGACGTCGTAGAATGTGTGCAGGACCTCAGTAGGAGTGGGCAGGACATCATGGAACAGTGTGCAAGACCTCAGTAGGAGTGTGCAGGGACATCATGGAACGTGTGCAAGACCTTAGTAGGAGTGTGGTAGGACATCATGGGACCTGTGCAGGACACTCAGTAGGAGTGTGCAGGACATCATTGTACCTGCGCAGGACACTCCAGTAGGAAGTGTGCAGGACATCATTGTACCTGCGCAGGACCTCCAGTAGGAAGTGTGCAGGACATCATGGAACGTGTGCAGGACTCTCAGTAAGAGTGTGCAGGACATCATGGAACGATGTGGCAGGACTGGGTAGTAGGGTGGGCAGGACATCATGGGACGTGTGCAGGACCCCAGTGAGGGTGTGCAGGACGTCGTGGAATGTGTGCAGGGCCTCAGCTAGGGAGTATGCAGGACATCTCATCGAACGTGTGCAGGACCTTGGTAGGAGTGTGCCAGGGACATATTGGGACCTGTTCAGGACCTCAGTAGGGAGTGTGCAGGACATCATGGAACGTGTGCAAGACAGCTTAGTAAGAGTGTGCAAGGAGCATCATGGAACGTGTGCAAGACCTTAGTAGGAGTGTGCAGAACATCATGGAACGTGTGCGAGACCTTAGTAGGAGTGTGCAGGACATCATGGAACCTGTGCAGGATCCCAGTAAGAAGGAGTGTGCAGGACGTCGTAGAATGTGTGCAGGACCTCCCAGTAGGAGTGTGCAGTGGACATCATGGAACGTAGTACCCAAGACTCTTAGTAGGAGTGTGCAGGACATCATGGGACCTGTGCGGGACACTCCAGTAGGAATTGTGCAGGACATCATGGAACGATGTGCAGGATCGTAGTAGGAGTGGGAAGGACATCATGGGACATTGTGCAGGACCCCCAGTAAGGGAGTGTGCAGGACGTCGTGTGGAATGTGTGCCCAGGACTCTCCAGTAGGAGTTATTGCAGGACATCATGGAACGTGTTACCAAGAGACCTTAGTAGGAGTGTGCAGGACATCATGGGACCTGTGCAGGACCTCGGTAGGAAGTGTGCAAGGACATCATGGAACGTGGCTGCAAGAGACCTTAGTAAGAGTGTGCAAGGACATCTGCTGGGACCTGTTTTTGCAGGACTCTCCAGTAGAGAGTGTGCAGGACATCATGGGACCTGTGCAGGACTCTCAGTAGAGAGTGTGTGCAGGACATCCCATGGGACCTGTGCACACCGGGACCCCAAGAAGGGGGTGTGCAGGATGTGGTAGAATGTGTGCAGGACCTCCCAGTAGGAGTGTGTGCAGGACATTATGGAACACCTGTGCAGCATCCCATTAAGGGGTGTTGCAGGACGTCATATAATGTGTGCAGGACCTCAGCAGGGAGTGTTCAAGGACATTATGGGACCTGTGCAGGGACTCCCAGAAGGGGGTGTGCAGGACGTCGTAGAATATTGTGCCCAGGATCTCCAGTAGGAGAGTGCAGGACATCATGGAACGTGCAGGACCTTAGTAGGAGTGTGCAAGAACATCCAAAGGACGTGCGCAGGACCTCCGTTTAATGTCCAGGACACCGTATGCAAGTCATGCCCCCGAATCAACTTAAGAGCGATAGGAAAGTGCGCCAGAACAAGGCTATCGTAATCTCACTCGAGTTGGCTCTTAAAATTTTCTAAGTTCTGACTCCGAATTCACGCTACATCTTCACCACCGGTGGTGTTGTTTTTCTGCTTTGTAGTCCAGGCAGATCCTCAACTGCTGAACTCTGGAGAAAGGACTGTGACACACCGCTCTTCACTTCTTTTATCTTTATCATTTGATCAATTGGGTATCATCAAATTTGTTTTAAGAGAGCCGAATAACATCATTCCTAAGAATTACGGTGGTCCTCTTCTTGGCGCACTTAACTATCGTTCGCGCTGGAAATCATTTTCCATTTTTCGAGGCTCAATTTTATGATTGAGCCCGGTAGACCACACTGGTAAACTTTGGCGCGTCAAAAACGTTGGACGATGAGGTTGGAAGGCGTCAAAGATTAATATCCGCCACCAATTCTCACCAGTCATCTTGCACTTTTTCCCTAGAATGTTGGTGCGACCGTAAGACAACAGGAAAAATAGTTGCGGCAACGAACTCTACATGCAGAAAAACTCCGAAAATGATTTTGGCGCGAAATTGAATTTCGTATTTACAATGTGTTCCGAATGACTTTTCTTTAATGAAGAAGGAGTTGAAAGAAGAATGAAGGTTTTTCATGGGCCCCTTCAACATTTTCGTTCACTAGAGGGCCAAGCTACCCAAAAAACATGAAAAAATAATATACGGGTTTTTCTGCGCGTACGATGTCTTGTAACTCTCGTTCTTGTTCCGAATCAGACATATGGAGCCCGGCGCAGACGAGCCACGTCAGCAAGAACCAGTGAAGTTTGGCTAGAGCCGACTGACCCTGGGTCTATCTTAGAGCGGGGTGAGGCCACCCAAAGATTCACTCATAGAAATGATGAAAAATTCTGATAAAAAGATGTCTGATACTGCTATCAATCATTGTTTTTATAGAAACGTCATGAAAATACTCCGACGCTGGTTGCCTTACCAATCGGTGGTTCATTTCACTTCTGTCTTGTGAATGGTGGATGCCCCCCTCTCCCCCGTCTAGGATTGTGCCCCAACCCTGCTACAGATTGGGTCATTTTTGAAACTCATTTTCTTCCATTTTCTCCGACTTTTAAATTCAAAAAGTATATGCCTTGTATCTTTGTCTGTAGGAAGCCGCGTTGCAACTATTATCTTGCCTGCTTGCTGTGGGGTGTACAATCCTAGCAGCTGTTTCTTCATTTCTACCACTATGTCTTGGAAGAGAAAAACAACTTGCCTTTTAGAGGCTTGACGATATTGTAGAAGGAAACTCCTTGTAAAAAGTTGTGAAATTTCTGAAAGTTAGGCTCGCTGAAAAAGGTCAAAGGATTTAGCATGTGCTCCTAAATGTTGTGAGGAAATTGTGGTGAGCGCGAAGCGCTACCAGGATTTGGCTTTGATCTCTTCCCGCGCGGATGCCCTACAATGAGATCACCTATTCCTTACCGTCAACAGAGGTATGAGCTGTACACTATTCGACGCGCTGCAAGAAATTACATATGTGTGCAACTTTTTCATCCCAATTGGTCCCCGCTTTCTGAAGTTATGACCTCTCAAAGTACGCAAAAACGTTCTCCACCACCGCCTCCGCCTCCCCCTCCGCCTCCGCCACCGCCACCCCCACCCCCTCCCCCCCCGCCCCCACCTCCCTCCGTCGCCAACCATTTTTTGGAAGACGTGGACCAAATCGCTCGAAAATTTGTGACTAGATGTAATAGACCACGGGAATGACGAAAATAATTGTCAGAACTCACAATAATGACTTCTGGGCCCCTAACGGGCGTTTGAAACTCGGAAACCGGCCTCTCAAGATTAGTTTATAAAAATGAAGGGTTTTTCGTTATCAGTCATTGTTTTTCTTAGAGACTCCATATAAATACCTTGCTCTCTAGGGTGGTGTACTCCTAAACGTCCGGCTTGGAACAGGACGCTATGCGGAAAGGGTTGTTTTGAGCGTGGCGCGTGTTTGTACCATGCGCACCAAAGATAAGAAGTCGTCGCAGGGTGTGCTGGAAGTGTCGGTTGACTATGCGAGACCGCAGTAGGAGTATGCAGGACGTCGTGGAACTACAGCAACCCCTCAGTAGGGGTGTGCAGGACGCCGTAGAATGTGTGCAGGACCTCCAGTAGGAGTGTGCAGGACCTTAGTAGGAGTGTGCAGGACATCATGGGACCTGTGCAGGACCCCAGTAAGGGTGTGCAGGACGTCGTAGAATGTGTGCAGGACCTCCGGTAGGAGTGTGCAGGACCTTGGTAGGAGTGTGCAGGGACATCATGGGACCTGTGCAGGACCCCAGTAGGGGTGTGCAGGACCTCAGTAGGAGTGTGCAGGACATTTTGGGACCTGTGCAGGACCCCAGTAGAGGTGTGCAGGACGTCGTAGAATGTGTGCAGGACCTCCCAGTGGGAGTGTGCAGGACCTTAGTAGGAGTGTGCAGGGACATCATGGGACCTGTGCAGGACCCCAGTGAGGGTGTGCAGGACCTCGGTAGGAGTGTGCATGACATTATGGGACCTGTACAGGACACTCAGTAGGAGTGCGCAGGATATCATGGAACGTGTGCAGGACCCCAGTAGGGGTGTGCAGGACGTCGTAGAATGTGTGCAGGACCTCCAGTAGGAGTGTGCAGGACCTTAGTAGGAGTGTGCAGGACATCATGGAACCTGTGTAGGACCCCAGTAGGGGTGTGCAGGACATCGTAGAATGTGTGCAGAACATCAGTAGGAGTGTGCAGGACATCATGGGACCTGTGCAGGACCCCAGTAAGGGGTGTGCAGGACGTCGTAGAATGTGTGCAGGACCTTAGTAGGAGTGTGCAGGACATCATGAAACATGTGCAAGACCCCTGTAAGGATGAGCAGGACTTCATGGAACGTGTGCAGGACATCAGTAGGAGTGTGCAGGACATCATGAAGCGTGTGCAGGACCCCAGTAGGGTTGAGCAGGACGTCATGGAATGTGTGTAGGGCGTTAGTAAAATTACACAGGACATCATAGAACGTGTGCAGGACCCCAATAGGGGTGTGCAGGACATCATGGAGATGTGTGCAGGACCTTAGTAGGAGTGTGCAGGACATCATGAAACGTGTGCAAGACCCCTGTAAGGATGATCAGAACTTCGTGGAATGTGTGCAGGACATCGGTAGGAGTGTGCAGGACATCATGAAGCGTGTGCAGGACCCCAATAGGGGTGTGCAGGACATCATGGAATGTGTGCAGGACCTTAGTAGGAGTGTGCAGGACATCATGAAACGATGTGCAAGACCCTGTAAGGATGATCAGAACTTCGTGGAACGTGTGCAGGACCTCAGTAGGAGTGTGCAGGACATCATGAAACGTGTGCAAGACTCCAGTAGGGATGAGCAGGACTTCATGGAATGTGTGCTGGATCTCAGTAGGGGTGTGCAGGACGCCGTAGAGATGTGTGCAGGACCTCAGTAGGAGTGTGCAGGACCTTAGTAGGAGTGTGCAGGACATCATGGGACCTGTGCAGGACCCCAGTAGGGTGTGCAGGACGTCGTAGAATGTGTGCAGGACCTCAGTAGGGTGTGCAGGACCTTAGTAGGAGTGTGCAGGACATCATGGGACCTGTGCAGGACCCCAGTAGGGGTGTGCAGGACCTCAGTAGGAGTGTGCAGGACATTTTGGGACCTGTGCAGGACCCCCAGTAAGGGTGTGCAGGACGTCGTAGAATGTGTGCAGGACCTCCAGTGGGAGTGTGCAGGACCTTGAAGTAGGAGTGTGCAGGACATCATGGGACCTGTGCAGGACCCCAGTAGGGGTGTGCAGGACACTCCAGTAGGAGTGTGCATGACATTATGGGACCTGTACAGGACCTCAGTAGGAGTGCGCAGGATATCATGGAGACGTGTGCAGGACCCCCAGTAGGGGTGTGCAGGACGTCGTAGAATGTGTGCAGGACACTCCAGTAGGAGTGTGCAGGACCTTGGTAGGAGTGTGCAGGACATCATGGGACCTGTGCAGGACCCCAGTAGGAGGAGTGTGCAGGACATCATGGAACCTGTGTAGGACCCCAGTAGGGGTGTGCAGGACATCGTAGAATGTGTGCAGAACATCAGTAGGAGTGTGCAGGACATCATGGGACCTGTGCAGGACCCCAGTAGGGGTGTGCAGGACGTCGTAGAATGTGTGCAGGACCTTAGTAGGAGTGTGCAGGACATCATGAAACATGTGCAAGACCCCTGTAAGGATGAGCAGGACTTCATGGAATGTGTGCAGGACATCAGTAGGAGTGTGCAGGACATCATGAAGCGTGTGCAGGACCCCAGTAGGAGTGTGCAGGACATCATGGAACCTGTGTAGGACCTTAGTAAAATTACACAGGACATCATGGAACGTGTGCAGGACCCCAATAGGGGTGTGCAGGACATCATGGAATGTGTGCAGGACCTTAGTAGGAGTGTGCAGGACATCATGAAACATGTGCAAGACCCCTGTAAGGATGAGCAGGACTTCATGGAATGTGTGCAGGACATCAGTAGGAGTGTGCAGGACATCATGAAGCGTGTGCAGGACCCCAGTAGGGTTGAGCAGGACGTCATGGAATGTGTGTAGGACCTTAGTAAAATTACACAGGACATCATAGAACGTGTGCAGGACCCCAATAGGGGTGTGCAGGACATCATGGAATGTGTGCAGGACCTTAGTAGGAGTGTGCAGGACATCATGAAACGTGTGCAAGACCCCTGTAAGGATGATCAGAACTTCGTGGAATGTGTGCAGGACATCAGTAGGAGTGTGCAGGACATCATGAAGCGTGTGCTGGACCCCAATAGGGGTAGGCAGGACATCATGGAATGTGTGCAGGACCTTAGTAGGAGTGTGCAGGACATCATGAAACGTGTGCAAGGCCCCTGTAAGGATGATCAGAACTTCGTGGAATGTGTGCAGGACATCAGTAGGAGTGTGCAGGACATCATGAAACGTGTGCAAGACCCCTGTAAGGATGAGCAGGACTTCATGGAATGTGTGCTGGATCTCAGTAGGGGTGTGCAGGACGCCGTAGAATGTGTGCAGGACCTCAGTAGGAGTGTGCAGGACCTTAGTAGGAGTGTGCAGGACATCATGGGACCTGTGCAGGACCCCAGTAGGGGTGCAGGACGTCGTAGAATGTGTGCAGGACCTCCCGGTAGGGTGTGCAGGACCTTAGTAGGAGTGTGCAGGACATCATGGGACCTGTGCAGGACCCCAGTAGGGTGTGCAGGACCTCAGTAGGAGTGTGCAGGACATTTTGGGACCTGTGCAGGACCCCAGTAAGGGTGTGCAGGACGTCGTAGAATGTGTGCAGGACACTCAGTGGGAGTGTGCAGGACCTTAGTAGGAAGTGTGCAGGACATCATGGGACCTGTGCAGGACCCCAGTAAGGGGTGTGCAGGACCTCAGTAGGAGTGTGCATGACATTATGGGACCTGTACAGGACCTCAGTAGGAGTGCGCAGGATATCATGGAACGTGTGCAGGACCCCAGTAGGGGTGTGCAGGACGTCGTAGAATGTGTGCAGGACCTCAGTAGGAGTGTGCAGGACCTTAGTAGGAATGTGCAGGACATCATGGGACCTGTGCAGGACCCCAGTAGGAGTGTGCAGGACATCATGGAACCTGTGTAGGACCCCAGTAGGGGTGTGCAGGACATCGTAGAATGTGTGCAGAACATCAGTAGGAGTGTGCAGGACATCATGGGACCTGTGCAGGACCCCAGTAGGGGGTGTGCAGGACGTCGTAGAATGTGTGCAGGACCTTGGTAGGAGTGTGCAGGGACATCATGAAACATGTGCAAGACCCCTGTAAGGATGAGCAGGACTTCATGGAATGTGTGCAGGACATCAGTAGGAGTGTGCAGGACATCATGAAGCGTGTGCAGGACCCCAGTAGGGTTGAGCAGGACGTCATGGAATGTGTGTAGGACCTTAGTAAAATTACACAGGACATCATAGAACCTGTGCAGGACCCCCAATAGGGGTGTGCAGGACATCATGGAATGTGTGCAGGACCTTAGTAGGAGTGTGCAGGACATCATGAAACGTGTGCAAGACCCCTGTAAGGATGATCAGAACTTCGTGGAATGTGTGCAGGACATCAGTAGGAGTGTGCAGGACATCATGAAGCGTGTGCAGGACCCCAATAGGGGGGTGCAGGACATCATGGGATGTGGGCAGGACCTTAGTAGGAGTGTGCAGGACATCATGAAACGTGTGCAAGACCCCTGTA
Source organism: Aplectana chamaeleonis (assembly GCA_029168955.1). Taxonomy (NCBI): domain Eukaryota; kingdom Metazoa; phylum Nematoda; class Chromadorea; order Rhabditida; family Cosmocercidae; genus Aplectana; species Aplectana chamaeleonis. Next base: position 92,897 of record JAPDOI010001992.1, read on the forward strand.
AGGATGATCAGAACTTCGTGGAATGTGTGCAGGACATCAGTAGGAGTGTGCAGGACATCATGAAACGTGTGCAAGACTCCTGTAAGGATGAGCAGGACTTCATGGAATGTGTGCTGGATCTCAGTAAGGGGTGTACAGGACGTCAAAGAATGTGTGCAGGACCTCAGTAGGAGTGTTCGGGACCTTAGTAGGAGTGTGCAGGACATCATGGGACCTGTGCAGGACCCAAGTAGAGGTGTGCAGGACGTCGTAGAATGTGTGCAGGACCTCAGTAGGAGTGTGCAGGACCTTAGTAGGAGTGTGCAGGACATCATGGGACCTGTGCAGGACCCCAGTAGGGGTGTGCAGGACGGTGTGCCCAGGACATTTTGGGACGGTAAGTGTGCAGGACCTCAGTAGGAGTGTGCAGGACATCATGGGACCTGTACAGGACCCCAGTAAGGGTGTGCAGGACGTCGTAGAATGTGTGCAGGACCTCAGTAGGAGTGTGAAGGACCTTAGTAGGAGTGTGCAGAACATCATGGGACCTGTGCAGGACTCCCAGTGAGGGGTGTGTAGGACCTCAGTAGGAGTGTGCATGACATTATGGGACCTGTGCAGGACCTCAGTAGGAGTGCGCAGGACATCATGGAACGTGTGCCAGGACCCCAGTAGGGGTGTGCAGGACGTCGTAGAATGTGTGCAGGACCTCAGTAGGAGTGTGCAGGACCTTAGTAGGAGTGTGCAGGACATCATGGGACCTGTGCAGGACCCCAGTAGGGGTGTGCAGGACATCGTAGAATGTGTGCACGACATCAGTAGGAGTGTGCAGGACATCATGGGACCTGTGCAGGACCCCAGTAGGGAGTGTGCAGGACGTCGTAGAATGTGTGCAGGACCTTAGTAGGAGTGTGCAGGACATCATGAAACATGTGCAAGACCCCTGTAAGGATGAGCAGGACTTCATGGAATGTGTGCAGGACATCCCAGTAGGAGTGTGCAGGACATCATGAAACGTGTGCAAGACCCCAGTAAGGATGATCAGGACTTCATGGAATGTGTGCAGGACATCTTAGTAGGATTGTGCAGGACATCATGAAACGTGTGCAGGACCCCAGTAAGGGTGTGCAGGACATCATGGAATGTGTGCAGGACCTTAGTAGGAGTGTGCAGGACATCATGAAACATGTGCAAGACCCCTGTAGGATGATCAGGACTTCGTGGAATGTGTGCAGGACATCAGTAGGAGTGTGCAGGACATCATGAAGCCTGTGCAGGACCCCAGTAGGGGTGTGCAGGACATCAGTGGAATGTGTGCAGGACCTTAGTAGGAGTGTGCAGGACATCATGAAACGTGTGCAAGACCCTGTAAGGATGATCAGAACTTCGTGGAATGTGTGCAGGACATCAGTAGGAGTGTGCAGGACATCATGGGACCTGTGCAGGACCCCTGTAAGGATGAGCAGGACTTCATGGAATGTGTGCTGGACCCCAGTAAGGGGTGTGCAGGACGCCGTAGAATGTGTGCAGGACCTCAGTTGGAGTGTACAGGACCTTAGTAGGAGTGTGGAGGACAACATGGGACCTGTGCAGGACCCCAGTAGGGGTGTGCAGGACATCATGGAATGTGTGCAAGACCTCAGTAGGAGTGTGCAGGACTTCGTAGAATGTGCGCAGAACCTCAGTAGGAGTGTGCAGGACATCATGGGACCTGTGCAGGACCCCAGTAAGGGGTGTGCAGGACGTCGTAGGAATGTGTGCAGGACCTTGGTGGGAGTGTGCAGGACATCAGTGAAGCGTGTGCAGGACCCGTAGAGCAGGACATCATGGAATGTGTGCAGGACATCAGTAGGAGTGTGCAGGACATCATGGGAAACCTGTGTAAAGACCCTGTAAGGCAGAGGGATGTGTGCAGGACATCAGTAGGAGTGTGCAGGACATCATGGGACGTGTGCAAGACCTCAGTAAGGAGTGAGCAGGATATCATGGAATGTGTGCAGGACCCCAGTAGGGGTGTGCAGGACGTCGTAGAATGTGTGCAGGACCTCGGTAGGAGTGTGCAGGACCTTAGTAGGAGTGTGCAGGACATCATGGGACCTGTGCAGGACCCCAGTAAGTGTGCAGGACATCGTATGGAACCTGTGCAGGACCCCAGTAGGGTGTGCAGGACCTCGTAGAATGTGTGCAGGACATCCAGTAGGAGTGTGCAGGACATCATGGGACCTGTGCAGGACCCCAGTAGGGGTGTGCAGGACGTCTCAGTAGGGTGTGCAGGACATTTCATGAAACATGTGCAGGACCTCCTGTAAGGAGTGCAGGACATCATGGAACGTGTGCAGGACCCCAGTAGGAGTGTGCAGGACATCATGGAATGTGTGCAGGACCCTCAGTAGGAGTGTGCAGGACCTTAGTAGGAGTGTGCAGGACATCATGGGACCTGTGCAGGACCCCTGTAAGGAGTGAGCAGGACTTCATGGAATGTGTGCAGGACATCAGTAGGAGTGTGCAGGACATCATGAAGCGTGTGCAGGACCCCAGTAGGGTGTGCAGGACATCATGGAATGTGTGCAGGACCTTAGTAGGAGTGTGCAGGACATCATGAAGCGTGTGCAGGACCCCAATAAGGGTGTGCAGGACATCATGGAATGTGTGCAGGACCTTAGTAGGAGTGTGCAGGACATCATGAAACGTGTGCAAGACCCCTGTAAGGATGATCAGAACTTCGTGGAATGTGTGCAGGACATCCCAGTAGGAGTGTGCAGGACATCATGAAGCGTGTGCAGGACCCCAATAGGGATGTGCAGGACATCATGGAATGTGTGCAGGACCTTAGTAGGAGTGTGCAGGACATCATGAAACGTGTGCAAGACCCTGTAAGGATGATCAGAACTTCGTGGAATGTGTGCAGGACATCAGTAAGGAGTGTGCAGGACATCATGAAACGTGTGCAAGACCCCTGTAAGGATGAGCAGGACTTCATGGAATGTGTGCTGGATCTCAGTAAAGGGTGTGCAGGACGCCGTAGAGAATGTGTGCAGGACCTCCAGTAGGTGTGTGCAGGACCTTAGTAGGAGTGTGCAGGACATCATGGGACCTGTGCAGGACCCCAGTAGGGGTGTGCAGGACGTCGTAGAATGTGTGCAGGACCTCGGTAGGAGTGTGCAGGACCTTAGTAGGAGTGTGCAGGACATCATGGGACCTGTGCAGGACCCCAGTAAGGGGTGTGCAGGACCTCAGTAGGGAGTGTGCAGGACATTTTTGGGACCTGTGCAGGACCCCAGTAAGGGTGTGCAGGACGATCGTAGAATGTGTGTGCAGGACCTCCCGGTGGGAGTGTGCAGGACCTTAGTAGGAGTGTGCAGGACATCATGGGACCTGTGCAGGACCCCAGTAGGGGTGTGCAGGACCTCAGTAGGAGTGTGCATGACATTATGGGACCTGTACAGGACCTCAGTAGCAGTGCGCAGGATATCATGCAACGTGTGCAGGACCCCAGTAGGGGTGGGCAGGACGTGGGAGAAGGTGTGCAGGGCCTCAGTAGGAGTGTGCAGGACCTTAGTAGGAGTGTGCAGGACATCATGGGACCTGTGCAGGACCCCCAGTAGAAGTGTGCAGGACATCATGGAACCTGTGTAGGACCCCAGTAGGGGTGTGCAGGACATCGTAGAATGTGTGCAGAACATCAGTAGGAGTGTGCAGGACATCATGGGACCTGTGCAGGACCCCAGTAGGGGTGTGCAGGACGTCATAGAGTGTGTGCAGGACCTTAGTAGGAGTGTGCAGGACATCATGAAACATGTGCAAGACCCCTGTAAGGATGAGCAGGACTTCATGGAATGTGTGCAGGACATCAGTAGGAGTGTGCAGGACATCATGAAGCGTGTGCAGGACCCCAGTAGGGTTGAGCAGGACGTCATGGAATGTGTGTAGGGCCTTAGTAAAATTACACAGGACATCATGGAACGTGTGCAGGACCCCAATAGGGGTGTGCAGGACATCATGGAATGTGTGCAGGACCTTAGTAGGAGTGTGCAGGACATCATGAAACGTGTGCAAGACCCTGTAAGGATGATCAGAACTTCGTGGAATGTGTGCAGGACATCAGTAGGAGTGTGCAGGACATCATGAAGCGTGTGCAGGACCCCAATAGAGGGTGTGCAGGACATCATGGAATGTGTGCAGGACCTTAGTAGGAGTGTGCAGGACATCATGAAACCTGTGCAGGACCCCAGTAAGGGTGTGCAGGACATCAGTAGGAGTGTGCAAGGACATCATGAAACGTGTGCAAGACCCCTGTAAGGATGAGCAGGACTTCATGGAATGTGTGCTGGATCTCAGTAGGGGTGTGCAGGACCTCAGTTCAATGTTCAGGACACCGTATGCAAGCCAGGCCTCCGAATCTACAAGAACGATAGTTAAGTCCGCCAGAAACAGGGCTACCGTAATCTCACTCGAGTTGGCTCTAAAATTTTCTAAGTTCCTGACTCCGATTTCAGCTTTCATCTTCCCTACAGGTGGTGATGTTTCCCTGCTTTTTAGTCCAGGCAGATCCTCAACTGCTGACCCCTAAGAGAGAAGGACAGAGGTGTGTGAATCAAGACACACCGCTCTTTCACTTCTTTTATACTTTATCATTGACCAATTGGGTATCATCAAACTTGTTTACGAGAGCCGAATAACATCATTCCTGAGATTACGGTAGTCCTCTTCTGGCCGCACTTAACTATCGTTCGCGCTGGAAATCCAATTTCCATTTTTCAGGCTCAATTTCATGATTGAGCCCGGTAGACTCACACTGGTAAACTTTGGCGAGTCAAAAACGTTGGACGATGGGGTTAATATCCGCCACCAATTCTCACCTGCCAGTCATCTAGCCCTTTTTCCCTAGAATGTTGGTGCACGACAGTAAGATAACAGGAAAAATTGGTTACGGCACGAACTCCACATGCAGAAAAACTCCGAAAATGATTTTTGGCGCGAAATTCAAATTCACGTATTTACAATGTGTTCCGATTGACTTTTCTTTACAAATGAAGGTTTTTCATGGGCCCCTTCAACATTTTCTTTTCACTAGAGGGGCCAAGCTACACGCAAAAACTCATAGAAATGATGGAAAACTCTCCTGATAAAAGAGGCCTGATACTGCGCTATCAATCATTGTTTTTGATTAGAGCTCTACGGAAATAACTTCGACTGGTAGCCTCACCAATGGGCCGTTCATTTCCATTTCTGTCTTGGGAGTGGTGCGTGCCCCCCAAATCTAGAAGAGTGCCTAGAACAGCCTGTACAGATTGGGTCATTTTTGAAACTCATTTCTTCATATTTCGACTTTTAAATTCAAAAAGTATATGCCTTGCATCTATTTGCTTAGGAAGCCGCGTTGCAACAATTATCTTGCAGTCTTAGCAGCGGAGCGGTTGTTTCTTCATTTCTACCACTATGTTTTCGAAAAAAAACAACTTGACTTCTGGAGCTCGGACGATATTGTAGCAGAGGAAACCCTTGTAAAAAGTTGTGAGGAAATTTCTGGAAAGTTGGAGCTCCTGCAAGAAAAAGGTCAAGGATTTGGCATTGCTCCTAAATGTTGTGAAATTGTTTTATTGGATTTGGCTCTCAACTTGATTTTTCAAATGTAATGAAATTGTCTAATTGATTTGGCTGTGATGATACTATATGCAGATAACATAATCATTAAATCTAGTGAAATATCCTCCAAGAACTCTTTTCTTTTTCGAAACTTCCAAACAGCGGAAACAAACCGTTGTGGTTCTCTATGAGGAAGCGCTTTTGGCTCCATAAAGGACTTTGATTATGTAGTGCTGATAAAATATGTATTAGGTTCAGAAGTTAATTTCCGCGTTTTTTTTTTTTTTTTACTTTTTTTTTTTTTTTACGCGCTTTTTACACTATTGAAAACTGGACATACTTAAACAAAATTTTTTATTCGTACCAATTTCCGTCATTAATAACAACCATTTCCCAGAGTTTGGGTAACTTATGGATTCCATCATAATAAAAATTTTTCTGGTTTGGCCTCCACCCATTCATCGAGCCATTTTTTGACATCTTTGACGATCTTGAAAGCGCTGGCTCCGCTAGACCATGCGCCATTGACCGAAAAAGGTGATAATCCGACGGGAGCGATGTCTGGAGAGTTTACGGCGGGTGCGGTAAGACTTCCCATTTGAACTCTTTTTAGCGTATCGCTTTACCGTTCGAGCAACATGAGGTCGAGCGTTACTGGCGAAGCAATATGACTTTTTCGTGTCGACTCGCCCATTCTGGTCTCTTTTGCTTCGATTTCATGCCGCAATTGCGCTTTAGTTGATGCTGATAGCGATTCGCCCAGTAACTGTTTCGCCAGGTTGAAGAAGTTCATAGTACAGTATACCGCGTTGATCCCACCATATGCACAGTAAGACCTTCTTCCCGTGGATGTTTGGTTTTGCGGTCGAAGTTGTTGTTTCACCAGGACTAACCCACGATTTTCTTCGCTTCGGATTGTCGTAGTACACCCACTTTTCATCGCCAGTTATATGATGCGGTGTAAAAAAGACTTTCTTTGGAATCGGTCCAACAAGATTTGTGAAGTTGTTTTTTCTCTGCTCTTTGTTGCGTTCTGAGAGCTCATAGGGGATCCATTTTCCTTCCTTTTTGAATCTTCCCCATTGCCTTCAATCGAATAGAAATTGCTTTTTGGGTGACGCCGAGAGATGCCGCCAAGTGAGCTGTTCTGGTGTTTGAGCCGAATTCTGATCCAACAAAGCTTCGAAGTTCTTCTGTCTTCGAGACTTTTTTGGCTGTCCTGGTCGATCTTTGTCCTTAATGTCAAAATCACCTGATTTGAAACGCTGAAACCATTCTTGGCAGGTCTTTATGGATGGAGCAGTATCCCCGTAAGCTTGGGCAAGAAGCATTTGGTGCAAGCGCCAGTGGCTTTTCTTCTTGAGATGAAAAAGGAAAAGGAGAGCTGTCCTGCAAAATGGCGGCGTTTTCCGGCATAAAAAAAGGTTGATTTATATTCTGAAACTAAAATAATACTTTTTTATATAAGGTACGTGGAAGCAAGTTATATATCAATAGAAAGCTGATAATACAGTGAGCATTATAACATAAAATTCGTTATATAAAAAATAATTTTATTTTTTTTACAAAATATCCAATAACAACAAAAAACGCGGAAATTAACTTCTAGACCTAATATATATGCATGTAAACCTAAGAGGCTAATATTAAAAGTGGAGATGATGTTAAATTCGTTTTGAGAGAAATAGTCAATTCTTCCTCGTAAAATACCACAACGGTTTGTTTCCGCTGTTTGGAAGTTTCGAAAAAGAAAAGAGTTCTTGGAGGATATTGTTCATTTTTTTGTAGACTCTCCTCTTTCCGCTTTCCCTATTGTTCCCTTTTTGTTGAAGCATTTGTAACGCTAACTAAACCACTTCTGCTTGGGAGACCCTTTTTACAGAATTGTTCACTTTTTTCTGATATTACGCTGTAATATCCCATGCAAGACTTCTGAACAAAGACCTCTTTCATCTCCCCCACTGGATCAGTCCTCTTTCTGTGGTCACAAGAATCAATGACCCAAACTGTTTGTAAAACTATCTCAGAAAAATCACTCGATGTGAAAAAGCGCGCCCATGCCGATCATTCTTTCCGCAGGGCTACCGTAACCATTCTTGAACAAAACATGATAACTTGAATGTAAACACACGCTCATAACATGCGGGGTATAAAAGAGGCGGAGGAGCAGCGGTATGCATTCATTCACACACCGCTCTCCTCGAGAAGCTACTGGGGAGTGGCTGAGGAGGTCGAAATTGTGCAAACATGTTTGTTGGCTATTAGGATGTGCTCATAACCATGCTGACACTTGGAAAAAATTTTAAGGAGGGTTACGGTAGCCCTGCGGAAAAATATGATCGGCATGAGCGTGCTTGTCTCGATGTGGCTGACAAGACCGATGTTCACATGATATTAGCTAAGAAATGAGATGATATCCATGATATCGTTCCACATAATTCATTCATATTGATCGCGCGTCAGCTACATCTGGCTACACCGGGTGTTATTTGCACCTTCCATGTTTTTCATACCGTATCGAACGGGTCGGCTACGGTGATTTTCTCAACTGAATTATGACAGGCGGACCTTAGGCCCCGGTTATAGCGTTGGTCGCCCAGTTTACGTAGCCAGCCCGGTCGATAATCATGAGTTCGCTGGCCTAAAGCCGGATGCAGAATCTGCCTGCAGTTCTTCGCTTTCAAATGAAACTAACTTAAAACCGGGACAGTCAGAAACTACCTTCCATTCCATCTGGACACTTTCACATCAGTGGAACAAAGCAGTTTTACATACTCATTATTTCGTTTCCGTTGTCTTCATTCCTTCGCAGAACAGCCGCTTCGATTCCATGAATCTGATATGAAAAAGTTTCGCTGAGCTGCGAATGGCCAGGATAGATTCTAACAATTTGTTTTTGAATTTGGATGCGACAAGCAAGTACCATTTATTGCAGAAAAAAATCAGTAGGCTGAGTGAAGAAAGGAAGAGGGAGCACTCAAAATGGGGTTAGTGAATGACTTTACGAAACTGAAAAGCAGCCTGGCAACATGACCTGACATGACTCACATAACATCTCCAAACTTTCTGCTTGCTATGCTTGTCATCCTTACACTTTTTACAGAAGTTTTGCAAGGTGTTCTCTCCTGCGCGAATTCCGGGGCATAATTTCTCGGATGGCTAGCATCGAGTCTGGGCTCACTGCTCACTCTACGGGGTGGTTCTTCACAACTTTTCGGATGAGCAGCAACGGGTCCTGAACAACACCTGCCCACTATCCGGAGTTTCCACGACGCTCCGGATGACTTCATCAGAAGCTCGAAGCACTTTTCACGACGTCCCGATGACGTCATCAGAAGCCCTGAAGCACTTTTGGGACTATCCTAGACGGGGGAAGGGTCACCCACGATTTTCCCATGAAAATGAATGGAAAACCTGATAAAGATGTTTGATGCTTTTTATCAATCATTGTTGCTGATGAAGTTCTGTAGAAATACTTCGATTGATAGCGTTATAGATCGGTGGTTCATTCCATTTCTGACTCTGAATCTTAGCGAGTGCCCTCGTCTAGGATGAGTCCCGCACTTCTCATGATGTCCCGATGACGTCATCAGAAGCCCGAAGCACTCTTGGGACTATCCTAGACGGAGGAAATTCCCACGACTTTCTCATGAAAATGAATGGAAACCTTGGATAAAAAGGTGCTTGATGCTGCTATCAGTCATTGTTGTTGATGAAGTTGTGTAGAAATACTTTGATTGATAGCGTTATAGATCGGTGGTTCATTCCATTTCTGATTTGAATTCTGAGTGCCTCCCCGTCTGGAGTAGGCCCGCACTTCTCACGATGTCCCGATGACGTCTACTGAAGCCCGAAGCACTCTTGGGACTAGCCTAGATTTGGGCAATTCGACGACTTTCTCATGAAAATCAATGGAAACCTTGATAAAAGGTGCTTGATGCTGCTATCAGTCATTGTTGTTCGCGAAGTTGTGTAGAAATACTTTGATTGATAGCGTTATAGATCGGCGGTTCATTCCATTTCTGACTTGAATCTTGAGTGCCCCCGTCACGGGGTAGGCCCGCACTTTTCACGACGTCCGCAATGACGTCATCAGAAACTCGAGGTAATTTTCACGACGTCCCGATGACGTCATCAGAAGCCCGAAGCACTTTCACGACGTCCCTTTCCGGATGACGTCATCAAGAAGCCCGAAGCACTTTTCACGACGTCCTGATGACGTCAACAGAAACCTGAAGCACTTTCACGACGTCCTGATGACGCCGTCAGAAGCCCGAAGATCTTTTCACGACGTCCCGATGACGCCATCAGAAGCCCGAAGCACTTTCTCACGAACGCGTCCCGATGACGTCAATTTCAGCCCGAAGCACTTACTTTCACGACGTCCCGATGACGTCATCAGAAGCCCGAAGCACTTTCACGGCGTCCCGATGAAGGCGTCATCAGAAGCCCGAAGCACTTCTTACCACGTCCCGATGGCGCCATAAGAAGCCTGAAGCACTTTTTACGACGTCACCGATGACGTCATCAGAAACCCGAAGCACTTTCACGACGTCCCGATGACGCGTCGTCAGAAGCACGAAGCACTTTTCATTTACGTCCCTAGCGGACGTCATCAGGAGCCCGAAGCACTTTCACTACGTCACCGATGACGTCATCAGAAGCCCGGAAGCACTCTTCACGACGTCCCGATGACGTCATCAGAAGCCCGAAGCACTTTCACGACGTCCCGATGACGTCCTGGGCAAGAAGCCCGGAAGCACTTTTTACGACGTCCAGATGACGTCATCAGAAACTCCGGAAGCACTTTCACGACGTCCCGGATGACGTCGTCAGAAGCACCTGAAGCACTTCTTCACGACGTCCCGATGACGTCATCAGGAGCCCGAAGCGCCACTTTTCATACTACGTCCCGATGACGTTACCAGAAGCCCGAAGCACTTCACGACGTCCCGATGACGTCATCAGAAGCCCGAAGCACTTCTTCACGGCGTCCTGATGACGTCATTAGAAGCCCGAAGCACTTCTGGCTTTACGACGTCCTGAAGACGCCATCAGAAGCCCGAAGCATTTTTTCACGACGATCCCGATGACGTCATCAGAAGCCCGAAGTGACACTCTCACGACGTCCTGATGACGCTAATCAGAACCCCGGAAGCTTACTTTCACGACGTCCCCATGACGTCATCAGAAGCCCAAAGCACTTTCACGATGTCCCGATGACGTCATCAAAAGCCCGGAAGCACTTTCGCATGACGTCCCGATGACGTCATCAGAAGCCCGAAGCACTCGCACGACGTCCCGATGACGTCATCAAGTAAGCCCGAAGCACTTCTTTTCACGACGTCACCGATGACGTCATCAGAAGCCCGAAGCACTTTCTACGACGTCCCGATGACGTCAACAGAGGCCATCGGAAGCACTTTCACGACGTCCCCGCTGACGTCATCAGAAGCCCGGAAGCACTCACGACGTCCCGATGACGCCAACAGAAACGTCCTGAAGCACTTTTCATGACGTCCCGATGACGCCAATAGAAGCCCAAAGCACTCTCACGACGTCCTGATGACGTCATCAGAAAGCCCGAAGTCACTTCTTCACGACGTCACCGATGACGTCATCAAAGCCTGACCAAAGCACTTTCTACGATGACGTCCTGATGACGTCATCAGAAGCCCGAAGCTTACTTTCACGACGTCCCCATGACCTCATCAGAAGCCCGAAGCACTCTCCACGGACGTCCCGATGACGTCATCAGAAGCCCGAAGCACTTTCACGACGTCACCGATGACGTCATCAGAAGCCCGAAGCTTAATTTTCACGACGTCCCCATGACCTCATCAGAAGCCCGAAGCACTTTTCACGACGTCCCGGATGACGTCATCAGAATCCCCCTCACCTACGAATCGGTTAATTACCAGCCTACGTACCTCCATCAACTTACCTGTCTGCCAAGTTGATTGCCCGAGACCATTGGCAGTGGCTGAAAGTGCAGTGAGGACTGAAAGCGTGACGGCCCACGGCCTACGGCCTACGGCCTACGGCTCCCAATACCTACGGCGCACACCTCGCGAAATTTCTTAAGCTTTCGGGCCTCACAACTTTGTTATTTGTGAAGCGATTTTGCTTCTGAAATTCGGACAGCAGGTGTCTTCTGACGTCACCCCTTCGCTTATATCCAGAAGGAAATCTTCAGAAATTCTTTGTTTCAAAGATTCTATAAACTATTTTATAAAATTCCTAAGTGATCACAAGGTCTAGGCAAAACCCAAACCTCGTGAAATTTTCAGCGCTTCTGATGCGGCTGGAGTGATAAATGGAAATTCAAATGTGGTTGGTTTCGGATAAAACCGGCTCTGACCCTTAACAGTGTAGAGACCTTATCCCGCGGTTGCTATACACATACACTGTGGTGTAGAGTCCGATGATAGGACCGATCCAGGTTTTAATAACCTCTTCATTGCACATTAGTAGCCTTCTCAGAACACCCATCGTTATCAGATAGGAAAAAACATTGTAAAGAGACGTTTGATGGTCTCGCAAACCTCAGAGCGCAAGAGTTGTTCCAATGATCAAGTTTTCACAAGTCCCTCAAAGAGAGTCTTCCTCTCCTTCCAGCGGGCTTGCCAGAAATAAATGCACAGTTCAAGCTCGTGAGTGGAAAGTCGATACTACAGTCCGGCCAAGCTGTGTGTAGAGATTCCCTTTGCCCAACGCATAGTCTTAACTCTTCACAAAATACATGAGAAAAATCGAGTACACTTCTCTCTGATGGGAAGTCCCCCAGCATCCAATCGCTCCGTCCACGCAAGAGAATTTCCAGTCTTAATAGGGATACAAGACCGGAAGTCAGCAGATTTCGATTAAAACCTATGTCCTTCCAAATTGCCGGTCATCGGCCTCAGCGCTTCGTAGTATCGTCTGCATTAGTGCGATGACAGCGAATGAGGAGGAAAAACAGGTCGAGACAACTCGTCCACGAATTTCTTTACGCCCGAGTTCACAATCTTTGAGGGGCCAGAGCTCCGTTCGTAGTGGATTCTGAGCGATAATGGAGGCACCGTTGTGATCAGCAAAAATTCTCTCTTGAAAAAGCAGAAAAAGATGGAAAACGAGTCGGAGGTTGGACAGTGCCTTTAGGGTTTTTTTTACAGCATTTTCCTGTGAGGTGCAAAAGTAACTCAGCAATGGCTGCTGTGCATTTCTTCGCGATTACACATTCCCGTCACCACCAAATTTTCACTGGGAAAACAAGCATTAGTGCTATTTCAGAATACACAATACTCAGGCGATTATCGGCCCCGAGTCGCCTGACAGTTCGGCTCGTTTTTCCAATCTGCGAGTCGGCTCCTGTTGCTGTCCGGGCCTAAGCCATCTGCTGTTACTTAAGAAGTCTTGCGCACTGCTGCTGCCGTCCGGGATATTCCGGTTCATCTTAGAACGAGCAACAGCGGTTGAAAGGAGTCTTGGAGAACAGGCCGAACTGTCAGGCGCAAGTTCCTGATTCCTATTCGGTGCGGCTCGGGGCCGAGAATCTCCTGAGTACTGGAATACGATTTTAAGGCGTCACTGTGCATTTAGGTGAAGTGGGTCAGCACCCATTCCGGTTTCTTCAGAATGCGAAGACAAACACTTTCTCTGGGATTTCCGACCAAGAAAAAGCCGAGAAATAGCCACGAAATGTCTCTGGATCATTCATACTTCACTGGCGGAGCGGGAGGAACGGTAGGTCGTATTTTCATTCATACCCACCTCTTTTGCCGAGCGGGCCGCTCTGACAGAGCGAGAGGTTGGAGGTACGAATAGCCCCTAAACAGGCAGCAGCGACCGTTTATGCATACGTGTTCGGATGTGTTTTACCAGTTTCATCATGTTTCCACTCAAAGTTTTCATTACTAGTACCAGGGGCATCTTCGCAAGGTCCGCCATTCTGCTCATTGACTACGCTGAAATGGCTTCCTTGGTGCTATCGCGGCGAGGGGGGAGGGGTGCAGTTGGCCATCGCACATGGCCACGCTCATTTTTCCGTGCCGCGACGGATCTCCTGATTTTGGAAGGGAGAGGAAAAGTCAGGGTTGGTGCCTGAATTCCGCGGCGGCACGGAAATATGGGCGTAGCCAAGTGCTATGGTCATTTACCCCCCTAGCTGCGATAGCACCGCTCTATTAATAAGTTGTGTATAGCGACTACCACTTAACAATGGAGTATTGTCCGCATAATGACTTCATTATTGGATTGTAGTTTTTTCTTTGGAAATTGGTCAAGAGACTCCATTTTCTCTATTGCGGGTGAAGTAGAACCTAAACCAGTAAAATCGAGCCTCATTATCAAGTTTTGAAAGAAGGCACACCGCCTTGCAAGGGATGACGTCATAAGGCGGCTGATGCTTCACTGGGATGGTAATGACAGGTTCACGAGAAGATGATAGGATGTGAATGCGGAATCGGGAATGGAGACCTTCTTCCGAGGAGATGTCTAGGGCGACAGCGTTTCCGCGGATAGGATGTCTACAGCACCATAGAGGGGGGGGGGAGCGACGGGCAGTTCTCGAGGGGCAATCACTGCCTTCTTTGTATGTCTACAGGGAGCACTGCGTGAGGTGATATCTCATCCGTGTATTGTAAACCACGGCGAACGTCTGAGCAAGTAAACGCTTGTGACGTCATCAACCTTAGGATCTGCACAGGAAACGCCTCCCCTTGACCTGTTTTGAAAACCTAGATAACTTCAACGTGCATTGCTTAATACTACATATCATACGCTCGCCTTCACCCCTCGTACCAATTTTCACCATTCTTAGCATCAGATTTGCCGATTTCCCATAGTACTAATCTATTTATTCCAGCAACAGTTCAACAATCATGCAATACCAGAAATATTCTTCCCCTCTAATCAATGTGTTCAAATCAATTCTGAAAGTTGGGCTCCGCAGAAAAGGTCAAGGATTTGGCATTGCTTCAAAATGTCGTGAAATTGTTCCATTGGATTTGGCTATCAAACTGATTTTCTAAATGTAGTGAAATTGTTGAGTCGAATTGTCTGTTGTTGGTATATGCAGACAACATAATCATTAAATGTAGTGAAATTGTTGCAAACGGATTTGGCAGGAGCTCTATCAATTATCACAGTCAAATCACGCGTCAGAAGGTCCTCTGGCGAGCAAATAAATACAAAAACAAAAAAAAACTACTTCTCAATTACTGCTGGGGGTCGTATTCGCCAATAACCCGCCGGGTAGTCGAAGGGTAAATGAGGTGAAATTTCAGTACAAAACGCGCGCTCCACGGCCACCTCTCGCCTCCCTTGGCTTCCCTCGCGACCGCCGAAAGATTTTGCATCGCTTCCCGGGAAAATTGGCCGCATCGCGGCGAAAGTTATGGCAAATTGCACGGAGGAGACGTTAGATTCATTCATTTTGATTTCTTAAACCCTCATTTTCTCAATTTCCGTATGATTCTGTCTTTTGTTTCCTTTTCATTGGTGAGTCAGATCCTTTTTTCGTTAAGCAATTATACATTTTGACTGTGAATATTCATTTTTTTGCCATTTTTTTCGCACGTTTCATTGAATTTTTACCAAAAAAAATTGAAAAAGCGATTTATGCCACATCTTAATCATCCAGAGAGCTGCGGGCTCTCATCCTTATGTCCGAATATTATAGACAGTGTGAAAAATAACGATCTTTATTCTGCCAGGTTTCATTTTTTCAAATGTGAATATTGAATTTGAAAGACCGATCCATTTGTGGTAAAATAAGTCTCATTTGATGAGCCACTGTCCGGGCACACTGTAACTTTGACGTCGAAAGAACGCACGAAAACGAGCCAGGAGAAGCTCCAAAAGAGCCCGAAGTTGTCACTTCGAGAGCAAGGCAAACCCCAAAAGCGCAACACACGCCCACCGACGTGAACAAATGAATGCTCGAGATCGTGAGATGAGCGCTGATTTATAATCATGGCCCCGTTCTTCCCTTCATTCTCAACTTCTCTCTTTACTCACGTCAGCTGGCATACATCGGCTGCAAAAGACGGAAGATACAAGCATCGGACAACTCGTCCACCGTTTTTCCTTAGCTCAATATTTGAGTGACCATAACTCCGTTCCCAGGAGGCCTTGTACGATTTCTGAGATATCATTGAAATCAGCATGGGGCCGTTTTCAAGATAGGCTGGAGAACAGAAAAACGATTTTTATCGTGAACACTGCCTTTAAGTGCGCCAGAAGAGGACTACCGTAATCTTAAGAATGATGTTATTCGGCTCTCGTGAAAGCAAATTTGGTGATACCCAATTGATCAAGGGCAAAGTATAAAAGAGAAGTGAAGAGCGGTGTGTCTTGATACACACAGTCCTTCTCCAGAGTTCAGCAATTGAGGATCTGCCTGAACTAAAAAGCAGGAGAAAGCAGCACCACCAGTGGTGAAGATGTAGCAAATTCGGAGTCAGAACTTAGAAAAATTTTAGAGCCAACTCGGAGTGAGATTACGGTAGTCGGTTCCTGGCGTACCTTAACTTCTTTCTTTGTTCTTGTTGATTCCGGAGGCATGGCTTTGCATATGGTGTCCTGGACACTGAACTGGTCATGCGCACGTCCGTTGGGATGTCCTGCACACACTTTACTAAGGTCCTACACACATTCCATGACGTGCTGCTCATCACTTGCAGGGTCCTGCACAGAAAGCTTCAAGATGTCCTGCACACTTTTACTGAGGTCCTGTGGCCACATTCCGTGACGTCCTTCTCATATCCCCTAGTGGGGTTGTGCGCACGTTCCATGATGTCCTGCACACACCCCCTACTGGAGGCCCTGCACACATTCTTCGGGACGTCCTGCACACCCATACTGGGGTCCTGCAGGTTCCATGATGTCCTGAACACTCCTACTGAGGTCCTGCAGATTCTACGACGTCTGCACTACTGGGAGTCCTGCACGGGATTTCCGTGATGTCCTGCACTCCTGCGAGTCCCTGCACAGGTTCCATGATGTCCTGAACACTCCCTACTGAGAGTCCTGCACACATTCTTCGACGTCATGCAACACCCCTACTGGGGTCCTGCACAAGTTCCCTGATGTGCACTGCACACTCCTACCTGAAGTCCTGCACACATCTCTACGACGTCCCTGCACCACTCCTACTGAGGTACTGCAACACATCTCTACTACGTCCTGCACACACCCTTTACTGGGGTCCTGCACACAGGATTCCCTGATGTACTGCACACTCCTACTGAAGTCCTGCACACATTCTACGACGTCCCGTGCACAAGGCCACCTACTGAGGAGTCCTGCACCTGTGAGTTAGCATGACGTCACTGCATACTCGTACTGCGGTCTCGCATAGTCAACCGACACTTCAGCACACCCTGCGACGCCTTCTTATCGATGGTGCGCATGGATTGAATACGCGCCGCGCTCAAGAACATCCCTCCCGCACAGCGTACTCTTCCAAGCCGGACGTTCAAAGTACACCACCCTAGACAGCAAGGTGTTTATATGGAGTCTAAGAAAACAATGACTGATAACGAAAAAACCCATCATTTTCATCAACTAATCTTGTGAGGCCGGTTTCCGAGTTTGAACCGCCCGTTAGGGGCCCGGACGTCATTATGGTGAGTTCTGCCAATTATTTTCAGCATTCCCGTGGCCGATTACCTCTAGTCACAAATTTCCGAGCGATTTGGTCCACGCCTTCCAAAAAAAATGGAATTTGACGGACGGAGGTGGAGGCGGAGGCGGTGGTGGAGAACGTTTTTGCGTACTTTGAGAGGTCACAACTTTAGAAAGCGGGGACCAGTTAGGATGAAAAGTTGCACACATATGTAATTTTTTGCAGCGCATCGTATGGTTTGCAGCTCATACCTCTGGTGACGGTATGAATAGGTGATCCCATTGTAGGGCATCCGCGAAGGGAAGAGATCAAAGCGAAATCCTGGTGGGCGCTTCGCGCGCACCACAATAACGAACTGTACTAAACACATCGTACTCAAGAAACCATACAAACTGTCATCATGCACCAATAATGCTATCGAAACTGAAGTTCTAGGACTTACACAAGTAAGGAGAGCCGTACAAAAACATCTCATGAAAACGAATCTCAACAAACTCATTTCTGAAAGTTGGGTCTCCGCAGAAAAGGTCAAGGATTTGGCATTGCTCCTAAATGTTGTGAAATTGTTTTTATTGGATTTGGCTCTCAACCGATTTTTCAAATGTAGTGAGAATTGTCGAATTGATTTGGCTGTGATGATACTTCGTATGCAGATAAATATAATCATTAAAATCTAGTGAAATTGTTGCAAACGGATTTTGGCAGGAGCTCTATCAATTATCACAGTCAAATCACGCGTCAGAAGGGGCTTTCCTTTGAAGCGCATATTGAATCGAATGAGAACAGAAATAAACTTAGCAGCAAAAACGTTTCGGCAATGCGAACCAAGTGAAAGCGTTGAGGACACGAAGACATAGAGTCAGTAAAGCAGTAAATTGCGTTAGATTTTCTGCTTTCATGATTTTTTATCTCATCCGGTGAGGGAAGGTCTGGTACCTTATTGTTAGTGGGAGCTACTCTGAAAGGGCAGAATAGCATTCGGAAACCTTTAATTCTAGCCCCATAAGGCCACGTTTCGTTCTAGCATTGTTGACTGAGGATTATTATTTTTTTCTTTTTGTCTTCATTCGCTCGCCAGAGGACCTTCTGACGCGTGATTTGGCTGTGATAATTGATAGAGCTCCTACAAATCCGTTTTGCAAATAATTTCACTAGATTTAATGATTATGTTATCTGCATATAGTATCATCACAGCCAAATCAATTCGACACTCTCTACTACATTTAGAAAACTCAAGTTGAGAGCCAAATCCAATAAAACAATTTCACAACATTTAGGAGCAATGCCAAATCCTTGACCTTTTCTCTGCGGAGCCCAACTTTCTGTGAAATTTCTCACAACTTTTTACAAGGGTTTCCCTTCTACAACATCGTCGAGCTCCAGAAGTCAAGTGTGTTTTTTTCGGAAAGATAGTGGTAGAAATGAAGAAACACCTGCTCCGCCGCTAAGACTGCAAGATAATTGTTGCAACGCGGCTTCCTCACAAACAGATGCAAGGCATATACTTTTGCCCAGATTTGGGGCAAGTCGAAAAATATGAAAGAAATATGAGTTTCAAAATGACTCCAATTGTACAGGTTCTTAGGCACTCTTCTAGATTTGGGGGCACGCACCACTGGCTGACAGAAATGAAAATGAACGGGAACATTGGTGAGGCTACCAGTCGAAGTATTTCCTGCAGAGCTCTAATAAAAACAATGATTGATAGCGCAGTATCAGGCCTCTTTTATCAGAGTTTTCCATCATTTCTATGAGTTTTTGCGTAGCTTGGCCCCCTCTAGTGAAAGAAAATGTTGAAGGGCCCATGAAAAACCTT